>JAPYYS010000010.1:0-522152 GCA_030522525.1 Campopleginae sp. 14b
GAAGAAAAAAAAAGAAAAAAAAAAGGTATATACGGATCTCGTGGATCCACTTTGTAGGACCCCGCGGCGGGGCCTTCTTTTTCGTCGCGGTTCTCTCGAACCGACCAACTCGAAAAACGATGCCGTACCAAAAAAATGAAATAAAACAAAACGAAATTTAAAAAAACCGCCCGAAGAATCGAGAAATACAAAACTCTGCTCTGCTTCTATCAATTTACAAGAGTGTCTGTGTGTTCTCGTTTACCCGACGACGACAAAGAAACAGGAGACGACGCTGGCGCTAACATCGAACCAACTTATCGACAGGAAAAAAACCGAAATTTGCTTTATTAGAGATTTCGTTTTTTTTCCCCATCGTCCCCATAATAACTCGATATAGACCGGGAGTGAAAAGAAAAAAAAAACAGAAAAATAGGGCGCAGACACATCAGACAACAAATGATGGATTTGGGATCTCGAATTTTTTGCTCGCCCATTCTCATATTTTCCTGGAATTTACAAACCGGATTGTCTCGCCCAAAATAGCCTCTCATTATTATGATAATTATTATTATCATCCACTCATTACTATTATCGTCTACAACCATTTTTTGTGTTTTTTGCTCTTAATTTTTTTGTTTTTTTTTTTTTTTTTTTTTTTTTTTTTTTTTTTTTTGTTTTGTTTTTTTTTTGTGTTTGGTTTTGGTTTTTGTTTATTTTTTTGTTAATTTTTTTTTATCAATTTTTTGCATCAAGAAAAAACGCCGCGACCGCGATGAATTTCGTTGGAGAGAAAAAAAAAAAGTGCCCAATAATGGAGACGTAATCAATTATCAATAAGCCGGTAGGTAACACGTGTGAGGAATGAAAAGCATGATCGAGCCGAACATTGCAAGGCTGGAGAAGGATTCTGCTCAGATTTCAGAAAAGAGAAACATAAAATGAATAAAAACGAAGGAAGGAAACGAAGCGATGAAAGAGCGAGAGAGTATAAGGCGCGTGCACCTGCGCCGAGTCTCGTAAACTATGCGAAGCTCGCAAAATATCGTCTGTCGGTTCACAAGGAGTAGTATATATAGTCGGGGCTCGGGGAGTGAAGGAGGAGCGAGTGGCCGATAGGTAACAACAAAAGCAGAGCTGAAAGGAAAGCTGGGAGGAGGCGAGAGAACGAGAGAACGAGTGAGATCCTGAGAATTTTCGGAGGGCGACGACTCCCGCGAGAGAAATATATAAAAAACTAAAAATAAAAAAACTTTTATCATCAGTTGAGTTTAATCGGAGGGAGCTGCAACACTTTTCCACGGGGAAAAAGCGGCGACGATATGGAATACAAAAAAGAAAAAAAAAAGAAGAAAAAAGCACACACGAGTCGAGACTGAGAAATAAAAATGATAGGGAGCTCAAGAGCAACAGCAGCAGGATGGCAAGAAAACGTGGAAGAATCGTGTGTGCAGTGAATACGAGATCGAAGCAGAGAATAAAAGGGAAAGAGAGAAAGAGAGCGAGATGGATAAAGAGTGGGAGGAACAGCAACAAAACCTGCAGACACAAATAAATAGCAAAAACTTAATAATAGAGAACATACGAACGAGGCGAAGGAAAGATCTCAGGTTCGCAGGATGCTGAACCGAAGGATATCAAAGAAGAAAGAACAAACGAGAGTAAGAGAGAGAGAGAGCGATATCGAGGGAGCAGCAAGGAGAGAAAAAAGTTAGATATATTATCCACAGCATCAGGAACAGTAACAACAGCAACCCAGGAGCTCGCGAAATTCGCGGCTCGCTTTTGTCTCAAGGCGAGCCAGACTCTCATGGTTGTACGAGCCAACGCAGTCAGTCGGGCGTTCTCTCTCCTGCGGGTGCCTCACTTCGATCTTGAGGAGGACCCTGTCCCGATGGAGGCAACCCTCTGCCCCACAACAATGAGAGAGAAAGCAAACACCGAGAGCTAAGAAACTGCTAGAGACAAAGGAAACAACGCTCTCGATCTCAATTTCATCATTCTCAAAATATTCAAATGATCAACAATATAAATTATACAAAACAATGTTAAAAAATATTTCAAAAAAATGTTGGACTGCAAAAAAAAAAGAAAAATCCCAGCAGCCGGCTGAGCTGTTTAGAGTTCGTAAAAATCAAAACTAAATTTCAATTATATTTTTCATTCAATAGATAAAAATGATTTCTATCGTTAAATAAATAATGACACATCGATCAGCATTTGATATCAAAGAGACCAAGCGAGAAAAGTGCTCACACATGTTGAACAGTACTGACATACACATGTTTATAAAACATATACACGCGCGAGTATAGATCGAGAGTAGGAAAGAAAAATGCACGTGCGTTGCTCACAAAACCTGTGACATTAATGAATAATGACGCAATGTCAACTAACGCTTGCACACAAAGTTCGTTAGTGTCTCATTGAAAATTAGCGAGCAGTTTGCGAAATGGGCTTGAAAATAAATAAAGCAAGACCGCATGGTTGCTTAATGTTGAGTGAAATGTATTTACCTATGCATTTTCAATAACCCAGAACGAATGAATATTGAAAAATTATTAGCTCGACCAAAAGGGCCGTTCTTTTAAAAAGAAGATAAAAAATTAGATTGATGAAGGCTCGATCGATCGAGACGATGTAGTATTCGTTGGATAAATGATGAAATAAGACTTTTGAAGATTGTTATTTGACGACATGGAACGAACAATGCAGCACCTCGTGCTCCATCTACTGTCCCAATAAACGAGTGAGGCTAACGTCGAATCTTTCCCTCGATAATTGGAACGAGGTTCGAGGTTTACGACCGTTTTATCGTTCTCTCGTCGCGAATCTCTGCAGCGTATACTCTCCGAGTGTACATTTGCTGTTATACAAGAAGTCGGTAAGCTCGTCGTACATTGATTCAGCGATACACGCAATCGAAATAAATGAAAAATCCGAAGGACGAAAAAAAAAAAAAAAAAAAAAAAAATAATGAGAAAAAAAAAAAAAAAAAAAAAAAAAACAAAAAAAAAAAAAAAAAAAAGGAGGGTCTGAGACGTCGAAAAAGAATAAAAAACGACCCGAAGGGCATCAGAGCGAATAGGCGAATGTGGGCAAAAGCATCGTAGCGTAGTAAAACTTGAAGGAAATAAAAAGAAAATTAAACAAGAGAATAAAAAGCAAGTTAATACGAGAATATCACGCACTTGTCTTTTTAATAAATGCTTTATTCATGTCTGAGTTTCGAGTTGTTCGTAATATGGCGTTGCAGCCTCGATGCACCAAGGTTAAACGCAAGTGGAAAAAAATAAGAAGAAAGAGAGAGGGAGAGCGTGAGAGAGAGAGAGAGAGAGAGATAGAGCAAAGCGACTAGAAAGAAGGGATAGCGAAGCATGATATTAAATCAGAGAGTGAGGAGGGAAAGGCAGACAGTCTTGAATCTTGACCTAGGACACGCATCGACTACCGCGTCACAGTTCGACGTACTATGTGTACTATAACATATATCCTGTATGAGAACGTTTTGCAATACGGTACCGAGCACTTTTAATCCGCATTGCGAGCGAATTACGAATCATTGAGTTCCCTCAGCTATTGGAATCGAAATTTTCACGTTTCCCAAACGTCCTCTACAGTTAATTTCGCTCGCCTGAATCCCAGGCCAATCAATCGAGTGATTATTAGATTAAAGGTTTATCTTTCGGCGGTTTTATCACTTTCAATGATTCCTATGCAACGCCTAAAACCTGAAAAAAACAGTAGCGAATGAGGCCGAAAACATATATGAAGAGCTTGAGGTAAATGAATTGCTCTAAAGTTTGCGCATCGATCGGATGCAACGAAAAATTCATTTTCATTAATCATTTTGATGATTAATGGACTTTTCAATTTTTTCAAATTAAAATATCGATTTTCGAATGGCGAACAATGCCGTTTTACTATTTTGAACGAATACTGTATGAAATTTAGGGCTCGACGTTGAAAAATATTCACTTTTTGTTGCGTCTCAACAATTCGTGGTAAATGATAATAGAACAATAATGTAGATTCAATGAATTGAATGACGTTGAAGTTTGCATCGTTGGAATGCAACGAAATTCATGTTTTTCTTTGTCAAAGCTTATTATTTATATTCTGAATTTGATTTTCGTGATGAATCGATTGATTTTTGTCGCCAATAAATAAATCGGCTCGAAAAATTCGTATAATTATGAAAATTGAACGAATTCTGGATAAAAATAAATATATTTCGTTGTGATGCAACGTTGCGAACTTGAGCATCGTTTAATTGATGAGTTTCATGGATTTTGGTAGTTTAAAATTGGTTGGAAACTCATTAAGCCGTGTGTGGTTAATGGATCACGTAAGCTGAAAGTTTTAATTGAATCAAGAGAATAGGAAGCTCGTAGAATTGTAGGTAGGATGAGGAGAAAATGGGAGGCAAAGGATATATTTGTGTTAATAGTATGAAATCGATGAAAGTGTCGAGTGTAAAAAGGGGGCAGGAGAGCTGGAGGTTGCCGGTGACGTAGTGATATGGAAGCCCGAGCCGGTGAAGTGTTATAATAAACTCTCTGAGATGTTTTTCTCTTATCCCTGGCCTCGAGAGTCTTTCTCTGAGTTTGTGCGTGGCACTTGTGTCCGGACGGAAGTGCCACGTCGGTTATTGTTCCCGTGACGAGAGAGGAGGAGCACGAAGAGGCCCCGTGACTGTATTCGCACATGTATACGAGTGCACAGGGAGCCAAAAGAGGGAACAACGCGAATAGCTGGATTGGCAAAATAGACCAACACAGAGGAACAAGAGTGAGGAGTAAAAATATAGATATTAAAAAATTGAATTTTGTGAGCAGGCGAATATAAACGATAAATACGAATGTATTCGGGCATGGGAAATGGTGTCGTATGGATCGTCTACTTAGCACACACACGCACACGCACACGCACAATATATTTTATGCATATGGATCGGAGAGAATTCGTTGTTGTCTTTTGTTCGTTATTTTTTTTATAAATCGAAGTGTGGGTGCATCGCAAACCACTTCCTCCGGGGAACGATGCGGTCTCGGAATAATCGGATACTCGTGTGTATTGCAAGGCACGCATACGATCCAGTGAAATATGACAAAAGTGGAGCGTGTAGTAATAAAAAGAAGAAAAAAAACGTGATCGAAGCCATTGATGCTTGTGAGCAGGGCACATGGCGAGTTTTAATAACTCCGGACATAAGTAAATATGTGTGGAGGATATTGTACCGAAAAGCCGTAGTGACAGGAGGAAACGTTCGTAGAAATGGGCAAAAAAGAGTTATGGCAAAACCGCGTGGAATTAATAAAACAATTAGAGGAATTGAGTTTAGCCACATCCTTACGAAGAAAAAATTCAATTTCGAAGGGGCTCGATATTTCGAGATCCTGAGAACCTGGCCCTGTTACGTCTTTCGTACATTTTTTTTTTCAAGCGCGTGAGAATCAATTTTTCGGCCTCGAGTTTCTCAATGGTGAGCCAAAAAAAAAAAAAAGCTGTCGATTTTTTGTTTTCTCCTCGAGAGCGAGGGAAAAAAATGGAGGAGGTCATCAGACAAAGCTCGTCGTGGAAGAGACGACGCGGGACGTGAAAAAGAAGAAAAGAGAGGTATACGCTACACGAGGTTGGCTGAATCGACCCGGATGGTCCGCGTGAACCATCGCCGTCGTCGTCCCCGTCGTCTGGCTCAAGCCAAACGAGAGGGACCGAGTATATCCTCTCCAAACATACACCAACCTTCATATATATCTATGTACATATTATATGCACACTTTAATACATAGCAGCGAGATATTCGATATCCTCTCGTCTTCGACCTCCTCCTTCTTTTCGAGTGTGTGTTAAATCCGCGCAATCGCGTTTCCAACGAACAAAGACACGTTTTCCACTTCCGATCAGCCCCCGGACTACTCACTCTCGATATTTTTTATCCTCCACTTGTCTCCCACTTTTTTCAGGGCATTGCACGTTTCGCACGTTTTTTCAGACGGTAGACAAGAGGACAAAGGTCTGGCGAGGCTAATTAATGAGTTGTAGCGATACAACGTTGACGATTCGAATTATTCGATATAATTTGATACCCAAAAGAGAATGCAAAGTTGAAAAATCGCAAATATTGTCATTTGGATTCGAAACTTCGTGACAAATGAACTGCAGGATCTTTTTGTCGAGACCAACTTCTTCGTATACGTTTTTTTTTCGGTTCAGTGCGAGTTCTTATTCGTAATGAATTTTCGACGTGATCTGGAGATGAGAAACCCGAGAAGAGCTGAGGAAAATACACATGTTCGTTAATGTATTTGAGAGAAATGAGATTGAACGTCATTCCTACGAAGAAATTTGTAAAAAAAACGAAAAAAGATCTGTTCTGGGCAACGGATACTCGAGTTTCTCGGAAAAGTGCACTTCTCGACATCCGCTCTGCTTACTACATAATGTACATAAGTATATAAAGGACCAAATGATATTTTAAAAAGGCTGGACCAGTGTCTCGTCTTTTCAGGCAGGTCAGAAATGTTCAAGGGCCTGATCGTGTTCCTTATGGCAGCCCGTATGTCCTCAACGTCACAGTAGCTTAATAAAAATGTGTCTAGAGCCGAGGATTACCCCAAGAAAAGTATTTGTCCACGTACGAGGAAAACCCCCGATTACTTATTTGGGCCTAACAAAAGTTATGGGTCCCGGGGACAATTCGGAATTGCCTCGAAAGTCAGCAGCACCCTATTTTCCAAAAATCCCGTATAAATCATTCGCATCACTGTTGTCAAGGTCACGGCGAAGAAAAAAGCGAAAAACAAATAATTCACAGTCAAAAAAATGCAAAAATTTCGTCATGATCGTAGAGTGGCTAAAAAAATTGTTAATAAACCGCAACCTCCGGACGGATAATATGTCAAACTGCCACAGGGCTAACGACAAAGAAACGAAAACGATAAATAAATATTCTGACAGGCGGGTACAAGTTTCCAAAAAAAATCACAACCGGCACATTGAACGATAAAAAATGTCGACAAAAAACACCAATTAAGAGGAATAATCGAAATTTGGTGGGAAAAAAATGTTGACAAGGACGACGAGGACGAGTAAGTTGGAAAAAATGCAAGAAAAAAAAAAAGGAAAACAACGGACGGAGGCATATCGAAAAATCGACGTGATTGAGCATATAATGAAATACTGAGGCTCGTTGTTGCACATGCTGGTGCAGACGATGAATAGATAAAATAGAATAAGTTAGAATGAGAAAAAATAAAATGGAGAGAAGCCGAAAAGAGAAGAGGGAAAAAAAGGATCATTTCAGACACTATCCATCTCGCTCTCGGTGTAAACATCTGCTAGGCGGAGCTCGCGGCGTGCGTTTTGGGACGACGGTTCTCAATCTTCCGCATCATTTTCAAGTTTCTCTCTCTCTCTCTCTCTCTCCCTTTCCCTCTTTGGTTCTCGGGGTTTGGTTCCTTCCTTCCTCAGTGCTCCATTGCCTCGATATTCGTCCGGAATATTTTCGTTCTCTCTTCCTCGTTCGTACCTCTTTGTGGTTCTTACGACAGAGAGAGAGAGAGAGAGAGAGAGAGAGAGAGAGAGAGAGAGAGAGAGAGAGAGGGAGCAAGAGAAAGAGAAAGGCCTGGAGGGTCCTCTCTTTCGAGAGAGTCTCGATCGAGTTTTGGGACATCATGAGAACGGAAAACGAAAAGTGAGAAAGAGAGAGAATGAAAGAGGGAATTCTCGATGGTGGTTGGCAGAGATCGTTTGGGACCGTGGCAGCTGCCACGAGGTCTGCACACTTCATATCTATATATTTTTATCAACATATATATCTGTATGTGTGGGTTGCAAAGCGAATATACATCTATACATATTGTATAACGCACACCACTCAATGTCTGTGTGCATCGTTGCACCCGGAGGCTAACAAAGCACCGGCAAACCACCGAGACCCCACCAAGCGTTATAACATCCAATCCATATTGGGTGGCTCAAAAGTGAACACCGAGTTTCCGTACAATCGAAAAAAATAATTGATACAAAATAACGATTTAAAAAAAAAAAACAAAAACCATAAATTACAACGAACTAAAAGATCGAAAACTCAAAATTAGTCAATTTTTCATTTTCAAGCGATTGATTAAAGCAGAAAAATGCAAAAACAGAGACTTGCAGAGCTTTCGTACTATTTTTCGATGAAAATGTATCAAGACGAACGAAGAAGGTAAAAAAGGTGGGGAAATGATTTTGATTTAGTATTAAAAAGCCTGGACCGTATCGAGCATCGACGAGGTTAAGAGACTCGGGCAAAAATAACGATGTTTAAGTTAGCATCGTTGGAATGCAACGAAATTCTGTTTTTCGCGACGAGATTTGACGATTCTTATTGAATATTAAGTCGAGACAATAAAACCGTTTCCTTTGAAGATCCAAAGACAAGATCGACACAAAGGTTGTCATAATTTTTTAAATTAAACAAAAAATAAGTAGGAAAACGTATTTTTCGTCAAAAATAATGCATGGAAATACATAACGAGAGAAACTCTGTGACATAGACGTAGTACGTTCGAGACACGTGAATATTGTGAGAAAACTGGATGTTGGTGTGTTTTCGAACGGACGGTAAATGCATGTACCACGATCGATAACCGATAATTGGTTTTTTTGTTTGTTTGTTAATAAATAACAAAAAAGCTGCTCGTCTCTTTTAGCACGGCTGAGTGATATGCCCTCGGAAGTTAATGAGAAACGCTCGTGGTGTGTGAGCCTCGAGGGAAAAGTAAATCGCGGCATTTTTATGGCGAAGATAGTTGAAATATTTCAAGGGGCCATGAGGAATAATGAAAAGAGGGGGAAAAAAATAAGATGACGAAAAGAAAAAAAAAAAATGGCGAAGTTTGTGAGTTCAATGAAAACTACTGCTGCGCCTTTATTCCGAATCCCCTTGGACAAAGCATGGAGAATTGGCGCGCGTATTCGTACTTCCCTCTCTCTCGCTGGCTTGTTCTGTATCTCTGTCTCTTTTTCAGTATAATTTCCTGCGCGACGACGCGTCGCGAGTTCGCGAGAGCTTGGCCGTTTCAACGAACGCGTTCGTCGAATGTGCCAGAAAGAGAGAAAAATAGTAGGGGCAGAGAAGGAGCAAAAGGGAATGAGAAAGAGAGAAGTATGTGGTTCGCAAAGCGCGTTTAGCAAAAGGTCTACCAAGAGGGAGACGCGAGTGTATACAGAGAAGCAAAGCTGTGCGAGCAAAAGCCCCGAAGGAAGAATAAGAATAAGAAGAAAAGAGAGAAGAAGACCTTCGTAGTTGAGTGCGTGTGGGGACGGAGGATCGTCCGTAGTGAAAAATCCTCAGTGCTGCCTTCCGAAACGTCAGCGACCTCTCTTCTTTCCCTCTCCCTCTCATTCTTCATTCTCTTTCTTTTATTTCCTCCATCTTTCACTTTCGTCTGTTTTCCTTTCATTGCTTTGTCAACCTCGCCCCTCTCTCGATAAAAAAAAAACAACGACAACAACAACTTTTCCCCTATCATTTCTGGCTGTAAGAGTTTCGTCAGTTGTTGATTCGACTATATTTTATTGTCCTGCGATGTCTTTCACTTTCATAACTCGTCCGTTTGTCGACCTTATTTTTCTTTATTTGTTTTGGATTGTGATTGTAAACACGAGGCTCTGGGCTCGTCCCTCCTCGATCTATATACCGCGTTCGCTATGACTATTAAACTTGCCAACTCCGCGTTGACGTGCTTGTAAACATCCATGTGTTGCTAAGTATAGGTCCACTAATACACGCGCCGGGTTAATTCCACAGCTATAGTTTTATTCCGGCCCCGCTTTATCTAATTATCGTTCATTCGCTTCATTCAAGACCCTTTTGCAAGGCAGTTGAATTTCGCGGGCAAAAAGTGTACGATGTTACACATGAACAGTCTCGGGAGGCCGTGCATGGCGACAGCACGTGAAAAAAAAATATAAAAAACATGGTTCAAGTTGTTAAATAAATCAGCCAATAAGTTATTTTCATTTTCGATTTATAAATAATCGTTAATTATTTATCAATGATGAAATAATCGAGAAACGACGAGAACGCTAATGTAAAAGTGTGAGAAACCGATTGGCCCGAATTCGTTTTGCCTTCGGCACTCTTCTCCCTGACCCTGAGTATCATTGTCGATCTTTTATTGGTTCCTACAGCGAGAGATGATAAATTTTGCGGTTGTCTTTGTGCGGTGAAGATAAGGGCCGAGAAAGAGAGAAAAATCAAAAGAAAGGGAGTCAAAATGAACAATACAAAGAATTATTTTACGCTGTCTTGAAAAAATAGCCATTCGTTTATTTTTCGTAAAAATTCCGAGTCTCCGTTCTCACGAACTTGTTGAAAGAGGCCCTGAAGCCACAAAATTCCACCTTTCGGTATATTATTTTACGACTGATAAGTTTCGTACATTGTACGAGCCCTTTGTATCGCTTTATTATGAATATTATTATTGTTATAATAATAATAACAAGAGGTCGTTGTTTAAAACGAGTCCAAGGAGATTTTTCGTATTTTCACAAAGTAAAAACGAGGTAAATGTTCAAAGTAACTTCATCGTCGCCGTAGTCGTTGTCGCCTTCATCGCCGTCGACGAGGTTTCGAGAGGACAATCACGAATAACGAAAAACAGAGAGAGAGAAAGAGAGATCGACAATATTTACAGAGTCTAGCAACAGTAGAGGCGCGCTCATTACAACTTCCGGTCTTGGCTACTACTCTGCTGCCTAGCGATCGAGCATATGAGTGTCATGCGATAGAATGTTTCAACGTGAAGGGAAAGGGAAAGATTCGTAAAACGTTCATGATAATAATATTTTATAATAATAATATAACAAGTATAGAGAATCATCAACAAATAGGCACATCCTCATAATGGAACGGCGTATCAAACTCATTACAAGTCGTTATATTGGCTCGACACGATTGTATACTCGCTATTGGCCTGGCTTGTGTGTACTATCAAGACTCGAGACATATATTACAATGCCGCTACTCTATCCTGTCTATATATAACATCTTCGGGATCCTCCTGCCCAATGAGATTCCGAGCAATCTCTGTAATGCACTAAAAAATCTTCGGCAACGATTTAATCACCGGAAAATTGAAATTCCACCAACATATATCAATTAGATGGCGAATTATTTATAATCGCGACTGGAAATTTCTTTGAAACTATTGAGAACCAGTTTCCTTAACGCGATTTAACCAACAGCTTGTCTTATGGTAGGAAAACGTTGAAAAACAAGTTAATCGATCGATGAAAGAAATGATGATTTTGAGCAAGTAATTGAACAAATTATTCTGAATCAAAAATATTTCAAAAATTGACATTTTTCGAGATAAATGAAAAAAATCGAGCGGGATCAAGAGTAAGAAAGACTAGCGCCAGGTTGGTGATAACTTCCGGTGAGAATAACGATACAAGATAAAAACATAGGAAGGGGGAAATATGCCGGGGTTTTTTCGCGACTTATTGGCGCGCCCACGTGGTCGTTCTGTTCGATGCGCGGGTTCCGTGCGCGACAAAACCAACTCCTCAGGAGCCCTCTCACGTAATCCATTCCGGCGTTAGAAAGCCACGTGGGTTGTTTCGTACAGATGGAATATAGCAAGGAAAGGAATAATTTATAGTCCGGAAAGGAAAAATTCATCGGATACTAAACGAAATTTTTCGTGATCAATGAAAAATAAATTATTTTCGATATAATCGTCCAAATAATACTCTGGGTCCCACAGACCCGAAATATTGTGGAACGAAATCTTTCAATGCTATTCGACGAAGAATATTTATTGCTATCGAAAACTTGCTCGAGATTTAAAGAACCGATGTCGTCGATGTTACAAAATGGTCAAATCTTTCGTTCAATCTCGACCCAAATTGTCATCCCAAATATTTTAAATTCGACGAATAAATGATATCCTGACATCCTGATAGCCTGATATCAGATCTGCGATATTTTCAGTTAAAAGGGAAAATACCGGGCGAGCGGAATAAGAACAAGAATCCCTGATAGTCACACGCTCGATATGATAGCAGTTCCAAGTCGAGGGCATCTACTGGCGATTATAAACGTAATATAAGAGCGGCGAGTGCGAGGGAGAGAGGAAGAAAGCGATAGAAGCGCTCTTGGTCGTCTCGTTGTTCTACAAGCCAGTTTACACCGAATGGGGGACCTCGTGCGATCCTACGATGATTCATACTCTCGAGTCACACATTCGAAACCCATACACACCATACGCACCTCAACATACACGACAACTCGTTGTATAGAAATAAAATTCACCAACACAAAACCAAATTATGCCGAACAAAGTTATCTATCGAACCAAATAAAAATTATTTTAAAAAAACCTAAAAACACTTTAAAAAATCCATTACCAACCTCAACTTAACATTTTTCTCAATTCACAAAACTCACTCAAAATAGAATGAAAAAAAATAAAATAAAAAAGTTACATTTCAATTTTTTATGTAAAGAAGTTCGTTTTCATATTTGTCAAATCCCATTATTTATATTCAAAATTAAATTGTAACTATGAAACGATCACTTTTATACTCACAAAAATATATTAGGTCGGAGAATCTGGATAATTAAAAAATTAAACAAATAATCAATAAAAATCAACATTTTTTGTTTCATTGCAACGTTGCAAACTTCAGCATCATTGAACTGTAAAGTGTTTGATTTGAATCAACAATAAAGGACAATGTAAAAAATTGATACGATTTGTCGTCGTCACCTCAGAATTTACTATCGAAAAATAAAACTAAATGATTCAGTACGAAGAATATATATATGTATTGTCGTATTATATATAAAAATATAAAACGTTCTGGTGCGATGAAAACTGGTTTCGAAGGAGAGTCCGAGGAGGTTGGTTGGGTGAAGTATAGAAATATAAATTTATATAGGTTGACTGTCAAAAAGTAAAGGGGCGTATGGCGAGTTATTGGTCACGAAAATATGAGAAAGATACGACCTTACGATAGCTCAGACTAGACATGCGTATGTGAGGGTTCGTCCAGCACCGGAAACACAATGGGCTCGCCTCTCGTTCGAAAGAACGAACACAGAGGGAGCGAGAGAGAGAGAGAGAGAGAGAGAGAGAGAGAGAGAGAGAGAGAGAGAGAGAGAGAGAGAGAGAGAGAGAGAGAGAGAGAGAGAGAGAGCATGAAAACTCGTCTCGCAAAGCAAAACGAAATTTCAAGCTCCCTGTTTGCAGCCCTTGGCAAAAGGGTTCTTGTCCTCTTCTCGCCAACTTCTCCTTCTCCATCGTTCTCTTTCCCAAGCCTCTGATACATGGGAAAGCTTTTCGACGACAAAAGATGAAAAAAAAAGAAACGAAACGAAACAAGAAACACGTGAGAATTATCAACAGAAAAGTCCAACACTTCACGAGTCAACGTTTAATTCAGTTCAACGTTTACAATGAAGGTCGAAAGTTGAAAAATTCCACAATTTTCATAAAAATAAAACGAGTAAAAGTCGCTCAATTTAAGAAAAATAAATGACAATTGTCTCGTACGCTTGAAAAACTAACACGAAAAAAAATGCACAAATTTATTACAACACGAAGATTGAAATGTTTCTCACGGTCAAGCGAAAAGAAAGATCAATCATAAGACCAATTAATAATGGCAAGGCCCTAGCGTGGGTACGAAAATTCCAAAGAAATTGAATTGATTTATTTCGAGGTCTTTAACATCGGTTATCGTTTTTAGAAATGAGCCCGACGAATATGGAAGCAAGGCAGAGCCAAAAAATCAGCTATTTCGTACTTTTGCTGATTATAATACGCACAAATACACGTGAATCTGTAGAGACGTACAGACACAGATAAATATATATATGGGTATGTATAGATGAAGAGAGTTCAACGTATGCTCGGCCATGCCTTGAAAATCGAGGTCCTTCTGTCCCTGTCTAACGAGATTCGAGGCCACGTTCCATGTCGTACAACATACGTACGAAAAAAATCATAGTTACAAACATACGACATATTCTATAACGAGGAATAACAACAAAAAAAGGAGAGAAACGTCAAAGAAGCAGAAAAGAGTGCCGAAAGGATTTGCCTAATATTTTACGTGTCGTGGATGTGAGCGAATAAGCATCTAACGTTTCGCAATACGGTTTGTATAAACGACGATATGAGTTTCGTTATTCGAGCTGTGTTATATCAGGCTCGCGAAATAAAAAATATGTTTAAAAAAAAAAAATCATGTACGTAATGGCTGGGAGCGTATGTGTTCATGTGGCAAGGCTGGTCGTCCACATGTATCGGCGAAAATGGAGGTCAACCCGAAATTTCTCCATCCCACAAATTTGCTAACGTTTCCGGTTTGATTATCTCATGTAATTTCTACCTTTCAATCATTTTCTAGGTCGACCGGATCGTCAAATATATTCGACAAGGACTTTTCGAAGTTTCTTTTGTTGTTGCCGACTTTTCTTCTCCAATGGTCGTGATCATTTATTTTTCCTCATTAATTTCGTTACGATTTTTTTAAATAATATTTCTCGCGAATTTTCGTCACGATTTCCGACCATTTTTTTCTTTTTTTTTTCACTTCAATCCAACTTTTTCGTATTTGGGTATGTAATAGACAGGAATCACGAACCACGTCACCTAGAATGGTCTGAGGTCACCACACATGGTTAATATTTCATCAACGTTTGCGTTAGAATTTCGTTACGCGAATTTTGTTCGGTTTTTTTTTTATCTTCACTTTGGGTAACGAGGGTCGGATACTAAATTCTTTATTTTTTCTTTTTCACCCGTTGCGAGACGCCGCGGCGTCGATTGATGTGAATATCGTGTCCAACGGAAATTTATACCCCGAGAAAAGAATTTCTGAAAGTTTGGCCAATCTGTAGATGATTTTTTCGAGATAAAACGACTTGTTGTTGTTAACGAATTTTGCGCTTATTATTATTTCGTTTTATTAAGATTGGCGCAATCGCATTAACACTCATTAACTGTTAATAAAAATAATTATTAATGCGACAAACACGTTTTTACCATTTGCGATAAAAATTCGATAATTTATCTCAAGCAGAATGGGAAAATACTTTGCGATTAAAAGAATCTGTAACGAGAAAAGTGAACGATTTTCAGAGAAATTTTTCGAAGGTGAAACAATGACGAGAAGCCGAGGACCGAGTGTAGACACAAAGGAAACAAAAGTTGGGGACTAACGAGCAAGCAGGAGAGCGAGAGAGATGAGGGAACGCGAACCGACGAATTTCTCAGAGCGACCGAGGGCAAATCGAATTTCGTTCGATTCGAAGAATTCGCTTGCGTTCGGGGGACTCACTCTCTTTTTTCAAGGACTGCCTCGAATCGAATGGAAGAGTGGTCATCGGCCTGTCGACAAGTCCCACCAACGTTTTCGTTGTTACGAGACAAAGAAATCATTTTATCGTAATCAACTTATGATTAACAATCGGTAATATTTTTTTTAAAGAAAAAAAACTATTCCAAAATTTCTACATCGTAATGAATATATATTTTTCCACGTTTCTTCTCATTTTGAGTTCGATATCGAGTCGAAATTCCAAATTTCACCAAAAATAGATAAACGTTTCGGACTATGGAGACATGGAAAAAATGTCGGATATTTCTCGATCTAATCTTAGTGTGTTCGACGTGAAAGATGTGAATCTCGAAAAACACGAATTCGCAGGTCAAGACTAAGGGGGAAAATGTTTGAAAAAATTCCTAGGAATGATAGAAATTTCGATGTTCAAGGACGAGAAGCAAAAATCTGGAGACGATCCAATAGAGCGCTCGTAAATTTCGCCAGTACGAGTTTTTGCCCGGAAAGTTTGAAAATGTGAGAATATTCCGCAAGGAGTTGTATTAATTGATCAAATCCAGATAAGAATTTCTTGGAGCTTGTAAAAAGCGTGAGAAAATTGATAAGGAATAAAAGTGATTGAACAGGAGGAAAAAAAAAAAAATCTTGACCCGCGCAACGAGACCACGACCTACGCCAAAAAACGAAAGTAACTCGACGGTGTTTCCCGCGGCGCTGCCGCAGTCTGCACATCGCCGTGTTCTCTTCTCTCATCTTCGTACTACCTTCGCGTTTCGCTCTTTCGTGCTTATTCGTTTCTCCCTCTTCCTGCCTCCACACCGCCCTGCCTTTTGAGAGAAGTGAAAAAAGAAGCAGCGAAAGAGCATAGTAACGATATCTACGTCCCGTATAAACGCTGGATAACCCGGAGGGCGTGGATGAAAGCGAAACATCGCAATTACGAATAAGATGACAAAAAAATCAACTGTGTCAAAAAAATTCTCGATTCTAATGATTATCGTGAGCTCCGAATCGAATTATCAATTTTATTTCACATTTCCGGTCTATTATTTATAAGCGACTGCACAATGCTCGCGAACACTTCCGCGTGACAATTGATCGAGTCAATTTCTACGTTCAGGTTTTTCATTTTTCGTTTTAACATCAAAATGGAGCTTTTGGGGACGAATTTTTCCATTTCGATTTTCTAAAACGTACGAACGTTCGAATAAACGATGAGGATCACTGCATCGTTCGGCCCAATATTAATATAAACGTATATTCGGGGCTGGCAAAAAATGCGAGCCTTCAATTAGTCAAATTACTCGGTCCCCATGTTACTCGAATTTGTGGCCACCCGGCTCAAGAGTACGGAGTGAATAACCTCGCTGAACATCGAAATGTATTTCGGAACATAGAATGTTCGGACGTATCTAAAAAAATCACAATCTTATGATCCACGTATTTTTCCTTTGTCATTCGGTACGAATTTCGGGTATTCGACCTCGCGGAACCGCGACGTCCGACAAGAAAGAGGAAACGACGAGGAATAACGACAACACGAGGCAGCCGGCCTCGGCAACACGAACATCGTTTCATCAATATTTCTCGACCAAACGAACGCGTAAAATCGACCAATACATCGAGGAATATAAAAAATACCGAATTTTCCGGATAAAACAACAATTTACTGGGGAAAAATCGATCGCATCGAGTTCTCTGGCCACGAGATTCGGAGAATTCGATTCGATTCCGGGAATCGAGAACATTTGCTTCCCGGAATTGTCGAAATTTCGACGAAACTTTCGCTCACTGACATTTTCTGCGATTTTTGTTTGAAAAACAAACAGAGAATTTACTCAATTTCCACAATTGAAAATTGTTTACTTACGAAGTTGATGCACATTAACGCGATTTTCGAAAAATATATATTGAATCATTGCCGACTCGATATCGCTGCGTCAGCGACAGAAGGAATAGATAATATACGAAATATATTTATATTTATGGTATAAGAAATGAGACCTTGAAAATGTTTCAACTGGCGAATTTCAACACTTCATTAATGTGTGAATGTGTGTACATATATATAAGTTACCTTGTCGGCCAACGATCTCAGCCACGTGTTCGCTGCTCGGTACGGGAACACACTCGGTCATATTCTGGCTCTTCTTGGATCGCGCCTCTTCGAAAACGTTGCTCGGTGAGGATTGCAAAGGATCGTTGTCGTTGTTAATAACGTTGTTGCCAGGACCACTGCCGTTAACGGGGCAACCAGGATTACCCTCGAGTCCCAACATCGAGAGCTCGAAAGCGAGCTGCAGAGCTCGCTGCTCCTCGAGGGAACCCGAACCACCTGAGTTAACCCCACGATCCATTTCGCTGAACAAACTCGTCGGCATTTTAACGATTTTTCTTAAACGTGTTTGTTTTTACTAATAATTGAATATTTTTCACGCGACACTCTTCAATCGTATTAATCGAATTTCAAATCACTGGGTTCTCGGATCGATCAAAATTTCTAAAATCTCCGAACAGTAGGATGATTTTTATTTATTTATGAAAATTCTTCACACTTTATTGTTTCGTACAAAACCACGATTTATCCTGAAAACTCGATTGTACGAGAAAACGATCTGGTTATATTTTATTATTATCGTTTTCCGGCTTTACCGTAAGTTTTACGATCGCGAAATATCGGTACACAATACGCGAAATCACACTTAAGTTTCCACGGGTTGACGTCGAAGAAATTCTTTTCTTTTGGAAGATCGGAAGTTTTGTACGGGCGTTGTAAGATCACGTGGTTATTCGCGATTTTTCTTTTGTTTTTTTTCGGTTAAATTCACTCTCAAACGCGCGGCTTGAACGAACGAAGCTCGATGTGAACAGCAAATTATATTTCTTACAATCGAAACGATTATTTTTCCCTTTATTCAAGTTTATGTGTTCTCTCGTTCGTTCTCGACTTCCGGTAGGAGCGAAAGAAAAAGAGATGTTCGTTTGCCGGCTCGACGCGAGCGACTGCGGTACGATTCTCACGCACTTGCCGGGGACAAAGCTCTCTCCCGCTGCCCGCTACTAGAGTTCCGTGGTGGGGGTAAAGGCGAGGAAAAGAGAGAGAGAAAAGACGCGCGCGAATAGCACAAGTATAGTAAGAAAATATTATCGTGGAAAAACGTTCATTTGATTCTCCGATGAATTTCGTGACAGGGAGAAAATGAGTTTTCAACAATTGTCGATGCGAACACTCAGTTGCTTTTGATTTTCGATCTTCGAAACGTCAAACCGCGTGTCGATGATTTTTTAATTAATTTCGAATGAAACGATTGTGTTTTTTTCTTCGTTCGAAGAAATTTCGCTCGTCAGATTTTCGAGATTCGTTTGTGTGTCGGTAACTCCGTTAAAAGTTTTTGAAAATTCTTCGTAAAATATATCGAGTATCCCCGAGTCGATTTATTCCTTTATGGATTGGCAACGTGACACTCGAAATAAAACACTCCCCCAAGTTGTGACGACGAGTAAATATCTCGTGGTATTAAATAACGCAAATAGACACGTAAGAATAGAAATTTATCCAATAAGTGTTATTCGGGGATAAAATATAAAAAGATGCGTTTTCGTTTATGGTCGAACTTGAAATTTGTTGCGTTCGTTTCGTTGACCGGCGTCTTTGGATTGAATTCTCGTGAAAAATTCAGAAGTATCGTTCGGTATCGTCGGTTATTTGAAAAAATAATAACAATAATATAAATTGTTTAATTCCTTTGTTTCTTGGTTTTTGTCGTATTATTTTTGTTATTAAATTTTCGAGTAATATCGTATTTGCTTGTTAATTAGTACGTCGTACTCTTGTAATAAACGAGGAGTAAGACGCGTGCGAGATCACTACCCTCTCTTGTCTGCGCTCGAAGTTCCACTGCCGACTGACGACGACGGAAAACTGTTGGTCGAAGGGTTACTTGGCGTTTTGCTTGTGAGAGGCCGCGAGACGCCTGTGGCCCGGTATAACACAAACTGTTGTAAAAGAAGAATCGCGGGCTCTGGAACCGACATGTGCCGGACGCCGGTACACAGCTGCCCTCTTATTCGTCCGTTCGGTCACGTGGTCTTTCTATATTTTGCACCCTCCGAGCTACCGTGCGGAGTCATCTAGCGGCGTCACATCGAACTATCCAGTGTATTTTCGTGTTTGCATGTGCATGTGCGTTCACGGCCGAACATTCTCGAATGTTTTCGCGAGCGTTCGGCTTTCCCGAAGATTTCAACTCCCTCTCGTGCCTCTTTCTCCACTTATTTCCGCTCTTCTCCCTCTCCCACTCAACTTCTCGATATCCAGAGCGAATAAACTTTTTTGTCTTTCTCCCTTGCGATATGCCGAGCTCGGGGTTTGGCACACGCCACATTTCCTCCAAATCCAACTTCACATGCTCGTTATAAGAGTTTTCGATCGGGTTTTTCTTCACAAAAGCATCCTGCTCGAATATTTCCTTAATCCCTGAACCTCAAGCCACTTACGGACGTTGGGAAAACCAGATCGAGGTATTTCAAAACGCAACCATCTATCCTGTATATAACCTCAATCGTCCGGTCTCCATAGTAGACGCAAAAGTAGTGCGAAATTCGATAATTTCTCATGCATTCCGACTGTGCCTGTTAATTTATTCTCACATCAACAAATATTCCGATGTATCGTAAAAAAAAGTGCAAAGAAACCTCGAACAAGTGAAATCCCACGAAAGTATAAAAAGCGTTTGGTAATGGGTTTACGATTGAAATAACGAGTTGAATTCTTCGCACAAGCGTTTCGTTATTATAAGTGCAGACAAGAATCGATCACTCAAAAATAGGAGTGTCACCCACACGAGGCGATTATGGTGACCGTTTTAAACCGAGCGTTGTAATGCCCGATTCCCAGAACTCGAACATCCGACTGGTAATTGGAAAATGTATTATCATAACTAACGGGTTTTGTCGATTAGCATGTACAGCCTGACCCGTCTGACAAGAAGAATCAAATATAAATTTAGCGAAACGACGAATTGTGCCGGTTCCTAATAAAACAAACCCGTGCAGGTATAATTTTTCACTTTCAATAAGAACTCAAGGCCTAATAGTTTTCGTCCGAGGAACAAAAGAACTCGGCAAAAAATCAGTCTATAACGGAAAAGGGATTAAGAATTAACCGCCGACGTTTCGTTGCCGAGGATTTTATTGCATCGGCCCTTCGAGTCTTCGTAATTGATCGGGAATCCACAAAAATTCTGCCACGTTGATAAACCTTTTTTCCCCGAAGCAACTAGCGATTTAAGAATCATAATTAAGATATTTTTATATTCTCAAATATTCTACATTTTCTTCTCGTAACTCGGAACGACTTATTCGATTTTTTTCATCTCTCACAATTTTTACTCGACCGTTGCCTCGTATATTTTTAAATTTTTACAAAAGTCAGCCGAAAATCGAGATTTCTGCTGGAGTTTTTGACAAAATCATTGAAGATTCCATTCAAGACGGCAAGGACATCAAACTGCTCGAGACAGAATCGGCCGCTTATTCCTCGGAGGGGAATTGTGTTCGGAAAAATTTTTTCTCGAGTTTATTATCGCACACGAGTGCGCATAAGGTCTCGGAATAATTTGGGTGGCACGAATATGAATAAATTCGTCCTCAATCGTTGTAAGAAGAATAAGGAAAAGTTTTTTGTGTGTGTGTGTGTGTTTTTTTTTTAATTACCAGTGACTCGTAATTTCCATCTCCTTTAATTCCAAAGCTGAAAGTGAAAAATGAATAATGTATCTGGCAAAGCCCTATTGAGGCTTTGAGAGAGTACGGAAAGTAGTGCTTTTATGCAACTTCTCGTAAACACGCTGTAGCAACGAATGCAAAAGGAATGAAAAAAGTTTTTCGAATCCCATGGAAAAAACGTGTTTCTCGGTGCGCGTTTTACCTTCTTTTTTTCCTCGGTTTTTCAAAACGCACCAGTGGAGGTAGGAAAGGCAGCTGCACTGATATTTATTCTGCAGGGCTTGGTCATATCCATTCTATGCAGGCGCATCTTCGTTGCTCATAATATATATATTTTTTTTTCTTCGGTTATACAAACTTTTCTTTGGTATTTTTTTTATTATTCTCTACATATTTATGTAACTCGTGCAAAAAAAATGATTCGTATATATTCGTGTAATGCATTTTCTTACAGACGTTTTTGAAACAAATGTTAATAGTGTTTTTTTCATTCATTTATTTTTGTTGAAAGAATTATACGATGCAAGGGAAAGGAACGGGTTGAAATGTGGTATTAATACAACAAAGTGCTTGTGGGAATTGAATGGTCGCGATGTTTGTAAAAATGAAAGGGTGAAATATGCTCGAGTACGTTTATTTAACGAACTTTCAAGCTTTTCCACAATAATGTGGCTCGTTCTCTCCCTCTCTTTCTACTTCTCACTAACACACACTTTCTTATTCATCCAATAATTCGAGAACTCGGAGAAACCGTTAATGAGAGTCTCGTTATTGAAATTCTCGTTTTATAATTTTATAATGACGCCTTCCTTGTTTTTTGATGGCAGAGAACAATTTTTAACTTCTAATTAATGTTACTCGAGTGTTTTTATTACGAAGAAAATCGGCAGGACATGATTTTATATTATTCCTCCAAAAATAGTAAAAAGAAACTTTTTTTTCCCCCCGAATTCCGATTCATTTTCCAGAATTCTTCGCGATGCAAAAAAAAAACTTTGAAAATTCATGGGCGATGAAATTTTTTCTCAAACAAATAAAATGCGCTCACGCAGGCATTCGTCAAAGTTTCATTAAGTGATGTTGATGTTATCGGCCCAATCGAAAAGTTTCGAGTCAGCTTTGTCGTCTCGTTGTATGGAAATTTGACAAGATAATGAATTTTACCAATCAATCGATAATTTAGTCATCAGGTTAATGACAGCAGCCTGATTACAACTGTTTGTGCGTAGTCATTGTTCGAGTGGTCAGAAAAATGATGAGCACACGACTACAGAAGCG
The DNA here is from genome assembly GCA_030522525.1 of Campopleginae sp. 14b. Taxonomy (NCBI): domain Eukaryota; kingdom Metazoa; phylum Arthropoda; class Insecta; order Hymenoptera; family Ichneumonidae; species Campopleginae sp. 14b. The sequence continues at coordinate 22,336 of JAPYYS010000010.1, forward strand.
CCTTGAGCTCCGATAACAAGGCTAAACCCTTATCCGATAGTTGCAGCTTTCTTTAACGACGATAACGGTTGAATCGTCGATTTCTTGACTCAGCTGTCAAAAGAACTAGCAGAGTATTAAACTTGCAAATGATATTGAATTCATGACACCTGTCAACGTTTAGCGGCCGCTGCTGTTATCGTTACGCATATTTGCTTCAAATATTTTGTGTCCCTCTGCTTCATTCACTTGCACATGTCCGAGGAGAGAGAAAGGGGTTCGTTAAACTACAGCGAGCATGGCCTAAGACGTTAGCTAGGGACCTTGAACCGCTGAGACCGTTCCCCTCGACATTTTCTCTCTTTCTCTTTCCCCAGAGTCTGTGTGTCAATCGTGTGTCTGTCTTTATCTTCATATACCTTTGCCATTGCTCCTTAAGCCCTATTGTTCTTCCATGGAGCCCTGGGCTCCGTTTCGTCGAGCGAGGTCTCGATTTTCATAAGACAATTTTTCTCTCGGCGAACTGAACTTCGTGAACGTCGAAATTTCGTATTCGAATTTAAAACGTCGAGGGAAACCGCGTGTTTTCGGACTAAACAAGAGAAATTCGATTCCCCCGCGGCGTAAGAATTTTGGCTTAGAATTCATTCGCCGAAATCAGACGATTTTTTCGGGTCAAATAGTTGCTCGCATAGGAGAAGGTCGGGAGAAGGGCGATTCAAGATTATAGCTCGTAACCAATACGAAACAAAGAAGCCGAGAGCTATGGTCGCACAGAATTTCGATCGCTTTTTCGATCTGAGTCCAATGCTCGAATGTCCGCCTATATTTTTCTTCCTCCCATTGAAGAAACTCATAAAATTGTATCCGGAAATTGAATTCTTTGCTGTTTCGCGCAACGTGTCGCTTCGCGAGCATTCTGTGTATTTGTTTACAACTTTCTGTCTCGATATCACGATTAAAATCGGAGCTAATCCTTGGCAGAAGGACGAATCAACAAATACAAATATAATATAATAATAATTATATTATAATTACGACCTTCCGACTCCAAGAGACTGCGGATTCAGAAAAGTGTCCCGGAACGCGCGACCAAAATCTTCAATGCGAGATTTCTCTGGATGGGCTGAACGGATTCTGCTTTACCAAGGCTCATTCGAAAGATAAAAAATCACAGAAAATTCAATTCCAATACGAAAATTTTCTGTCCCCCCGTTTTCTCGTATAAACGATTTAAAGCTTCTGTGACGTCATACAACGCCTATTTTACTGTATTTTGAGAGTGTGCTACGTTTTTTTTTTTTTATACTCGGCGTCGAGGCGGTGTTGCGACTCTTCATATGATAATAATAACAATATTATTATATAATAATAATAAATAATGATATACCAATAATATAATATAATAAATATAAATCTAAATGTGTTACGATTACTCGTGGTAATGGGACACCTGGATGGGGAAGAACATGACGAATGTGGACGAAAAGTTATTGCACATTCTCGGTAAAGTAAATGACCGCGTGCTCGGTTGTTTAAGAGTCAAAGCGAATTTATTTGTTTGCAATAATCCGGCAAAGGTTTTCGTCGGTTTTAGACTGATGGGAGGTTTTGACTGTCTGGTCAGTTTCGAAAGGAAACCTTTTGGTACTTTAGTGCGTATATAGAGGTATCCATGTGTGTGTATATTAATTTAGGATAGTCGCGGGAGCAGACGGTCTCGAGCAGGTCAGATTTCTGGCGCTTCTTCCAAATGCCTCGAACGATTTCTCGCTCTCCTCATCTCTGTCCGACTGGTTGCTCGGTCGCGTTGTTCAAAAGAGCACCATTTCCTTTCTGGATCAGCGAAAAAGAAGAAAACATATTCGTACGTCCTTGTTTTCTGTTCCGTTCTTTTCGCGTCTTCCAAACTTTCCTCTTGGATCTTCGTCTCCTGAGTTTTGCTTGGTCCCTTTAGCCCCTCACGCATTCTCGTCGCTCTCGTCTCGCTGCTCTCCTCTGTACCAAAGACCCGAACGCATTCAAGGCCTGCCGGCAACAAAACGCCGAGCACACACCTTTTGCTTCCAAACAGCACCTGCCCGCGAGACGACTCGTGCCAAGGAGACTCCCTCCTCATCTTCCTATCTTCTCCACACTTCAACGAGTGTCTCTTCTCTCACTGCTTTTTCACCTTTCCTTCTCGCTTTGAGTGATAATTATTGCAACTTATACGTCCAGCCGAAGCAACCTTTTTTCTCTTATTTTTAAATCGATACCGACTTTTTTAACTGACGTGTAAATACGAATGAATATCGCCGACATCCACCTCGCTAAAGAATAATTGGGCTGCTCCCATAACCCATCAAACTCCATCAATAGCCTGTGCAAAAAAACTGGGCCTATTCCCAACTGTTTTTCGTCTCGTTATTTTCCCTTCCCCTTTTCCTACAATTATCCGTTAATTCTCCTTCGTTTATCCATTCTTGCTGATTATAATTGTTCGGAAATGAACGTTATTCCGAAAAAACAAAACTCGTTTCACCATTTACCTTAGATGCTTCAATAGATTTTGATTATTTTTATTATATCGTCATCATTGAAATTTCCTCGAGTGCCCATCGCCCAGATTTACACTCGTAAAGCCTCGTTATTATTTTACAATGTATATAAGTTTTCTACTTTTATATTCAAACATTCTCGCTGCTTCGAGCTCGTTCTATTTTCTCTATTTCATCCAATCCATTCAAACTTCTCGTCTTTTTATAATTAGTCCAGAATATTAACATTTTTCGCTTGCAGTCGCTACGATCCTGCTGCACATTTATTCTCATCCCATCATTCCTTTTCCTCTTTATTGCCCATACACATCAAACGATATGGGTAATTAAATTAGCATTGCAAATCGCGTGTGCCTACTCGAAAACATAATACACTCGCTGAGCTGATAGAGAAAATGAGGGAGAACCAGATAGCGCAGCTTATTTTGTTTCTCTTCTCGAGTTCGTTTCGCTCTTCGCGACGCTCCATACAGTGGAATTAAAGCTGCGCAAGGATCGCTTCACCTGCCACAATCGTGGCTTTCGGCACATTCATGTTCGCGATCATCAGACGCGTGCGATCATTCAGTACCTTGAGCCAAAGAAATCTAGACAACAATCGAACGGTGGACAGACGTTCAGCTGATTGTTAAATCACAAAAATAAGTTTCACACGAATGAATTTCTCTGTCTGTCACTTTGTGAGGAGCGTTGAGAAATTTCATCGCACAAAAATGCATGAAACTTTTGATTCGGACAATTTTTGCGAATCTCTTGTATTTCAAGGTCACAAATCAAGTTGATATTAATATCTATTTACTATGTACATTTCCAATGGAGAAGGGTAGCCAAGAGTGTTTTCACTGCGTACGTTTATTTTTATCGTAAGCAACCGGTTGCCCCCTTCCCCGCCTGCAATCATTGTCGTTGCTTTGCGAAACTACCACGCGAAGAAAATCGTCTCAACCCCCCGGACTCGCCAAGCTGATAAAACTCTCTCAAACAGGAGTCGACTACTCGCTACTCGTCCAAGTAGATCGCCTCGGAGTTTACAGAATCCTCACATCTTTCTACAGTGCGATTACGTCAAATAAATATACAATCGCTGCCATCACCTAGTGCCCGGGAATCGACCATCTTCCAGACTTTCTTTTTCAATTAATGAGATTTTATTGCTATTTCATTGAGGAGGATGGCTACACACAATAGTGTCGCCATGTGACAAGCATAGGAAAATGGGAAATTATTAGAATTTGATGACATTTCATCAGCATACTCTTTAGTATTGAATATTAATATACAAATTTTTTGAGATTTTTCTTCTACAAAGTTTTCGAGTAAATAATCACTAGAGTTTTAAGATTCAGATATATAGAGATATATATCTTTTGCGTATTGGAAACTCAAATTATTCGACAACCATGTAGACGAAAAATAGGAAAAACATTTGTGACATCGTATTTGATGCTGAAGAATATTGTCACCAAATTTTATTAAATTCTTACGATATTTTCGGATGTGGCGCCAACCTCCGTAAGCCCAGACATATTTTCAAAGGTATGGGTCTCAAATTCACTGATAACGACACGAAATTGCCGGCACGTTGTCAGGACAAAATTCGTCCGATTAAGAATCAAGAAAGCGACGTTTCGCCTTCAGTCGAATTGAGCCCTAATCGCGTAATTTACTCCCACGAAAAAGTGGTCCAATTTCTGAATGATTTTCTGAAATCACAGCATCAGCTTTGCAAAGAAAAAGCAATCACTTGTTTTTTTTCGGAAAGTTAATAGACGACGAAAAGTTGCGTGTGAAAGGATCAAATGGTTTTTATAGTACAAGGAAATCTCTTGCATCTCTTGAGCATATCGCTACTCGTCTTTTATCATAGCTTAGCAATCGACCAGGGAGGGGATGAAACGTACAGAGATAATGAAAGATAGCGGACTAGGAGGGTGCAATATCAGCTTTCATCGAGTTTATATCGTAAGATAGAAGAGCCTGACGAATAAAAGATACAAAATTCGATGCATGCAACCGGCAATCTCAAAGCAATTGCAAGCGAAGCTGACAATGAGTGTTAGATTTACTGATCGTGTGTATCGAAAGGTATTGGTGTTAAATCGAACCACCGACGTTTTAATCCAACCGCGAGGCAGTTCGACAATAAAAATGAAAAGGAAATTCAAACATTTGCGAAAATTCATTAAATAACAAAAAACTTTTGAAAATCTTGGTAATTGAGTTTCGAGACGTTTCTACTGCAATTTACTTTGCCAAGTGGCAAAGTATCGAGTCGGACGTAATGAATGTACAAGAAACTACAGAATTACTAACTGCTTGAAATTCGCCTAGTCCAAATTAGCACCAATTCGTTGGCGCTCCGAACTGCTTCTTTTTCACTACGTTTCCCACTCACATATAGTTCATTCCAAGTGTACAATTGCTCCGAGTCCAACTATGCAATTGCAGGCTACTCACCTTCTCGTACATATTTACAAAGCAAACAAAAAAAATAAAAATAGAAAAAAAAAACACGACGTGCGGATAACCGTAGAGAGTTTCCTGATAAAATAATTATTGCATGCATGTCCGTCTCCCGGGTTGAGCTCGTAGCATTATGACGAATATTATGCAAGAATAACGATGGGCCCGAGAAAACAATGGTAAATTAAAAAATGCACAAATTCGCGCATAATTTTTTAATTTCAGATTGAAAAGAAATAATGAAAAAATGTCTTTTATTTTTAATTTTTTCAATCCTTCAATCGTGCAAGATGGGCTCGAGAATTTTCAATTGGTTTCTACTTGCCCTGTGACATTCATTTCTACAGGAACGATTAATCGAATTTTGAGTAAAAAACTCTGGTCGATAAAAATGAGCATTTGGTTGTATTACGAAATGGAGCAGCGACTCGATTCGAATCGGAGCATCCTATGCATCATGTGCAAAATACTTTCTTCCTATACATTGCAACTTTGTTGTACACGTGTGTTATTATTCAAAGTGACGAGAAGTGAGAAAATATCGGTCCTGTTTCACTTCATTGTGGTCTACGGTAGCAGAACGTTATACAATTGCTGGTTACTGACAGCACTCGGTACACGAGAACGTGTTTCCCTCTTACCGAGTCGACGAAAAGGCTTGGCTTTCGAGCACACGTAATTATTTATATGGATATCAAAATTTTCAGTCGGAAATAAGAGCCGCGATTGGTTCTGAGTGAAGATACGTATTCAATTTTTTAAACTCGTTCACAAATTATTCCATAAACTGATTGCAATCGACGAAATTGAACAGATTTTTTTCAAAATTTATCCATGCAGTGGTTTTCGTTGGTCAACAAAAAAATAAAATCTTTTTTCACTTCGGCTGAGGAGAAATTTGTACAATGTCCCATTTTAATTCGCAGTGTCCACTGTGCACGAAAAACCGCTGGATAAACTGTCTGCGTCAATGCTCAGACCTTCTTTCCTTCCGAGTCTCAAAGTTTTCACGTGGGCAACGACGTGTATTATAATTCTGACGTAATCGAGACAGCAAAACGTACCATACGTGCATGCACACTCTATATATAGATATCCATAAAAATCGAGAGTTCGCAGACGTTATATCGAGACCTCGAGACACAATTCTCCCTATCATTCTCTCTTTCACTTATTTCTTTTAGTTTTTCTTCCACACAGCTCGTACGACAAGTCCGAAACGGGATTGCAACTGTGACAAAATATTTCGTTCGTTTTTTTTTCTCGTGATTCCGCATTGTCTCGTGCACTTTTTCTCCTTCAAATATTGGTTTATGGATTCGATTCGAAGGAAAGTCACAATTCGAGGATGTTTAACGAAAAATAAGGAGAATTTGAAAAAAGAAATGCAGGATGTGAGAACGCAGGAGGAACGTCGAGAGGAGAAACGAAAAGGCAATTGCTTTCGAACTTAAATTGCCGATAGATCTTCCTCTGAATTGAGCTTTTTCTTCAATTACATCGCTTTTCAATGGCCCAATATATTATTAGGATTCCCTAAGAATATGTGCTCGTGTACGAATGCTCGAAATATATTGGTCGCACGTAAAGCTTTCTCTCTTTCTCGTGAGCTCGTGGGTTCTGCTTGACACAGACGAATGAATTGAACAATGCAGAAGACCGGAAGCGACGCTGGTCCAGGTAACACACATGTATAGAGAGGAGAGAAGCGGACGGAAACCACTGTCAGAGCCCAGACGTGAGAGGACCAAGAGAAGTGCGTCTCGTATCTGTTCAAACACCGAAAGACCCTTTTCCTCTCTTTCCCTCTCTCACTCTCTCTCTCTATCTCTATCTGTTGAGGGTCTTTCATATTAGTTCGTGTAGCAGGGAAAGCGAATGAGAACGTGGATCCTCATTCCTGCGTCTCCACACAGGAAATTATCTTTTCTTAATTGAAATTTATGGCGAATTTAATTTTTTCAACATTTATTCATCCGAAAAATGTCTATTCTCCATTTTCTAATATAATGAACGAAATTCATGAAAAATTTTATATGAAAAATGAAGAAAAAAAACCGAAAATGTGAATTTTCCAAGAGACGAGATGAATCCATAGAAATTTGAGTGGAAAATGTCAAAGTTGCTGAGGTGGAAAGGGAAACATTGAAAATTTTGGTGGGAAAGAGAAAAAATTCCCGAACCTATTATTCGTTCGTAAGAGTCGAAAGTCACAAGTATACGGAGGGAGAGAAAGTGTTTGGAGTGGCTGCGATTACGAAGGCCGCGATCAACATCGATTACGTGGCAGATGGGTGTCTGGAACGAGAGGGAGGCCCATGGCACAAGTCCAGCTGTGTCCCCGTCATCGTCGTCATCATTATCATCATCGGGTTCCCAAGGATCGATACTACACACAACCCAAATATCCATGCATCGTTCGTACACACGCACGAGCATCCGGATAAACTCTATGAAAAATCGATTTTCTCGAGCTACACGATTCTCCACGATTTTGGCCTTATTTTTTTCCCTCCTCGACATCTGGTCGGCTCCCAGACCACCGGGGAGAATATTCGTGCTAGGAAAACTGTCTATGCCCCCTGTGACCTTACGAACGATCCTACATATGTCGAAACAATTATTAATACCGTTATAGAAATTATTACTAATTTCTCACTTCCAAGTTCCGTTTAAAAACACCGAAAATAACATATTTTTGGTGTCTTCCTTGGTATTGCTTGAATAATCGTTAAGGAGGTTGGCTACATACGATAATATGATAAGAATTTAATAAAATTTTGTTATAATATTCTTTAGCATCAAATACCATGACACAATTTTTTTTTCAAATTTTCATCCACATAGTTGTCCAATAATTTGAGCTTACAATATGCAAAAGATATACCTATATATATATATATATATATATATATATATATCTGAATCCTATGCTTATGCATATAAACTTTTGTGGTCAATAACTCGAAAACTATGTAGAAGAAATTTTTTAAAAAATTTGTATATTTATATTCAATGCTAAAGAGTATGCTCACGAAATTTCATCAAATTTCGTAGAAAATTTTGGAATCTCGTCGTCTAAAAGCGAAATTGATAATTCCAAGTAATGCAACTTTTCCGATGCATTCAACCCCCCTGGCAGGAAGTTTTGTGGAAAGAAAAAAGTGGTGGACTCCTGCAGTTCTCACACGATACCACGAGGGTGAAAATTCGGGCAGGTCAAGGTTTATACGGAATTTCTAATGCACCCTTCGCTATCCAAAAACACGAACCCTCCCATATTGAAAAAAGAGAGTCCTGCTCCATCAGTGTTGATGGTATGAAAAGCTACGATGCATTTGTATGTTGAATAAAAGTTTCGTAAGTTCGTAAGATTTAAATTGTTCCAATTTTTGCCTTCTGGATTTTTCTTCCGCTGCATTTTCGAGCTTAGTGCCATGGGAACATGTTTACGTATGCAAAATAATATTTCTTCTTTTTAAAAATTCTCATTTTTTTTACGACAGTTTCGATGTAACTGCACCGGATCGCGTGCACTCGGTAAATTATAACGATTTCAAAGTAGCACATGTTCACCCCAAACGGAACGAGAAGAATTGTGAAGAACGCGTTCTGCTATTAAGGGTTTCCCATATTCGTTCGAGGCTCACGTATGTATGGGGATTTCCAGGTCAAATCGACGGGTTTCCATGGCTTCTGGCCATCTGTTTATATTTTTTTCATACTAAAATAAAACGCGAAGACTTTGGTAGAGGAAAAAATTGTATTTTGAAAAGAAATTACGACGATTCAGGGCAAATTCCTGTTTAATGATCAACCAAATTCGGAAATGGCATTAAAAATGAAAAATGATTAAACGTCAACACTATCCCGATGTTTTTTTTTTCAGTTAATTCGATCACTGCGTCGTATCGATAAAAAAATGTGAAAAAGCCAGAAATCAAACATTTCCTATTGGACTTTGAATCAAGCTCGTTGTATACAGGCCGAGCCAAAGGTCCCAAAATGTATCCCAAAATATAATCAGCCATAAGAGAAAACCTGCACAACTCGACAGTGTCAATAAAATTGACGATTCGACGATTTTTAAAAAAGTCTTTATTTTTCATGGTTATAAATTCTCATTGGCGTCTATTATTTATTTTTCCTTCTGTATAAATCGAGTGGCGAGAATAAGGAACGAGCCTCGATCGTATTTACCAAGAAAAAGTGTGACTTACACCCTTTTGATCGGGAGCTGTTGATATTTATAGTAATACGGACAGAGTGCGAGCACCTTTCGGTCTCTCGTTTTGCTCATGGGTTGACAATGAGGGAGAGCGGCCCTTTATGATCGAGGAAACAGCTGTGGGTCGATCAGGCCTCTCACTGCTAGAACCTCGTACGGTATAACTAAAATGAAATGGAAGGAAAGAGAAAGAGAGAGAGAGAGAGAAGAGCGAGAGAGACATCGATGGAGCTGAAAGAGAAGAAAAAAGAGGTTGCCACCTGGCGTACCTGGCTTACGCTTGCCCGAAACCACCCAACTTTTATGTATACAGACACATATTTTTATGTAGAAGTGCGTATACCTGGAGAATTCTTTTGTGCAGCCCGAGAAAAGCACTACGGATCGAGACATCTTTTCATTTTTTCGTTTATTTTCATTTCTTTTGCAAAATTCGTTCTGCACTCAAAAATCTGCCTGAAGCAGTTCCGTTAGATAAACTTTACGACAAGCAGAAAAAAAACGATATTCAGAGTAAAAACCTGAGCGAATCTCGAGGGTATACAGAATTTTGTGAGTGGATGAGAAAAAAATGATCATTTTGGTCCACATGTCCTGTGCGTCGTTGACTTCGTTCAGATAATTATGTTTTGCTCATTTGAGTTCGAATGAAGTTCGGGAATATAGAAACGCACGAAACAGGCCGTTGGCTATGTTCCGGGGGGCTGTTTTCGTCCGTATTATTATTATTATTCGAGCACCAGGGGAGAAGGAGAAAAATGAGATACCGAGGGCCTAAGATTTTTTTGGCATCTCCACCAACACGAAAATCGAAGCACCTTCGAAGTCCCCTCGTGAAAGTTCCAACGAGAGAGACTCCAAGATTCTGTCCATGGCGCGTGCACCTTGTCTCCTTTGCTCTCACTCTCCCTCCCTCCCATTTCTACGCTCTTTCCTTTTTTTTCCCTTTTGCCTCGACCATGAGCAACAGCTGCTCAACCACCAAGACACTTGTCGTGTGCGCGAACGTTTCTCATGCTTTTCCTTGTAAATCTTACCAGGTGATCGGCGCCACTGGACAAATATTCCACTTCATCATTCACGATATCGCTACCAACTTTTCTCGAAGCTCATTCCTTTGGAAATTTGAAAAATTTCTCTACGAACAAAAAATATCCGGAGAAATCAACATTTATGAGTCAGAATTCATTCTCAGTATATAATTTTCATCATTTCGAAGATTCTTGGACCAATTTCCATAAGAAAAGACTCGAAACCCTTCGATTTTTTATTCAATGTGTACATTACTTTTTATCCGATGGTCCTCGGTACCGGAAATCCCCTTTTTTTGGCTGCCAGCATCCAAAAAATCATGGAAAAGTTTCCTCTCATTCTTATTCATTGCAACAGTGTATCCCTTTTTATCCTCGTACACGTTACGTAATAACTTCTTGGGGAGGTGCGGAACATCAGAGTTATCACTCGTCATTGAGTCGAGTTTGATGCCTCAGGGTCATCCGTCATCTTGGTCGTCGTGCAACTCCATTTCCGGTCGACCCATATTCCATTGTAGGCTTTCGAGTCAATATCGAAATAAAGAAGCTCCGGAACTGCTTCCCTTTTCATTCTTTTCCTCGTGTCGTAGCCACTGCGTCATTATTCCAACAAAGTCCATGTTTTGTACCTCAAAAAAATGAAAAAAAGGATTATTCATTTCTGCAGACATCATTTATGAGCAACAGCTTGTTTCTCCAGGCTCAAGGGCTTACACCAAAGTCTTCAATTATTTTTAAAAAATACGAAGAATTATTCCATGTATTTCCCGCCATTTTTTAAACGATTCTCTCCACTTTACGAGCTCGGAATTTCTTGTTGGCTTTCGGTTTTTATCCCTGGCCGATTCAAAGTGACAGAGATCGCAGAAGACATTTGTAAAAATCTCGTTTAAGCACTTTCTTTTCTACCTGCACGCCAACAGGGTTTCAGGGCTACGTACCCTAAACCCCAGTTATTTTTAGACCAACACTTGGGACAATGATGGAAACGAACGTACTTTGTCAAATTTTTGTTCCAATTTGAATGAAATTTTATTTTTACGAATATTCTCATTCGGTCAATTTGGAGATCGAGTGATGAAAGTCTCCGGAATATAAATAATGAATTCCGCAATTTTTGTGCCCGTTACGACGGGAAAATGTCTTTCGGAAAGATTCGACAGGCTGTCGTTGCTCCGAACAAATCGAAATTGTCACTCTGATTCTTTATCGTTTTCGATTCTATCGAGGCTACGAAAACGAAGAGAAAAAAGGAATCACTGAACGCGTGTAATTTGGTTTCCTCTAGCACGATCCCCGTTTCTGGTTTTCCGTTTATCCATTCTTCGTATTTCTTCGCCGTTGCTGATTTTCTTGCACCAAAAAACGTTCCTACTGACTTTTCCTCTTTTTTGCTTTACCATGAAATTTTCGAGAATGCGATTTGGTTGAATATGTTAAGTACGATGGTTATTTATTGTGGGAAGCAGCTGTCGGTGACAGTGCAAACAAACGACGCAGTATGAAAGCATTGCGTCCGGCCGAGAAAATAATTGTCGTATTTCACACCGAGGTATGTCCGAATCGATTTACGAGCCTGAGAATTTCTCAAAGCTCTCCCCGCCTAGCCTGGCTAAATTTTGCACCGAAAAAGGGAGTCGTGGGATGCCTTGGAAAATCAGACAATTCAATCCCTCGGTAAGATTTCTGCTTAGAAAAAAAATCTTTAGAAAAACGACAGGATATTTCTGAGCAGAACATTTTGCACTTTTCTCTAATAATTTATGACTGATAAAAAGTCACCAATGTTCAGATTTTCTGGGACTTTGCGTCTGTAAATATTTGGAAATTCTTTGCAAAACATTACTCGCATCTTACATTTTTCCAAGAATAATTCCTTGGAGCTTGAGCCTTAGAAAAATTTATTTAAAAAAAAGTGACTTAAATAACCTATAAACTAATATTTATACATATTTTTGTCGGAAGGAACTCTTATGTCTAGCGTGTCCAGAGACGAGAGCGAGAGTCGAACAATGTTGTAAAAACTGGGCATTATAGAGATACAGTCGTGCCAAGAGCGAAAAATAAAAATTTCAATGAAAATTTTCGTTTCTCGCATGCTCCACAAATAATTCCCACTAAAATAAAACATTTTGCGATAATACGGAGAAGAGTTTTTCACAGCGTTGCAGATATTGCTCGTAGTGCATCTTGCAGCTTTTTTCTCGCCGCTGCGACTCGATCTTCTTGCTTTTTTATGTCCTCGTCCATTATCGAAACGGCCTGTGGACCGAGAAATCAAAATAAACAATTACAATCACTACAAGAATCCAAAAAATTGTGCATAGATAAAAAGTAACTGAATTACCTGAACGAGAGGTTGATCCGGGTTGAGGAAAACCCCAGGATTTTTCTCAAGAGAAGACTTTGATTCCGTTTGTCCTGTGACAGGCTGCGACGATAAGTGCAGAGCTGTAGCAACGCTTTGTAAAAGTGTTTCTTCGGTTATGTAAGGTCCAACCGGTTTTAATGTTTTCGGCAAATCCATCGCCTCGAACTCGTAACCATCCGGATCGCACGCTCTCATACCCTCTAAACGTTTTTCCCAGAACAACTGCAAAGCGATCATTTTATTATTATAACTCTCAGGATGAAATCGATTTTGGTAGTCATAGCTTTAGAACTGGAAATATTTTTGTGTAAAGTAAATAAAAAAAAGAAAAGTCTCCGGATGGAAACAGAAACACAATAATATCAAGAAATTATGATTATCGTGATGCACAGAACCAAATGTTATGGAAAATTTGTTCAATAAGCAAAAACTACGAATCAGTTTAGTTGAGAAATGAAAATAAGGAATACGAGTTCCCTCACACACTGGGTCAATTTGACCCGGACTGATTTTTCTGTATCCCGGAGTCATTCTTCAAGTCTGGCACGGCTTTTTCACAAAAATCACCTCCGGGTCGAATTGACCCACTGCGTTAGGAATCTCAGATGTGTCTACAATTATTCCGTAATTAGTTCAGAAAACGGTAGATCCTCGAAACAAGCCATCTACCAATTTTCTGTAGAAATATAAAAAACACCATGCGAGGAATTATCCTTGACAGGATTTCATGTAAAGTTCCGAATCGGATGTCAAAAATGAAAAGGGATAGCGGAGTTGAGCGTGCCAAGTGGATTTACCTGTTTAGGTTTATCTTGGAAGCCATACTTGCCGTCTGTTTTGTCCGCTCCCTCCTAGAGAAGATGGTTTTCAGAGTGATACAGATAGTGCATAAGAATGGAGAACCACAGAAAAAAAAATATTGCCAATCCACTACACAATTTGCAATGAAAACAGAGAATATTCTTGAATCCATTAAATATTCTCTGCTCTTGCAATTTTGTACATTTGCTACCGTTTTTTCCATCAATTCCAAGCCACTAATATGTGAATATTAGAATTTCTTATTTTTTCCACCAAATCCCATACACACAGAGGGATGGGAAACACTCGGGAGTAATAACGTACAAACGTGATTCAGAACGCAAACAAGAATTTAAGGAAAATTCAACTTTCCACTCGGGACGCCAAGAGTTGACGTTACATATGTTTTTTTTCCAATTATATTCACTCAAAGGAGATAGTGCTTTTTGTACATGTGCAAAAATTGCAAGAATGAGCCAATTTTCATTTAATCGAACTGCCGTGATTAGTTGATTCACCGCTGCATCGATTTGGCTTCGTACGCAATGAAGACTGTTTTTCGATTATTCATTTCACCAGGAATGAGAAATTTTGCAAAATCACTTAAAGAATTCGTAGTTTACGTTCACTGACCTGTTTTGGTTTTTCCTGATTTCCATGCTTTATGTCTTTCACTTTTCCTTCTTGGGTTTTATAAATCGTAACGGGTTGTTTGAAAATCGAGGCTGTCTGTCGAATCGGTGGCTGGAGTGACAAATCGTTCCTGACGCCACGACTACAATGATTGTTGATTTCAATTTTTTGAGGAAAAGCATTTCAGTAGTACATCAAAAGGAACCTAATCTCTTTCAGTAGTTTTTCATTTATTCGATGAATTATGAGAAAGACAGTTTTGCTCAATTATTATTCGATTTGATTGAATTAATTCACATTTGACAATTCTTCTGGAAATTGATCGTGTAGTGTTCAATGGTTTCGTGAAAAATTCTTGATTATGATCGAATTCGCCATCGCTTTCTCTAGTCCGGAACATCGAGAATATTTCGTAAATTATCATCGTAATACTTTGAGGTTAGAAAACAATAATTGGATGTTCGAAATCTGTTTTCGAGGGATTGTCAATATCCCGTGACTTATAATAATGATTGAAGCGTAAAGAAAATAGTATTTATTTTGCCATGACGTGAACAACAATAAATTTTAGTCAAAATATAAAATCGAAATGAAATACCTGTAGTAATTGTAAACGTCAACTTTCGGTGTTGATGGAACTTGATTTTGTGGTTTGGTTCTCACGGAATCGTCCCTGGTCGGCCAATTTGTTGGTAACGCCGACGGATATTTTTTCTTCTCGACTGACATATTCATTTTTGCGAATAATTTTAAGTATCAGTGTTTCAATGACATAGGAAACTTTTGTCAACAATTGTGTATCCGATTATTGAAACGCTTTGGACGACGCTGTCGGCCATGATGGAAAAAAGTATTAATCCTACAGTCCTGGAAATTCTGCGGCCTCATGTAGGAGGGCAGCAGTGGATAAGTCCCTTCGACATTATCGACCATCGAGCAAATAGAAAAACATCATCGTATCAGGATAAATATTCATTATTTCGTGTCGTATCTCCTCGGTTTTATTTGATTATCGCTCGTAAAACCGGCCAACTGCTCTTTTACGGACCACCTTCGATAGTTATTGATTCGAAATTCGTATTTCCAGTCGTGAACGAGTAAATAAATAACACAGAAAATGAGCAAGAAGATGTAGATGAGGTATCAAAATAATATTTCGCTGATGGATAGAAAGAATTTTATTTGACCATTGATCGAAGCGGGAAAATTTGATATTTCGAATCAGCGACACGCGCATCGATTTATTAATAACATGTACAGAATGACTTTTGATAACTACAAAAATATGAATATTAAATGCGTTCCCTTTGCGTAATACACCATAAAAATTATTGTTCGCAAAGTATTTGCGTCTATTTTGGCTTTTTTTGTCACGTAGAAATATTATTTCCGATAACTGGTCCGTGACAGTGAGTCATAGCGATAGCGCGATGGGTGGCTCTGACCGCGTGTGTTGCAGCCTAAAGAGGAAACCCAAATGATTAATATTTGCCATCATATCGAATCGCAAATAAAAAAAAATAAATAAAAAAAACATCAAAAATCCATCGAAAAATATTTAAAAATACGATCAACCTCAAAAAATAAGTTATGTCAATTGTCAATGGATCATGAATTTCGATCTTACTTTAAACTTTCTTCGAGCATTAAATTCCCGAAGATGATGAGCGACTTCGAGCATGGAATGTTTTGCAGTTTTTTCGCCTCGAACCCAAGGATTGGCGAGTAAATCAGTAGCCGTTGGTCTCTCTTCGGGGGATTGACGCATGAGCTGAAATTTGGCACATAATTTTTCTCTTTATTTCGAGGATTGCAAGGAATTCTTCGCGCACAAATTCTATCAATATTTCGTGATGAATGCAGCGATCGGTGGTGATAAAAAAGCAAAATATCGTTTATAGGTAATTATTCCTTATCAAAGCGTTTTGGGACCGCGTGCCGGTCGTCTGGCGAACGAAATTATTCTAAGAATCTATAAAAATATATCTAGAGGTCGAAGATCGTATACCTGATTTATGAGGCTTTTGGCTTCTTCGGTTTTATCGTTCCAATAGGGCGACGGAAACATTTCTGCGGCTTTTCGAAATGGCTCGAACCCGCAGAGCCTTGAACGAATATAGAAATTATTTAGTTAAGGTTTTCCATTTGCTAGGGAGTTCCAATAATAGGGTCGGCCTCATTGATTTTTTTTTTTTTTTCGATTCATCGATTCAACGATTTTTCGTTCGATTGCAAACTTTTTTTTTTCATCAACGCCTGGCCTGAGTCAGGAAAACTGCCTCGGGCCAGGCGACGAATGCTCGAGCTATGACCTCGCGCGGTCGCCCAACCAAGTATTGGATGCGCCCAAGGCTGCCGACCTTGGGGAATGGAAAATGGCCCGAAGGCGATAGAATAATCATCGTACATTATATAAAGGACGATTCCCAGACTCCATATGTCGGACGAAGCATCAGTCTTTCCCATCGATATAACTTCCGGTGCTGAAACAAAAAACCAACAGGACGTCGTGAATTCTTTCTAAACAGTCGAGAATAACTGTCAATCATCGAATCGCTGATTAATCCCGTGAATTAATCACGCACGCCACGACACGATTTAAAAAATCGGATTTTTATGCACTTTTTAATATTTTTTTAGTACTATTTTTGAATGATTCAAAAAGTCTCACCACAATAAAGCATTTTGTATGAATTTAAAGATATAGTGGTTGCCTCATTTCCGGCTAAGAGTAATCTCGAGTTTTCATCATCGTTTGCATAAAGAAGCTTTTCTGGTCTCAGATTCCCGTGACAGAGGCCCATCGAATGTATAAACTAAAAAAATGAGAAAATTGAAGGAAGATCTATGAATAAAAAGAGATTTCATGTAATTTGGATGCTCAGCGTATTTCTGCTAACTTCGAGAGCCGTGGCAGCATCCCGCACAGCGTTTGCTGCGTCCCTCTCCGAGTATTCACCCCTCGATGCCAATCTCTCTAGGAGCTCACCACCCGAAGCGAGGTCCTCGATCACGAAAATTCGCAAATTATCGTCGTGCACTTCTCTCACTGATACCTGTGACAAAAATAATTAATAATAATAATTTAAAAAACAATGATAATTCCTTCATTCACAATTAAGAAATAAAATGGCCAAATTTTGAATAAATGAGCCGAACATGCTGCACAATATTATGGAAATTAAAATGATTCAGAAAAATGGATATCGCCTTAATTATTGAGTACAGAATGAGCCAGAATTGCTATTCGAACGAAGTGTTTTCAGAATGATAAATAAATTTGCAAATCTATGCGAATACCATTTTCAAATCCGATACACACATGGCCTCGTCTTCGAGGCTGAGAAAGCATTCGCACTGTCGCAATTTGCCCCTGAATATTCGAACGACTGAGTCTGCGATCTTTTGGAGTTGAAGGACTGACGATTGTCATGGTATATGTTTTGAATTAGTCATTCTAACTCTATACACTTACCAACGACAAGGTTACGCGAAGTGTTATGACGCAACGAGTTGAAACAAATGATTGAAACGAATTTTCGATGGGCCTGACCCAAATACGAATTAGAGACTTCGTGTACTCCGAAAAATAGAACAAAATTTTCATTTTTCGATAATTCCATGCGTTTCCTGTCGATTGTGATCGACACACGCAAAAATTGTTACTTACACGTTTATTTTCTCATTATGTCAACAAAATTTGCTTCGATACGAAAACAAACAGAAAATTGTGTCACTTTTACTTACTATATTAGCGTGACGTAATTTTAAGAGTGATTGCAATTTCCTGGTCGTATCAGCTTCGTTTAATCGGGCCTGTGGATTCAATCAAAGCGCCCAGTCGATCAAAGTGTTTATTCCGGATTCAATATGCTTGATTAATCAGTTGAGCAAATGAGGTTTGTCAATTTAGCAAATGAATAAATAAACTCAGTAAAAATAGCACGGTTCTCCATGATAAACAATCAACTGGACATGAAACCGATTATTTTACCTTTGGCATAATCTTGCAAGCATACTTTTTCCTGCCCTTGTGAAGACAACTGTGTACAGTTGATGTCGAGCCTCTGGAAAGAAACAATAAAAAATTATGTGTATATGGACATGCACTTGTATGCAGATGGGAGAAGCGAAGAATGCAGCTGGTGCGGATAGTGGATGCATTTCCGGCGTAACGACTGCAACAGCCGGAATTCACGCTTTGCCTCGTCGCAGTCATGAAACTAATTCTATTTTATTCATCCGACAAAACACGATCCTCTCGAACTCCAAGTGCAACCGACTGTCTCGAAATTCGACATGCCAGCATTATTTGGAGCGAAGAGTTACATCCTTTGTTACCGCGTTACATGGATTCTTTATGATTATCTTACTAAATCCTGGATGCACATTTCACGGGTTAAACTTTTTAGATGAAGAAAAATGTCGTTGGTGATCATTTTTTCAACATTTTTCGTCATTTTCATTTCTTGCTCGCGTTTGGCAATCTTTCTAACTCACCTGCCAATTATATCACCGAGTATGTATTGATTATGAAAGGAACCTTTGGTCCCTTGGACCACCCAATCGTCCCCGTTCTCCATTACGCTCTTCCTCGATGTGTATTCTCGATTTCCACCTGTCAATGACGCAAATCAATCGCTGTGAGGGCGTAGGCAATAAATCATCGTATCAATATAGATTTCATTAGAAATGTGAACTCGTCGTATTCGATTGAATGCTCGTGTTTCAATCGGCACTAAATCCGCTGTGTCGCGATAGACTTTGAACCACTGAATAAATTAGTCGCTGAAGATACCAGCCAAAACCGTTTTTTATAGCTTTTTAATAACTCATCTTCATTGTCTGGACAACAAAGTTCAACCAAATCCGAAGCGACGGTGGCTTATTGAATTATTGAATCATAAAACGCCGGGGGTTTATTAGTGTATCGATTTCGTACTGTCTGTATTTATTTCGCTTCTAAAAATACTATCGAAATTCCTTTGAGTGACTTTAATACGAAATGACTTTTTCGGGGCATAAATCGAATTCTTTTAATTTTTATTTCTTCAGAGACTTTCGTCCACTCGGAAACTTGTCAGATTCCCTTCTTCTTCGTGTTTCTATATTTTAAAAATTTTTTCCAATATTTTTTCCCATTGAATCTCATCCTGGGTTTTTATATATTTTAAATGAAGTCTCTGCGTGCACTCATTTCTTAATTAATTGCTTTTTCCTTTTTCCCTCGCTAGACCTTTTGCATATGAATTATTTTTTTTTTAAATTATTTTCTTTTAACGAAAATTATTGTTCTCGTGTTCTTGTGCCTCGCAGCTTATTTTTTTTTTCCGTTTTTTTATTGCGGTTATTGTGCATCGGGCTTAAGTTCGTTGAGCTACGACATCAGTCGAACATAATTTACGTTAAAGAAATCAAATCACGTAACGATGATTACCTGATTATTCAATCACGAGAATCGATTTTGAGTGAATTTATTTTCCGCTTGATTTATAGAAATGACTCAAAAACGAGCGAAAAACGAACGGCAGCGAATAACATTGCACCCATGGCATCGAAAACTAATCCTTAAACGAATTAACGCGTGAATATCATTCTGTGGTGAATCTGATCGATGGCATTGGGTTTTCCGGCTCTCTGATTTTTCTCAACAGCAAAGATGGACAAGATTTTTTTTCATTCAATCGTTAAGAATCTATTCATATATAGTTGTTGGAAAAAATGAATGAAAAATGTTTAATTACCGGTTATTCAACGTTGTGCCCATACAGAAGGTAATCCCAATTATAACACTAACTACGAAATCGACCGATTTATTTCGACAACTAAACAAAAAATTGAAAATCAAACTCTTCACTGTCACTGAAAATCCTTTTCCATCTTCTCTGCGCCGAGTGCTCACAAATATTTCGTAGAATCGTTGGAAACTTAACAAAAAAAAAAATGTAGGAATTCAAAATCGATACAGGGTTGTCGTTCCACTTTCCGCTTTTGTCTTGGAATTCAACTGTCGTATCGGGCGAGCTACCTTCCGATGTTTTGTTCGTAAACGACTGACGCGTACTGACTCTTGAGTATCTCGTTGAATGTCGAAGACTACGGATTATCACGATCGTACCGGTGTACAATAAACGCGATCAGTCTATATCTATACGGTGGCATGCATCGCGATATGAAGGAGTATATTTGAGTCAACTTTCAATTGGATTCGAACGGTTTCAGGTTTCGTTTGCTTTGTTACGTCCCTGAAGAGCCGTCTCAATGAGGAAAGAGAATCAGACATTGATTTATTTTGCGTTGACATCGAGAAGCATGAATCTCCGGATCGAAAACTAATTTGCACGAAAAAATCTGCTGATCAATGGCGATGGAGAAAATGCCGAAGATTCTATCTAAAGTTCTTATAATTAAGCCCAAGGAAACGCGACTCGGAGCATTTATTCTTTGCGATAGGACGAAGATCGAGTGAAGAAAAAAAAACAACGAAATATTCGCGCAACCGATTTGCTCGGAGATGGAACGATAACTGTCGACGATTCAACAAACGATACGAAACAAGTGTTTCAAAACTATCCGCGCGGGTTTGAAGATTTGAGCGGACGTTTTTGTTGTTGAAAATTGGCACCAATTCCCACACGAGTTTCAAATATTCCGGAGAGGGGATGGAGATTCCTACGAGAGTTCGGAATCGAACAGTTGGCAGTGAAAACTTCCTGTTTCTACTCAATCCGACTCGTCTAAATTGATGTCTCTAAGTTTATCTTTATTTTGTGTATGCTAATGTCGCGCTTCATTGCCTGTAATTCGAGGCAGAACAACTATTAATAGCCACTTTACGACTTGTTGTCCCGAGTTAAAGGCTATGGTTTACTGCCACGCTTATATGAATGCTTTTCGGAAATAATTTCCTTCGCATTTTTATCGGAAACTCCGAAAACCACTCGCCAAGTCTCATTTTCGATAAAAATATCAAAATCTCGTTGTCAATAGCTTATTCGTGTGAGGGGACATGTAAACCATTGACGCTCATAAAAGTCATTGGATAATATCATTAAGAAGGTCGCCTGGAGGTTAAATCTTGATTAATTACCCTAAATCAAAATCGATATCGAAATCTCATCAACCACGGGGACCATGACTCTAGGGCAGCCGTAGAATCGAATAAAATGAATTTTCGAATGGAAACAAAGTTGCCAACTGCCTAACGGGACTCATTACTGTAAATAATTTCAAGTTAAAAAGGAAAATAACATCTTGACCGTGCTAAGACCGTACGACAGCAAATTCCGCGAGAATCTCCAGTGCAGCATTTGTCGTTGTTATTTTTTTCTTCAGGTGAGCTTACCACAAAAGTGCATCATAAACTATGGAAAAATGTATAACACATGAGCACTATCGACGGTCTTTACGATGTATTGGATGCAGAATCGTGCGCGATGTAAAACTCGTGGCATTTTTATCGTCGCGAAAAAAGATAAACGAACGAGGCTTTTTCGCCAACTAAACATGCACGCTTCAAACAAATCTGTTGCCGCTCATGTAAACTTGCTCATCGAGTATGCACTCTAAACAATAATAACAACTATTCAATTCGAATACCCACTTGAATCTCACTCGCCTAATATTCTGCGATATTAATTTCTACCTCTATCAACGTTCGTGCTAATTTTGTGTGTTTGACCAAGAGAAATTGCTGATAGCAGGTTTCATTCTATCTTTTGACACTTTGAAATTTCAATAATGTTTATCCAATGACTGCTGAATCCGGAGTTGCAATTAAAATGAGTGAAGAAACTAATTTTAGCTAATATTATTGCATAGCACTGGGTAAATTTGCATAATGGTAATATGCAAAGCTTAAAATAGATAATTATAAACCAATTAAATGTAATTTAGTATCACAGCAAAAATTTATTAATTTTATATTTATCCAGCCGATGCTTTTGCGAATTAATTTTTACGTTTAATAGAAAGAATGAGTTGGAATTATTCTTTGAAATGTAAATTTTAATCGAAACTCTTTTTGACAGTATTCTACGATGAGGACGTCATTTACGAATCGATCAAAATCTCTAATATTTACTATACATTGACCCTGAATAATTCGTCCGATCCGTCGACCACGTACGAAAGTTTCTATTTTTGTTGGACATCATTTTCCATCGTGCTGTGGCGGTCTTTCTTTTTTCGATACAAGTGTTTGTACCGTGTATCACGTGCACATACTGTACACATTTGTAGATTGACGTTGAAAACATTACGAGACCTGATAAATTCGCTACTCTCGGCCTTGGTCAGCTTCGAGAGTAAAATCTGCTCTCCTGTTGAGCAGTGGTTTGTCATGAAAATTGGGGTCAATGTTGTGCCGGAAACGCTCGTTTAAAAATTGATCGTAACTATACACAGAAACGTGAGGGCAGTCTGCATTGAGAGGAATAAAAAAAACGTTTGCCTGTCTCGTCGCTCCAAAATACTCGAATGAACAAAAACCGAGTAAACAAATAACCATCGGGTCTATTTATTTAATTCATTGCTTAACGATGAGAATTATTTCCATGAAAATTCACATAAATACGTGAAAAGATTTTTTTTTTTTTGCCATTCCACAATTTAATCGAGTTTTTTTTATGTATTAAAATAACCTAACTCTATACCATTAGTGGCTCGTCTCTGTTGCACGAAAGAAGCTGAAAATGCGTCTCGGAATAACAGACACGTTGCGCATTACGAACGATGAACCCGTTGGATTAAGATTAAGTCGCACGTACATCCGTTCGATGAATTCTTTAAGCAAGAGAATGCTGAACACGTATTTAGTGCGAATACATGGAAGGAAAGATCGTGAATTAAAAACACGACTTTTCCTTGACGTCATAAAAACTATTAATAGAAATACAGGAATAAATTTGAATTGTAATATGATAAAACATCTTTTCAAAAAGTTCGAAAGAATTTTATTTATAGAAAATTTTTTCTTCACGAATAACTTTTTATTTGTATTCCAAATTTTTTTCAGTTTTTCTATTCAGCAAAAAATGTAGTGACGTCGCCGGTTTTTTATCTGGAGCTACGCAGCTCTGGTGATAAGGCATCTGTATCGAGTTATCGGCAATTTGCAATTTCAGCGATTGACTGTTGGAATAATAAGTTGTTTTTTTTCAAACACAGTGATGGTGAGTGTTAAAAATCATCGTAAAAAAAGTCAGTAACTTTGAGCTTTTAGTTTGGGTCGTAAAATCATGGCAGTAAAAGAACTGCGTCTGATGCCTCGTAAAATGTACTCGGTAAATGTGACGTTCGTTCTCTGCTTGTACGAAACTTTGAGATGCGAGAGTATGTACATTAAAGTTGCATGAAAACGCAGCTGGACGATCGAAAATCTCAAGCAGACGATCGACTCTATCGAAGCAACGATCGCCTTTCAACGCCAGCTTGCCACGTATCACGAGCTCCGAAATTTGGCAGTCCTCCCGAAAGCTCTCTTCTCTTGCCTGCTTGCGTAATCTTGGTCGTTCGAACATTTTATTCTCGTCGATAAATCCTCGCAGTAGACAAATAATTAGTCGATGGAAATCTGACTTTCCTCATAATTTATTCATTAGCACGAATCATCGATTAAATCATTTCGAAACTCGATTGACAGAGAATAATCCATCAACATTATGCAAAATCAAACCAAACAGGCCAACTTCAAAAAAATTGCGTTTTTTCTTTCTCCATGCGACGCAAAAACGAATTCGAATGTTTAAACTTTCGAAATTAAAATAATTTCAAAGGAATCGTCATTTGGGCTGAAGAGAGTGGATTTATTTTTGAAAATTCAATTCCTAACAATTATAATTATTCTTAGAATGTGGTCGAATGGCTTGATAGTACAATTTGCACGGATTCAAGCTCGAAGCGAGAAAGGTTTTCCTTTACGAGATAGAGAATGAAGTTAGTGGCGACGCCGAGAACCAAACAGTTGCGTCGAAAAATAGAAGAGCTTTTGGCCCGAGTCTGACAAGGTGGCGCCAAGATTGCATAACCCCACTCCATAATATTCAGCAACGCGATATTTTATCACGCATAAACTCGAGTCTGTAGCATTGAGATGCGTGCATGTTCGGACTGAATTAATGCCAAGCTGGACAGAGATTTTTTGCCTATCTAGATATCCACAGGCTTGAGAAATTCTGCACCAAACCAAAGTCATTTCCGCCTGACTAATTTCTGTTTTTTTTTTTCAATAAATATATCGAACATCGAATGAAAGAAATTTTTTTCGAAAAGTTAAGGAGGGTCGTCACACACAACAATGCTGCCATGTTTGAAAACATTAGGAAATACAAAATGATTAGAATTCGATGAAATTTCGTGAGCGTATACTCAATAGTATTAAATATGAATATAAATATTTTTTAAGATTTTTGTTCTTCATACTTTTCGAGTAATTCATCATTAGAATTTTATTAAATTCTTATTATATTGTCGTATGTAGCCAACTTCCTTAAACTGAAGTCGTTCGAAAAAACGATAAAAAAAAATGAAAATAATCGTTGCAAGAGTTTTTCGGCTTTGCAATGTTTACACGTTACTTGGAATGCAGAAAAGTCTTGATTAAGGTACGTTGACTCTTGGTCGCTGTGAAAGACGGAATGCAACGTAAATGGAGACTGTGTGAACGTAAAAGTATTTCGGTAGTGTGAGTTATGTATGACAGAATAAAAACGTGAACGTCGACGATAATCGATAAACAAGGCGAGCCTGTGTTGAGTCATTCGAGCTTGTAAATTGAGGCACATTTGAATAAACACGAAGATTCGATAAAACGTGCACTTCCTGCATTTCTCGATGAAGTCATAGAAGTCACAATTGCTAAGACGTAAAAATCTATTTCAATCAATTTTCTTTGAGAATCAAGATTTATAGATTTCATCGTCGATGATAATGAGCGAGCACTCCGAACGGACTCATCGATAAAACGCTTAATGATAAATGAACAACGCATCAGAGGATTGTCATTAATTAACATGAAAATATAACGAATTTCGTATGTTTATTTATTCTTTCATTCGCAATGTCATGGCATTAATTTCCTTTTGTTTTCTATAGCCAGTAAAAGCAAAACTTAATGAAACGAATAATTCAAATTCGTCGAAAAATAGAAACCTCAAAATCGACGTTTCACTGCACCACACGCACCAAGTAAATGAGCTTTTGGCGCCACTTACAAACGTAATTTACAACTATTTATTATCTCGTTCGCTTTCAACACTAAAAAATACATTTCTCGGAATTTTTTGGCACCGAGAAATTACTAGGTCTGTTTATAAGGTCGTGTTACAGATTTGGATGATGAATACGCTTCGAGGGTGAATGCCAAATGTTATGTACTCGTCTTATGAATAAAGGACGGAAGACGAGAAACTAAAATTTCGTAAGTTTCTCAAAATTGTGTCTTTCGTCACATTTCATTGTATTTTTTGTTGTTGCTTGTAAAGTGAAGGCAAAGCAAAATTTGACAATGGATTTATTTAGCGGTTTGTCGATTTTCACGCGATTCGTTGATCGCGAGAGATAAACGATGCTTTTTTTTTCACATCTCGCTACAATCGCGTACGATTGTCTTTGCTGGATTTTGACGTTTCGTATCTTATTGAGAGAGGAATAATATATTCAGCGATCTCGTGCGCCGCACGTTTTGTTAATTATTGTCTCGACGAGTTTGTTTAGTATTGAAAAAATTTGTTAATTTAATCG
Organism: Campopleginae sp. 14b; assembly: GCA_030522525.1. Lineage (NCBI taxonomy): Eukaryota > Metazoa > Arthropoda > Insecta > Hymenoptera > Ichneumonidae > Campopleginae sp. 14b. The sequence goes on from JAPYYS010000010.1 coordinate 48,127, forward strand.
CCGAAGTCGTGGCGTCGATTACGACGCACGTGACGTCGTCTCTTAAAACACGTGGCGCAACATTTTTCCCTCACGATCGATGAGACGTCGCACATTCGTCTGTAAGCTGCGCACATGTTTGCTGGTGCGATGCTGTCCTTGCAACCTTGCGAAACGAACGGAATAGGGATTAGTATCGCGTTCATGTCCGGCCCAATCAGACCCAGTGTGTATGAGCAACTCTAAAAAATTTTGCGAGTGCAACGACAAGGAAAAAATAATTACCAGGTTTTTCATCGCCACAAGGTCTTCTATAATGACATCGTCTCGTCTCAAGAGGTTTTCTGTCCGACAAACAATCTTCTGAGGGCAATAACGTTGTTCTGTCCCGACACGTTACTTCGCGCGTTTTAACGCCAAACTTTATCGTGCACGTCGCATTGCATGGTCCCCATTTCCCTGCGTATGAAATACAAAAAAAAAAGATACTCAAAAACCTGGAGATTCTCGGGGATTCGTGACTAAAAAATCGACGGAGTTTTGCCCTTTTGAACTCTACGAGAATTATAGTTTTGATTGAGTAATAATTAACAATTAAATTGCTAATAACTAATGAACTGATTATTATTGTTCAATGCAATGAAAAAATTTACCGGTGACCCATTTTTCTCCGCGACAATCTTCGATGGCCGGTGGTCGGTCGTCAAGATTGCAATCGCTGGCCACAGAGCACGAAACTTTTCGGCTTCTTTTTCCATAAATGCAATGGCTCCATTTTGAGACGATCCACTTTGATTTGGTGTTGTACATTGAATTGTCAGGATTCTCATCGACGACGTTGTCGAATTCGAGAATTTCGGGTTCCTCGGTCGCGTTCGCATCGACCATTGTCACACCGTCGTTCGAGCTTATGTTATAGAACGAAGCGTCTTTCTTATCGGCATAAACAATCATTGGCACTTCGGTCGATGGACCACAAGATGGCAGATTTGGACAGGGACCAGCTTCTTCCGGTTTCGAGGCTTTGTCGCAGTCCCGATCCGGCAGAGCGAGGTCCGAACCGTCCGAGTCTTTGCTCGACGATACGCACATCACCGACCTCTTCCGAAGTGCATTCTCACCGCAAGTCACTGCACACATTTGCCAAGGGCCGACCCACCATCTAAGAATTCAAAAATCTCTCTGAGCCTCCGAACATTTTTATTTCTCCAAAATTCAAGCCTTTTCTTTAAATTTCTTTATTATTGAAATTTTCATACCCTACGACGACGACTTTTCAATTGACGATTTATTATAAACACGCTTTTTACCTTGCAGGGCATGGATTCTTGTTGCACTCGCGTAATCGAAACTCAGGCTTGTTTTTTTTATCACAAAACGTATCCTCGACAACGCCACTCTTTATCTCGTGGCAAAGTGCATGGGAAGTTTGAGTTCCACCTCCACACGTTACTGTGCATAGTGACCAGTCGGATAATACCCAAGAATATTCCGGAGCACGATCCGGTTCCTCTTTCGGTACTGTGTACTCGTACCGAAGACCAAAATTACGATAATGTCCTCGATATATCAGCTTTTCCAATGAAAACAACCAAAAAATGATAAAACATTAAATGCACCACACAAAATTATTTCGTTTGAAAACTTTTTTCAAGGCCACGGACTGTGAGGGGTACAGGAAGCTCGATCTCTTGGAAATATTTCCATTCCATTGAAAATGTAGCTCAGTAAAGTGTGAAGAAACTTTTTGGTTCGCGACAAATTTTTCGGCTTAGTAGAGCAATTTGGATAAAGGTCATCGATGTACTTACATAAACAACAACGTCTTCTTTGATTGGACCAGGAATTCGAATCTTTTCTTTGTCATGATCACGTTCGTAAAGAGCTGGTGTACCGGCGACCTCGTACTCGCCCGCCAAGGTGATCTGCCTGTCGCAATTAAATGAAAAATCAGTAGCAACATCAAAAGAATGACAATCGATAAATTTCCCAGTTTTTCTTTTGCACAAAAAGCATTTTTCGTCGTTTTTTCCGCACCGTTTTCCATTGAGGAAATATTTGTTGGAATTTGGAACTCCGATGCCAATGTAGTTCTTGCTGTTGCCAACTTCCTCGATTTTAATGTTTCTCGATCCCGTTGGAATAACAATTACTTCGCGGTAACCCGGTCCCTCGTTTTTGTCGTAAACTCCACTCGTCGTTTCACATTGAGTCCCGTCCCCGTGACAAATCCCACAACGATCCTCTGTCGCATCCGAATCTACGCTCCAGTCACAACCAACTTTCTGCAAATTTCGACAATTCATTTTTTTCCCTCGCCCACTCAAACGCCAAAACGAAATATTTTCTTTCTTCTTTCTCCATCGTGTTTGTTTTTATTCTCCGAATAAATATTTAGTTTTTCATCGATCAAATATTAAATTATTAATAATTGTATCGATTAAAATTGATTTGAATTCGAAATTAAATTAATTTATCGATGTATTGATTGTTTGTTTTCATTCTTCGAAGAAATATTCTATTTTTCATTCATTAAATATTAAAATATTAATAATCGAATCGGTTGAAATAAATTACAATTAATTTTAATTAGTACTAATAAAGTTATTAATTAAAATGTCGTTAATTCATTTTTTTCAATGAAATTCAAATCTTACTCGACAAATTCCAGCGATGCACATGTCACGTGTACCAACATTGCAGGGTGTACCATCGAGTGCAGCTTCGCCCCATGGAACTATAACGCTCTCGTCCGTATCGGTACAGTAAAGCTCGCAAGGTTCAGCTAAAAGCGAATTTTTAACAAAAAAATTTAGCGAGTGATTCTCAATCATGATCAGTACAATGCATTTTTTTTCTCACTGCAAAATCGACTGCACTTGAGATGAATTCCGAACACTTACCAAGTAAAAAGTCGTTCAACGGTAAAAGAAAGAAAAAAAACTACTGTGCCCGGAAATTAAATGTCTGGGCTGGGATTAAAGTGCACACGTTCATTATAACTTCGTGTATGCACAGAGATCGTACATTTTTATAAAAAATATTATTTTCATGGCGCCAAAATTGAAGAAGGAATATTAAAGCTCCTCGAGCAGATTCTCGGAAATATTTCAAAGTGCATAATATTTTGCGGTAAAGAAAACAATGTAGATATTTGAATGAATGAAAAAATTGGATGAATAATAACTTTGATCGAAATACGGTAGCCACGTGTAGTTTTTGCCCTTGTACTCTTTGCCATCGTATTCGCTGCACTGGATGCTCCTGAAGCTGGGCACTCCTTCAGGACATGATTGAGTGTTGCAAATTTTGTATCTTCGTCTTTCACCGATGCAGAATTTACCACCGTGAGCTGGTTCTGGATGATCGCATTTTCTTTCTACGATCGAGACCCCTGCACCACAGCTCCGCGAGCATTCGCTCCAATTGCCCCATTCACCCCAACCTCCATCGATTTCTGAGGGACAATCGACTATGGGCACGCACTCTTGGTTTTGACACCACTAAAAGGATCGCCCGGTCAATTAACATTTCATAACATTAACAACTGCAGAGAAGATACAGTCCCTAAACAATTTGCATCGAATCAATGAAGTTTATGGTACCATATGCTTGCCACAGTGGGTCCCAGGAGCAGCAGGGTGTAACATCGTAGTACAAGAACCATCAACGATGCACCAAAGCTTCGAGCAAATCTACGAGAAAAACAAATGTCCAGGTTGGCTATAAACGATCATTTAATTGCTACCAAAGTGGAAAAGCATGTTTACGTAGAAAAAACAAAGTTAGTCAAACAAAATGATATCTGGATGGTGGCCAAGTGATAATTCTGTTGTATTGGCACGATTTTGACGTACCTCGTGGAGCGGCGAACAAACCGAAGCTTCTCGAACGCCAAATTGCAGTCGACACTGATGTTCAGCGTTGTACATAGCACCAGGAGGTAGATCGGGATATGCATAGTCGTTGTCAGCTGGTTCGTCTTCGAGACACTCGCCTTTACCTTGGCTTAAGTTTAACGCGTTACAAACAGCCGAATCATTCAATTTTATGTTAAAATGAAGCTCAAATTTTTCCAACTCATTTTTTCTTTATTAAAACAAAATAGCAAAAACCATGAGTTTTCGATCAATCAATCAATGATTCATCGAAATTCGAATAATTTCTTGCAATCCAGGAGTATTAAAACTCACTCAAGAAAATTCGTGATGTCTCGTCTGGAGCATCTTGACCAAGCAACACCAACAGTATCGACCTCAAAGGTTGGGGTCATCACGTGCAAAGTATCACCATCACGTTTGCTGCATCCAATTTTATCGGTGTCGTGATACATCCCGAAACTGTAATCACGAAAACGTCAATATAATTATAAAATTATCGCCGGAGAATATAAAATAAACGAATTCATCGAAGGAACAGAAAATAGACTTGTTGGACTGGTTCCGGAGTAATTACGAAGAAACGTGGTTAAGGAGCAATGGAAAAAATGAAACCTACTTGTGTCCGAGTTCGTGAGTGATGGTGTGAGCCAAAGTGATGCCATTGTCTTCATTGACACTGCAGCTACGATCTGGTTGACACATACCAGCGACATGGGCAACCCCTAAAGTGCTACAGGGTGTATTGGCTCTGGAGCAAATATCTTCTCTCGTGACAAGTATCGCGACATCGTGATGGTTCGGATGAGAATCATCACCGGGGTTCATCTTTTGCTGCCATTTGCAGAAATTGTAGAGCGTCTTATCGGCGTTGATTGTGATATTGAGTCCTTGCTGAGAAAGCGTCGAGCGATGAAAAGGAGTAAATTATGAGATGGTGAGAAAAATTTAATCTCGAGTATATTTCGCACGTATGTTTGCATCCAGACCGCTCGAGACATATTTACAAATCATTTGAAAGCAAAAAATCATTTAGATTCCTTTTATTTCTCGTTATTATCCTGATTAATGGGAATTACGTAAAAATCGAATGGGTATTAATATTTTTGGCTGTAAACATGTGGAAATATATCCTCGAAGAGAATCGCATCGCTCGTAGGATGAGAATGGCGTTGAAATGTTTTAATTAACGCAGTGCAACGCCATTTTGAATTCCGCGGATCGAGGGTGACGCCATTTGGTGGGGCGTCAATGTCGACATCTCTCTTACCTCCGCCTCGTCTTCTTCCATTAGAATAATTCTCACTACGACGACGTTGATGAAATTACCGATGGTAGGATCGTGATAGAGAGACGAGACCATGTTCATAATGGTCAAGAGGTATGTCTCGACGTCGCCGTCCTGATGAAAAGCCATCATACTTGTATCAGCGACGACGAGTGCTTCAACGTGTCGAGCACGACTTATCGAACGTTTGGAACGTTGCCAAGACCTTTGCTGCCTTGTCTGGTGTTTTCTGCGACCGCGACCTTGAACTTGGACGAGACCGGGCTGCGTCTGCCATTCGAGACGCGTCTCGGTAAGACGTCGAGGCTCTGCGACAACAAAAAAGAGTATTTTTTATTTAAACACCGTTCCCTTGTCAATGAACTCGGTTGAAACAGGAAACTGATGGATCATCAATTCCGTCTACGTTTTTCTTCGTCCACACACACGCCAATCTTCCCATATCGTCGAAGCTTTAACGGCAACAATCTCTTAAGCTCCATCAATAAGTTATCTTAGGTTCCTATTTGCATGTGGCGCGACCATTGTTAACGAATATTGTATAATCTGCTCATTTTGTACGATGAGGCCATTGATGGCGGCCCAAAATCGGAGGCTTTGATTCTCGAGAGGCAAATACGTTAAGTTTACCGCGTGCATGTGCGGATTATTGAAATCTGTTCAAGAGATATGACGTCGCATGATCGGGTGGTTGGATTCACTGGTGAGTAGAAAAAGCGGTACGTATCGTTCGATTTGCGAGCTTGTGATATGGAATTTGCCGTGGAAGCAGCGATCAGGTCGAATACAAGAGCCATAGAATATCGCGGCTCGTCGATATCTCGTGGAAAAGGCTAAACGAGAAGGAGGTTGATGATTTATGCAGATTGCAGCTCGATTGCCGAGCCTACAATTAAGATTTCATTTAACATCGCTGATGAATCGTTCCGGCAAAGGCTATCCGAGCTTCATTCCTACCGAACGATATTCATTGTCCTTAATAACAGAGGTGAGAGAGAAGGGCCGTCCCAAATAGATGAGACCCGCAGCTCCGTTAATCCTTTCCCTTTCCCATTTTTTTTCACGGCTTTTTATTTTATTTCATTTCTGCGTTTTTTTTCTCTCTCGCTATTCCGCTGTGCTCTTAGGCATATTTCCGAAAGAAACCCGCCGGGCTAAAATATATGAATATCTCTTTCTCGACAGTTATCGCGCCGGTCGCGTCTCGAATTCCCGATCATTTTATTCATCGCCCAGCTATCTGACACTCGTATCATTTTTACGGCTCTTCCCCGTCCACCCAATTAAGAAGCATCTCTGTTTTTTCAAACACCAATTATAACGTTTTACTATACCGGAACGAAGGACACGCCAAAAAACAAAAAAAAAACAAAATAACATCATTCGAAACGTTTCATTATCACTGAATAACTAAGTCGGCCAGAGGATTTGTCCAGCTACATTGAAAGCTATCAGCAATACCAACCATTCATCGTATCAATCATCGTGGACCACTGGCGAGCTGGGACGATTAGAAGCATCAATGTTATTACTAATTTATTCATTTTTTTATCACTTTTACCTGCAGCTAAAATTACGGACAGTGTCTTCTGAATTTATCGTCACGCTAGCCCAGGTGCTTGTGAATTGCGACGTTGCAAGACACCGGAAGTCACTCCACTCACTTGCTGATGCTTTGATTTTCTATTTTTCCGTTAATTGTTTGACATTCGATGGCTCTGATTCATATAGGAAGTTTTAATACTCCGAATCATAATATTCGTCTATTATTATATTACGAATGGAAATTTCACAAATTTCGTATTACGCTGTTATTAAAAATGGCGAATGGATGTTAAATCTCAAATTGTATGCCAAATTGGCAACAGAATCATAACTCACCACGTGTGCCACAGTTTCTCTCATGTTTCCTCTTCTTTTTACGTCTTTTTTTACGACCGGCGCCAATCTCTACCGCAGCGGAGGTAGTGGAGCGCCGAAAAACAAGATGAGGTCTGCCGGCCGATGTCAAGCTCGTAGGATTGGCCGCGTAAGCGTTAAGCGTCTCGGCGCCAGGATCATTTTCCATTATAGTTTTACATCTACCAACATGATCCACACACGTCTCTCGCGTTTTTTCATCTTCAAACCTCATCGACGCTATCTCCTCGTCTTCTTTTACCTCCTTCGTTGATGGCTCGTCAGCGACCGGCTCCAGCCAGAACTCACCGTGATCACCTCGGAGTACACCCGACTGAAATACAATATCAAGTCTCCTCTTACATGAGCCACTCTTACTCGGATGCTGTTGCACTCTATGGTCAATTTATGCAAGAAAAGTGCGTGTACGACGAGAAAGCAATATCAACATAGAAATAACGACATTTTTTTAGTTTTTACGTTATTAAATATTTTATTGTATCTTCGTAGACGAAGAGATTGAAAATCGATAGAACTTTCGATGCAGGAGTGTGTGTTGGACAATTGTACGATAAGATATGAGAATTATTCTGCATCGGATTACACACCGATCGCAGAAGCTTTTCTGCTTATATTTATTAACTTCTCTTCGCGCTGAGTTTCGTTTCCGAATCTCTCGAGGTCTCTCTTGCTTGCAGAGATTATCGTAGAAATAGTCGAAGCTGGTGTACCAACTCGCTGAAGAATATAGTTTGAATGTGACGGAGTTTTAGCTTTTCATAAACTTTTTCGTTTGTTGGCATAAAATAAAAATAAAAAAGTCTTTTCGAAAGTTCGAAAAGGCAAAGTCTCGTATCTCCCTTTTTGATCTCCAGATAACATTATTCCCGAAACTGTGCGATACCTTGGGCTTTAGAAACTCGGCCAAAAAGCCCAGTGGAGATTGCGAAAAATATATTTCTACAGGTAAGACGGTATTGTTTCCTCTTTCCAGCAATATCGCGTTTCCATTCCATTCGTTATTCTCACGGTAATTCCTGTGCCTGGGGAAGATGATTCTGGAAAAAGTTCACTCTACTTTCTCTGCTATACTATGCTATACTTTGCAAACGGCCGGAAATCTCGAAAACTTGAGCTGTACTGTTCGCAAAGAAGACGTCCCGCGGTTCGTTAACCAGTGGATAGATCGAAGCAAAAAGAAACTTTTTTAAATATAATATCGTCGTAACTTCGGAAACTCTTTTAATTAATGTGAAAGGGTGATTCGCTCCGAATAACTTCGAATTATGAATATAATTGACCCAGATACGCTGGGAACAATGTTTCGGAAGTAGAACACAGCAAAATTTTCGATAAACGATCAAACTGTTTCCGTTTCATTTGATTTTTATTTATTTTTTTTTTTCGTTTTTTCCCCGTGAATGTGCGTTATGACGAAAAAATTCATCGGCACAATGACGAAATAACGAGAAAATGAATAGAAAATCGCGTCATCTTTTCCGCAGTGGAGTAAATCGAAATTTTTATATTTTCCCGAAAATTTTAGCGAAGGCAAAAAAATGAATGGTCGAAAATATGTGAGAGGATGATGTGGGAACGAAACAACAGGCGCCTCAGTTGCATCAACGGAGAAAATCACCGGCGCCAAGAACAAAACCGGTGAGAGAATGGCCTGTGGCGATGATCGACCGAGGTGTTTCTCAGCGTATATGTGTGTGTGTGTTAAAAGGAGAAAAAATCGAGCACAGACGAGAACTGGCTCGCGAAGATTCTGCTGACTCAACCTACAGGTCTCATAACATTAAGGCACTCTCACTTTTTTTACTTCATCTCGAAACTTGCTCTCATTTCTTCAACCCGTCACGAACTTTGACCGTTTCCCGCGATCGCATAAAAAACTTATTTGTAGCTCAGCTCGAGATTTCCTCTTTATGCATACGGGGTCCTCTCATAATTCCCGAAGCGATGCGAATTTTTTTCCCACTTTCTGGTATCGACGTCTCATCATCCATTATATTACAAATTTTAAGCGAGCCCCGTAACATTATTAATGGTAAAAACAAGTAGTACGCTCGGTTCAATATTCGAGCTCGAAGAACCCAACACCTGAGGGTCGAAAAAAATCTTGTAGAGCGTTAAAAAAAAGTAAAAAAAAAAAAGAAAAATCGAAAAAATCCATTCGAGTGAGATACTTCGGGATCGTCAAAGAGAAAGCGACCAAAAAATCAGAGTTCGATGAGAACAATTTCACTATATTTATCGTTTCGGTATGAAAAACGGAGGTGAAATGTACGACATGAAATTACAGAAAATAAAGTACATAGAAGAGGAAGCTGCGAGAGTGAGTGATTTTGAGGGAAACCCAAAGCTTTCGCATTACGATAATGGAAGTGATGTTGCAGTAAGCTGCGAATGAGAGCCTTAAGGTGCTCGTTACTTCTCGTGCATGGAGTCGTACCGAGAGGGATTTCTCGTTATCCAACTGGGTCATCGCTCTCTCTCTCTCTCTCTCTCTCTCTCTCTCTCTCTCTCTCTCTCTCTCTCTCTCACACACACACACACACACCCACACTCTCTCCACACACTTTTTGTGAATATAAACCACATTTACAAATATATACACATACATATATGGATATGGATACTCCCGTTAATGTATATTATGCACATATAAACTGTGATATCTTGCAGTGACGTACGCACGTTTGTCTGTCCGTACGGAGCGAATATGAGATTTAGAATGTGAATTTCCACACACACACACGCACATACGCTATTAAATATACACGAGCCAACGGAAATGTGTTGCTTTGTACATTGCAAACTCAGTATATAGCTCGGCGTACATAAATCGAAATATATATCCCAGGGGGCTCTGCAAAGAGTATTAAGCAAACGTGATCCATGTACGGATATGTGTCTTCAATTAGAAGCGTGAGATCCAGAGTTCTGTTATGCATATGCACATGGAAGATGACAGATTCAGGTTCAAACTTGGGTCTGACCTCATACGGGCATTTCTACTGATGCCTTGTTCATTGACTACCCCCATGTAGATCAAAAGGAGTACTTGCTTGTGTATCGGCTGCGCATACTCAAGATTACGTTTGTGCAGGTTGAACGTCTCAACGAATGCTCGAAGCTTCCGGAGGCTGCACGATAATTTGATAATCGTTCGTGTATTGCGGGACGCACGCGCGACGATTCTTGATTTGAAATTTCGCGTACTGGCAAGATGCAGCGGTTAAGTAAGGGACAAAGAACTTATGGGGATGTAAAAATTGTCGTTAGTGCTCGCGGTGAATTTTGGGCCGAAAACGAGGAACGATAAAAAATCGTAATTGCATAGCGAAGATCAAAGACTTAAGAATGAACCGCCCATAAGAAAAATGGTTACGTGCGACATGGCCTGCTGTAGGGAAAAGTATAGCCAAACGATTTTTCACATTTAACCCACAAGATCGAGTTTACTTAGCGTAATGATCGTTACATGTATATCATACTCGCCGCTGAGGTCTCTCGGTTAAAGTGGCTGTCGGGAATATCATTATTCTTAGAGGTAAAATATGTTTACGAAGGTATAACGAGTTAAGGCAAAGTTCTATACTATTCCGTAAGATGCACTAAATTAAACTATATCGTATATTGCAAAGTACTCTTGTATATATTCATACATTTATTATATATGTATATAAATGGATAATGGAAAACGAAGCATGCTGCACGATCACGTATATAAATTATTGTTCCAGCCTGCTCGAGGGAACGAGAGAGAAAGAGAGAGCAACGGAGAGTGAGAAACAGAAAGAGTTGGAGTGATTATTGTACCACCAACGAGCAGTACGATGGGCGGTCTTTCGTAGGCTGGCACTAGTTAACGCCCATGTTTTATAGTTTATGATTCGCTCCCCAGAGGCTCTCTTTATCTCTTTTCCACAGTACTTTTGAACAACCGCTATATTATCTATATATATGCATATATGTGTATATTACAAATATATATCTATGTATACTCGATACCACCAACTGCGAAGACTAATACGACGCGGTCGATTAAGCCAAGAGAACGACGTGATAAGGATCGCGCGTGTTCGTACTCTTTTCTGCCTTCTTTTAGTCAGGCGCGTGTATGGCGACCACCTGATCATCATTTTCCACTTTTAATTCTCATCTTCTCTCAACCCCCTCGACGATTATGTCCTCAGCAAGGCCACGGTGTTAAAAGTTATGCGGTATAGTTACGTAAATTGAATCGAACCAGCAAGAAAACTAATAGAATTATTCTGCGCTTGTTAAAACAAAATGAATTTGAAAAATCACTCGAAAGTTTGTTTTTTCCATTGTTTTAACAATGTGGAAAATCAATTATTATTCCGTGGCTTCCTTCAGTTCGTTAAGAATTTTATTTCATTTTCATTTCGTATTCTCTTTACGGTAATATCTAAAAAGCGAGATCGAAGCGAATGAGTAAGAGATTCCGAAGTGTGTCACAAGCAATTAACCGCTCGGATACCCCGTACCGAAGATCGATCGAAATACAGACACGGTTAATTGGCAAATATAATCAATATCGTAATCATCGTTTCTTATCGGGAGCATATAAATTACGGGGCTATCTGCAAGGCACGAGGGCTTTGCAAAATAATAACAAAATATTCTACAAAAAGAAGAGAAAGGAGATGGAGAGATAAAAACTGAGATTACCGGATGTAGTACTCCGGTACAGTTTATGCAATCGATCCTATCGATTACAGGCCTCTCTCGTAATGATAATCTACCATCTCCTCGCATTGATTATTATGCGCCAATTATGCAGCTTCCTGCTGCGTTTATACTCTGTTGTCATTCGAGCATCGTCGCAACGAGTCTTCTCCCTTTTTCTTTGCCGTTCCAATTTATTCCTCATTTTCTTTATACTTTTGTACGTAATGAGCTAAATTATTCGAGCCAACAATATTTTTTACTTTATTTTCGGCGACATTTAGAGCTGGAATGCGGGAATCGATCCAGAGAGCGCGTTCAGTCACGGAATAAGTGATCATAGCAGAAAATAGTCAGACATGGCCAGAGAAAACGTCAACCCGATACGCAGGACACCGTGCGACGATCAAAGGGATTGAGAATTTGCTGATTCACACTCGCTCGGTGAACAACGCCATGAGACACACAGGATAAGAGGAGATGAGAGCTGTATCGAACTGGCCAACAGAAGCAACGCGAATGGAGCGAAGGATGCTCGTAGATAACGAGTGATTGATCGAGCACCGCGCCTTAATTACAGGGGACGAGAGTATGCTTTCTGCATTATGCGACCTGCGGATATTCGTTGATACTGCGTACACCTCGTACATGAAAATATCCATACACGCCTTTGTGCATAATTATTCAAGCATTTTTTCCACCAACCAGCTTGCTTCTCATCAATACGTTACAAATTAATTACATTAAGCCCTTTGGTCAACTACCTTACGAAATATGGGCCATAATCGAGGTCCAAGGATACTCGATCAATTTCACTTCCTTCGAAACTTGACAACAACTTCGTGCCTTCGAAAATAACAAAAACTCTCTCTCATAATCGTTTTAATTAAATCGAGTGCATTTTATTCTGCTCCGAATAAAATAAATGATCTAATGTTGAAATAGAAATAATATTTACTCCAAAAATGGGTTGCTCAATCACTGAACTCAACTGGTTTGTCTACAGAACGATCTCCACGCCCTTAGAAGGCGTGTAATTTTATTTTAATCAGAAAGGATCACAGTTCGATTAATATTTGCGTGCAATGAACTCTGATTGATATAATGTGCTCGACCAATCAGATAATTGATCTTGATATAATAAGGATAAGAAACACGCACGTACTCGAGTGTACGCAATAAATCGATACTAATAATCAATAATCAAAGTGAAATTGAAGTTAGTATGACTCGAGACATTTTAAAAACGCAAATTTTACTAATTTATATTTTTTTTTTTTGCAATAGAGTTTGATTTCAATTGACATTTTTTTTCAGTTTTCGTCGGACTGGAGGAGGAAATCGTTTTTTAATGCAGAAAAAAGTCGAAGCGATATTACTAATAAAAATTCCCAACTGTCAACAGTAAATAATCAATTTTTATAAGCCCTCGAGTATACGCAATTGCGTCAAGACGCTACCGTGTTTCTAAATACATCGATACTAAATATCAATAATCAAAGTGACTTTGAAATGAGTACGACTTTCGATATTTTCAAAAATTAGTTTTTACTATTTTATATTTTTTTTCCGATAGCGTTCGCGATTTGGATCGAATTTCTCTTCTTAGCTTCCCTCGAGCTGGAGGATGAACAGGGAGCAGGAGCGATATTGTCGATGGAAATTCGCAATTGTTAACCATGAACAATAAAATTTTATAAGCCCGTGCATTTGTAATATTCTCTTCGGCAGCCCAATCGCTTTTTGGAATTATCCGCATGAATCGAGGTAAAAATTTATGTTTTTTCAACTCTTTTTTCCGCCGTGTCACTGTCAATAAAAAACGAGGGGAGCAAACAAAAAAGGAAAAAAAAAGTAAATTGACGGTCGTCGGGGCTTCGGGACAAGGCACGTGTACTTGAAGGTCTGAATATCTTGTGATACGTGTGTGTGTGTGTGTGTGAGCGTTATGTCCCTATTACATGAATTTTTTGGACGCTACACCGTTACTGCTCCTGAATGCTGATGATGATCGTGTTCAGAACCAAGACTCAGCTTTCTGGGATCTCGATGATGATAACTACCTTCATGTGCTCCCCTCCCTTTTCTTTTACTTTTTTCCTCGCTCTATCTCTCTCTTACTCTTCCTTCGTGATTTATACTGTCATTAGACGGTCTGCGAGAGCTCCGCGTGGGCGGTGCATAACGATCAAAAGCTACTGCTCCGGCTGCTGCTGCTGCTGCTTCACTGTTTCTCTACTAGCCCACGATTTTTTCGCAGTTTTATTTCTTCAATCGTTTTCATATGCAAGCAGGAAGAACAGAATTATTGTGCACGTGGCAAAAGCACTCATTATCCTTCGTTCAGGTGTCGAAGGGCAGTACATGATCGAGATTGAGATCTCACTGCATAATTACAGGATAGATGGAAGCCCAGACCAGAGACTCTGATTCCTTGCATAAGGAGTTTGAAAATTTCTCCAGATTTCGATAAATCGTACGATTGACGTGAAATCTTGGATACCTTTCTCGAAATAACAAATCCAAATGGAATCCATCGCTCAAAGGTCATGGTAATTTGCAAAAAAAAATATATAGTTTTCATTCTCCTCTGTTGGGAAATGATTATTTTCATAACGACAAAACTCAAGTCGAGTCTCATGTTATTTTCACTTTTTTTTTCTTTCCGACCTCTTCGGTCTCGTAAAACACGAAATGATGTTCGTTTAGCTGGAGTAGGAAGCAGAACAATAAATGAGTTTTGAAGAGAAGAAATCTTGAGGGGTATAATTGCCCAATTAGCTTCTGGAAAATCGCGTGATCGTAAATACGGAGTAAACATCGTGTACCAATTGTTTCGGAGTGTTTCTCATTACATTGTTCTTCTTCGTTTCTCATTCGCCTTCTCCTTTTGTGATGTGCACAAACATGTGATACGAAGGCTGCATTCCATAAGGTCTTAGTCGCATGTACGTTTGAATAAAGAAGTTTCGTTGCAATAAATATTTGTGTATGAGTGCGTCTTACTCGTGCCTTCGCGCACTGATAAATGATCCTATTATGATATGAATTACGATAAGGGCTGGATCGTAAGACAACGAGTGCCGGAGAGAAGCAAAACAGAGAACGAAGGAGAGAGAAAGTGGGGGAGGAGAGACTCAATCCATGCCTTCGCATATGTTTATATTCATCCACTAATGGCACTGCGGTACACAAAGAATAAAACGTAGAGCTTATATCGTTCACTTGTAATTCAAAGTGTCCGTCAATCTTACTCGTATCACGATCCATAGAGCACGAAACATGGGATATATTTGATATACTGTATTAAACTTGCAATAAAGGAACATTCTCTTATTGCGTACAGTTATTTTTCCTCGGACACTGAGAACTGAGACTCGATCAAGAGACGAAGAATTCACTGCGATTCAAAGCAACCAACTGTATGAAGAAAGATAAGCAAGTAAATTGGATAATTTGCAACGATAGTTGATCCGAAAAAAAAAGTCAATACCGTCAATAAGTTCATCCGATAAAAATGAGAAAAAATATCGGTCAAACCTGACGCGTCTGTCAATTTTCCGGGATCAATATATTTTTTGAAAATCGGATATTAAATCTCTCTATTTTGAGACGAACGGAAAATAATTCTCGATATACGTCAACAATGAATTAATACCATTTCTCACACTTTGATGGACTAGCTGTCATTGTAGCGTCGCGTCAGAGTCGCAATATACCTCGAAGTCAACACTTGGAACGTTTTGAAAGCTCGAGAAACGAGATTGATCGGTCTTAAAAGCGTCGGCTCATCGAGAAATCATCACACGCGGATCGGGTCAACTGACTATTTCATAATTTATATAAATATCATTTGATTTGAGGTTACCAAGTTTTGGAATGATTGAAATTCCGAAGAATATCCATTTTTCTAGCTGACGCAAGTTTCTATAAGTAGATCGGGCCGATAGCGATCTATTGGATCTATCATTTTATTTCGAGGTTCAAAGTAAATGGTGACAGTTGAAATAATAGAATGTCTCGATAACGGGAACGTTCAATCAATGTTTCATCCGTCTGTCGAAAATTAAGTGGGATCTTCAACATCGTAATGCGATACAAAAAAAGGTTAACGTCCTCTCGGTTTTTGTTCAACCCTCGTCGGATCAGATAGATATTTATGTTGACTCTGAATTTTTCTCAACGATCGAGGATTTTCTTGATATAAGATAACCAAGTCTAAACTTCTTAGGAGAACGATCGCCAATTACCGTCGGATAAAATCTTACGATATTTTTAGTTTGAACCCTCGTAAAATTCGGGCGAGCGCTCCCGCTTTCTCTCCGCGTACGGAACATTCGCGGATGGTAAAGTTGGAGGAAAGAGTGAAGGTGGAAGGGAGAAAGACGATTGAATAGTGAGACAGTTTTAATTGAATTTCCGCCCGCTCGATAGATAATTCAATTGCGACAGAGAGATCCGTGAGAGACTCTTGAATGGCTCACCAAATGGCGTGTGGAATGGTCCTATGGAAAACACGAAGAGAGAAAGAGAAAAGAAAACGCAGGAGAATTTAGTCGACTGAGAGAACGAGCGAGAGTGGAATCGCAAACAGATTTTCCAGGCTCCGACGTTCGTATTACAGCCAATCATCGCAGTGTCAACTTTAAAACGACGTTTTAATATTTTTCCTATAATTCTCTCCTTTTCAAGGATTATCTTTATTCTCAACGCTTCATTTTTCATTCCTCTAATTGTCAAACCCGTACTATTTCCAACTTTATTCACTGTGACCAACTACCTTTCTTTTAATCACTCGAATGTTATTTTAAACGAACGCGTTTAGTTCTATCAAGTTCAATGATCTCTTTAGATGGACCCACATGAATTCGATGCTTGTCAAAATTATATTTCTGTCCTAAAAGTTCTACCACTCGATATTTTTTCAATGAATTCGAATTTGTTGATTTTCCTCATCACACAAAGCGGTCGGATGTTCGTTAAACATTTGAGATCGTGAAAAAAATACCTTACGATTCCAGCACTGAGTAGAATATTTAGCATTCAAATGAATAAAATCCAATACGACTCAGCGACGATATTTATGACCAAGCAGTAATTTCAATTACAATCCCTCAAAAGCGTAGATTTTCTCTGTCAATCGAGTAAATTTATGGAAAAAAATTGGCGCTACCACGTATTTTAAGTCTCGATTCGTAAATCTTCGAGGCTCATTCTTGTCTCCTTATTCCCTTTCACATGAATAATCATGCATAACGTAAATACCGTATCTGTTGGTAATATATGTGTGTATGCGAGTTTATACATATATGCGACATGTAAAACGGGTGAATCGGGTGTACCAAGAACTCTTACTATCTCTCGGCGTAGCTCCGCGGAGGTTTCTGGAGAAAATTGAGCAATTACTCGGCATTGCGTGAGAGCCAAGTTGGTTGTAACGCAAACGTATCGCAGGTCCGCGTTTCTCTCATACCAGCATCTCCAACCCTTTGGCTCTTTAACGACGAGACATACAGAACGATCTCGCGGTTGAACCTTGCAATAAATATAGCCAGCCGGTAGCTTTAGGCAAGGGTCTTACTTCTGGTAGCGTTTGCAAATTCCTGGATATATTAAAGAAGATTCCGGGGTAAAATGGAGCAAGGGAATTCGACCAAGTAGAACGATTAATTGTTTGAGAATATCTTGAAGAATTAAATGAGCTATCGTTGATTAAAATTAATTGGAAGGCATGGATTAGATTTTTAGAAATGTTAACGACAACTCGACGTTCTGCGAATCGATTTTTATTGATTTTTTTTTGCTCATTTGTGAAAGTTCTTCTTGTTTCTTGTGAAAATTGAAAGTTCGAGACTTCCTCGACTGTGTGAAGCCGGTATTTCTATAGAGATTAGATTATTGCACATGCAATGAATCGATCCCACACAGAGAATCAAAACAGATTATTCTTGCTTTAATCGTAAAAGCTACCAAAATACGCGCTTCCATTCAGCATGATTTCCGCTTCGTATATCGTGTGAACTGTGTCTACGAATGTGTATGTTTGTGAGTACATCTCATTGGAGCGTATACGACTAGGTGCGCCGCCATAAATCTGCCAGGCGGTGGCAAATTAAATCATTATCTGGAAGCTCCGAGCAAATTGCGCTGATGCATGCACCTCCACTCTCTTTCCTTTTTCTTCTTCTGCTTTTCCTTAATATGCATCATCATCTCCTTCGAGTTCGTGCATAGACAATAAGTATTTGCAATTGTTTCCACAAGTGTATTGTCAGTGCTGAATTCTTTGAGAATATCTCGACGAAATATGTGAAGGCCGTCGCGGGCCGATGGAACTTTCGATCATTTGCGTGGGAAAATTTACGTCGAAATCAATCGACGTGACAGAATCTCTCAAAAGATTTGTTTTCATTTATCGGAATTAATCTTTCCGGACACAAATCCATTGTTTCTCTCGTTTTCTCGTTCGATTTTCAGTAACGACATCTTAATCGGGTAATTAGAGAGGCAAAAAAAAATACGAGACTTAATTCGCGGTTGGTGTAAAGCGACATTTGAGCATTGAGATATGAAGCATTACAATACACGAAAGACGATCGTGGCTTAAGCTTCCTTGGGTACATATCTGTGTCTATGTCTCATAAGGTAGTAGAAAACGTGCGAACCTTGAATTCCGCTCACCTCCGGGTAATATATCCCCGTTTCAGAGACATATTACCAGATACGAGTTAAAGGTTAAGCTTGACAATCTCTCCTGCAAAGACGATGCCACGGCGTCAAGCCATCGTCGTTGAAAGTTCAGCAACGGAGTGAGAAACGAAAGAAATTAAAAATATTTGAAAAATTAATGAATCAGGCAAAGAAAAATACAAAACTTTGTTTTTTTTCCAACGTTCAGTCGAGATATAATTCATCGGACTTTCGAATGATTGTTCAAGGTTCGGAATTGAAGGGAATAATTGTTTTCACTCAACTCTTCTTAATTTTCTTTAATCTCCAGAAATTTCGAATCATACGAAACGACGATACTTTTTTCATTGTCCTTACGAAAGTACAAAAAGTTATATAAAATGTTTCGCAGAGTTTATGGAAATTCGATATCGAATGTTGCGTCGAGGGAAATTATTTAATTTTGCTGGGTAAATAAGCCCTTATTATCCCTTTGTACGAAGGATGGATAATTAAGGACCTGGAGCGCAAAAGTTAGCTTCCCGGAACCGACGCTTTTTTATTACTGTAAGAAGCTCAAGGGGATGAGCGAGGAGGGCTGTTTTTCATTTGTCTCCATCGACTTTGTCTTTAAGTTTGCTGTATCTCTGACTATCTATCTCTCCCTCAGTCTCTCTCACATTGAATTCAGTTTATATAATTGCATTCCGGTGAATGTTAATGAAAGAGCGGACGCACGAATAGGACGTCCTGACTGTCGAGTTGAATGGAAAATACCGTAAAAGATGCCAGACCGGAAATACACGGAGCATCACAATGTAATAAAGAAACCTTTTAGTTAAAAAGAAATGAAAAAATTCACGTCGATGGAAAATACACCAGGAAAATAGTCAAATTTCACAAATTTACAACCCTGAACATAAAAAACAATTATTCTCAAAGTTTCCTTTCGATTGACTCGAAATTGTGAGTTTATGGCGGATTTCGATTATAAATTTCGGATTTTCCTTATTTTCAAGAACTCTAATTTTAAAATCGTAACTGAATTAGAGTCGATGTCAAAATAACTGAGTTTTGCGAGACGAGTCGAGTGAATAAATTAAAGACCGATAAATAAAATAGTCTGAATAATGGAAAAATCTAATTTAACGATTCAATATTTTCATGAAACTTTTGACTTGTCCTGAATACTCACCAGTCCATTGCAAGCTGACAAGGCGACAAGGGAGTCAGTATGTCCTCGAATGAATCCACGATAATGGCATTTAGTTGAGATGTCCCTCGGCGATGATCGCACGTGAATAGCGCGTTTCCGTCTCTCGACGGTCATTCCTGGTGCTATGAAGTTCCTCGAACCAGTCAGTTGTAGGTGACACTCCGTACCATTGAGCACGATTCTATAGTGCAACTCCTCGTCATTTCCGGAATGATGATAGGTCACGTCGTGACTAATTAGGTCACCGTTCGCGCTTACTCTTCGAGGGATCACGACTTCGTTGTGGGATCTTTCATGGTCTCCCCTTGTATTATAGATTCCTAGAAACAAATATCAAACACGCATTATTCGAGTTGGAGCCTCACTGAACATCCAAAGGATCTGAATATTTTCAGAAAATCAGACAAATGTGCTGCACGCGAGTCTCTGGGAAACTCTCAGGATCCAAGCTGCCCAGAGCGACGACAGCATCTCTGAGTCGTGTAATTAGATCGCCCACGCCCACAATAATTTTGTTCGGTAATGATACGGAAGTCGGGCTTTTCCCAAAAATGGAGATGAATTTTTTATTTATTTTATTTTGTCACATAAATCATGAAATGAATGAGAAATTTCAATCTCCCCCCATGGAATATTATTTGTTTCAATGCTCCAACGATAGATTCATGGGGAAACCAAGAAATTTCCCATGATTTTTGGGAAAAGCCCCACTTCTGTATATTTCCCATTTATTCTCTCAAATAAAATGATTTTATTATACAGACAAGAATTTCGATGTGTAATAACAGTCTCACGAATACAAGTAACGATAATTGTTAAACATTATATGCTTCGATGTACCGACAAGTAGCGTATTACCCACGAGGAATAAGTTATATGCCATTAAATCGGATGCGATGCGATTAGTGGATGATTTATTATAATGTGATTCTGAGGTTTGCACGCTTCGAGACAATGCGTCATTAATTGGAAGGTAAGAGATTTGTGTACACGGCAATTGATCTATAGATATGGCGCGAACGTATATTTGGATTTAGCAAATCTGATGTATCTAGTATCGCGAATAGACAATCGTTAGGATTTCGCAGAGTAATGCCAAGACGAATGGATACTATACACACCATAAATATAAATACACACACATGGAGGAGCGCAGGAATAAAATTAGAAGGATGGAATGATGACGAAACTGCTGGCGATTTTGTTGGTTAGATTGTTGCGGGGATCACGCCCTTTTGAGTTTGAAGGATCGGATCCTGATGCTCGATAGTTTCGTTCGCATATAATCCACGATCCGTGAGTTATAAACCTTCACAAATGGTAGGACTTAGTGTTTACCTGCAAGTCTGTGTATGCAGCACGCGGAGACCGAACGAATGCCTTGGATAATATATAACGTGCGTGAATAACCACACGTTGCTACTAAAGTGCATTGACGATTGTAAATGGCATTTGCAATAATGTTACGATCTATCCAGCCTGTCATTGATTTATCGACGCGCGATCTTTACCGGGCCTTTATAAATGGCGATTTATAAGTGTACGAGACATTCCACCCCGACACTATTCGATTCGGACCCTTGCCCACTTGTATTTTCCATTTTTTTTTTTCAATTATAGTATTCCGCATGGCTTGACACGAAAAGTCAACGCCCTACAAAGTTTTCACGAGCAATATGACCTCTTTGACCTACAGCTGTGAAATAAATCGTGAACATATGGAAAATAAAAAAACAATTACATTTATGCAAATATGTTACGAACGCGTTGACGGAATCGAAGAGAGCCAGAGAGGGTGAAAAAAGATCTGCTCGTGGCTGACCTGCAGAACAACCGAGAGGCTTCATCAATCAGGACACAATTCAACAGCCTCTCACCATGACTCTACCGGAAAAGCTAGATATTTCCAAACACTCTGATGCATATGCGTACAGTTGTGGAGAACGAGGCAAAATGAGAAGAATAGAGAAAAAATAAATCCCTGCAAGAGCACATATTTGTTTTTAGTTTATTTATGGTTGGTTTATTTCATTTAGCAATTCCTAGAATATGTAACGAAACTGTGTCATGTACGGTTCGACGGACGAAGCTGCCGAAACCATCGGGACTTTGTACCGAGATTTTTCGATCGTTTTATGATTTTATTCAAAAAATTGAAACTACGAACATGCGATGCTTATTCAGCAAATATACTCAAGAGCAACGTCCAACTGTTTTGTTGGGTTTTTATTTATTGTATCGTCGAGACGATGCAATGTGGTCCATTTTAGCCCAGGGTCCTAATTTGCCCTTCAACATGGACATGTATCTATAGGCGTGGAATGGGAGAGGCGAAAAAAATGTGCAACGAGTTGATATTTTTCCTGAAGGTCATGATTTTTCAATATCCTGCTTGCAGTTGGAAAAAGTATGCGTTTTGCGAAGATTAAAATACATAGAGCGTATCCTGGCTGGGGATCGGAGCGATCAATTTTTTCAGCTCCATTCCGTTCCTTCTTCCGCCTCTTGCCGTATGGACATGCATGTTTATATTGAGTTATCGCGTACTCCCTCGAAATAATATATATCGCCTGGACCCAATGAGCTCTATGCGTTCAATGACGATGACGAACGAGCTGGTCACAGGCTTTCCGATCGTTTGTCAAACGACACCCATAGCTGCAGTGTGTCAAACTCCCAACCATAAATTTCACCTTTTTGTGGAGAAAATCTCGAAAATGGTATTCTCAAAATTTTTCGATCAATTCGCGAGCGTTAAATTCTTCATGGATGAACGATCCAAAAGCGATGATGATCAATCCTGCATTACTTTCAGCTGCTTCGTTCATCCGACGTTTTTTACATTTTTAATACGAAACAGATTGGTCTGTTTTGAATAAAACGATTGGGCTGAGCCGATTTCCGGTTCGCACGATAAAGTGCATCGTATTATTGATATTCGGTAAAAGAGAGCAAAAATGAAGTAGAAATAATGAATCGTATACGCAGCTGCGAGTTTCCAATGATGCCGATGTATCAAGAGAGCGAAAAAAGCAATGAATTTGAGTTTTCGTTCGGATAGAATAATAAAGGTAGAAAAATTAGTTCAAGTGGTGTACAGGAAGCTATATAACAAGTTGGTACAGCAGCGTGGTACGTTTGTGGCAAGTAGATTGGAGGATCGAGCAGAGCATGGGAGATAGAACATAGAGGCACGAGTTAGTAGTAAAAGCGGTGGCCCGTCGGACGAAAGTGGGGAGCCGACGTAAACGTCGGAGCGGCAATTACGACTGGTTTCCAATTCGAATTTCCATAGGGTCATAAAACACCAATACCAGTTGTTTGAGCCTCGCATGGCTTTATATCTATGTGTACGCGTAGTTTCGAATGTGAGTTGCATTTTGGCTGGTTATATATGTTGGACGAGGTTGCATGGAGTTCGGTCTACATATACATGGATAATCTAAAGTCCATAGGAGTCCATAGCTCGTATACACTGTTGGGATACGTGATGGAACTGTTAAGTATTAAGCTCTCCCCTGTCCCGTGTGTCCTCGTCGTCGTACTCTCGTGGTTTCTGCGCTGTATTAGTCTCAGTCAACCTCTCTCGTTACCGAGAGATTACTAATTTACGTATCCGACTCGGGGAGATAATAAAAACGAGGGTAAAGAGAGTGTCGTTCGTACAGACCGAGTGCGACACACACGAGGGAGAAGAGCGGGAGAAGGAGGCGAGGAGGGAACATTATGCTAAATAAATTAAGGTAGGTGTGCAACGATTGGAACATTTTCTCATGTGGAATACTATCACGTCTTTCTCTCGATCTGCTCCAACTTTATCGTTTCGCGTTCCACGTTGGATGCTGTTTTTATAATATTTTTCTCGCTTCCCTCTCTCTCTCCCTCCCTCTCTTTCTCTCTATTCCTGTCCACGTATCGCATTTTGTGTATTAGAAAACGATCAATTTATAATCGATCGCGATATCTATCTCGCGGTGGCAATTAATAGAACAGCATGTTTTATAACACGATTTAAATGTACTTTTATAAATATATACGTGTATTTATGTAAACATTAGCTCGTAACGTACTCCTACTAAATGTACTACATTCTGGGATACTTAACGATGGCTTTACACAACGGATAAAAAATACTTGAATATTATAGAGATATTTATATGTGGGAATAGGTTAAATAAAAGGTGCTATTTATCGTAACGTTTAATTGTGATTCGAATCAATTTTTCATTGACCAATCTCAAGACAGCCCGATTTATTTACGACTCGTGATTAGCATTATTTTCCACTCGTATATGGCGCGAAGTGCGTTATGCTACGGATTTGGTGGAGCAACCGCCAGTGTTAAAGACTCAAACTTCCCACGTTCGGTAAAACCTCACGACACTTCATCGCTAAATTGATTCATGCGTGTGTCGATATTGAATAATAATCGATTCATTATTTCCTTTTCATTCATTCATACACCCTGTTATTCCAATCTCTCTTTTCCTTCGCCACTTTATAATGTCATTCATTTTATTCGACACCAAAACAAATATTTAAATTGACTAATTCTTTGAAAAGAAGAAAAACTCATGTTGCTGATGTTTGACTGACTTGGCAAACTATCAAACGAGAAAAAAGATGAAATGGAAATATTATGTGACTTTCTTTCCAATCATCATCCTCAGACAATCGCTCAGTAACCTCCGGAGCATCTACAGATCCGTTTTTTTTTCTTCAATCGATCAGATTTTTTCGATGAAATTTCTCGAACTTCCCGAACGAGGAAATTTCATTATGTTAAGCATATATCTCCGCGCTTTCAACAAGTATATCCAGGTTCATATGCTATGGGCATAATACTTTCTAGTGTTTCACGTGTTCACTTGGAAACGCGCGGCGTGCGAGTTATTCTTTTTCTTCTTTCACCAATGCGTGTGTGTCTCATCCAGAGAGCTGGATCTCCAGCTATAAATCGTTGTCGAGTGTCCTCGCGGAGAGCACTGCTTGATCTATGGCGATAGCACAGCGAAAGACATAAAGTATTATCCATATATGTATACACACATATTTATATATCCATACAAATATAGAAATATTGGTATGGCGTGTAATGGTGAGAGTCGTAGAGTGTCTCTCTCCATATATGTATAGGTATGTGTACATTAGATCATGGTAAGCGGGGCTACTCGCGCCAGATATCGATCTTCGATCGTGTTCGATCGAGTTATTCACCGAAGCGTCCGGAACGTTTGAATTACGCTCGCCCAA
Source organism: Campopleginae sp. 14b (assembly GCA_030522525.1). Lineage (NCBI taxonomy): Eukaryota > Metazoa > Arthropoda > Insecta > Hymenoptera > Ichneumonidae > Campopleginae sp. 14b. The sequence goes on from JAPYYS010000010.1 coordinate 73,010, forward strand.
CGATGGTGGTGCACTCGAACGATTGTATATAGCCTTTGTGGACAATCGTGAAATCCCAGGCCATAAAAGGTGCAAGAAAACCGGCGCTTACGTTCAGGCCTGTCCAGTACCTTTACGCTTATATTATATTGTCTCCCATAAAAGTAGCGCGAATACCTTACCCAGTGATTATTTTATATCTGCGTATATCCCCGTGGATTTTCATATTTATAGTAAATGCATAAAAATTTTCTCTCCCTCATGAATTTCGCAGATTTAGAGCCACCGCGAGATATTCAAAAGGTTGACACTCCGTTCAGGGCTGTTAAGGATTTGTCAAGAAAAATGGGGCATGCTAGAATCTTCCTGCAAGCTTTTACAGTTCCTTCAGTATACTTACTTACTTTTCGCTGTCAGAAAGTTGTCCGTTACTTTACGTTACATCGGTTGACTATTGGAAAGAAATGTTAACCGGAATTGAAACGTTCCGCGTACGCGTTAATGCGACAGACGTGGATACTGAATTGTTGAAACGCGTTCGAAGGTGCCCAGTGTGGCTATAAAGAACGAGTACTTCCGTGAAGTCTGGACGACAGGCGCCTAGAACAGGACACAAGGCGTCTGCCTTGTGTTTTATATATTTATATGTGTATGCAGTAAGAGTGGTTTGGCTGTAGCAAGCAAGCAAGAGATGTGTGTAGAGATCTATCGCTTTGAAGTGGCGCGGGCGCGAGAGACAGAGTCTTCGAATAGATCGATTGAGATTTCCGTGAAGAATTGCGTCGTAACGTGTCGATCCTCGATCTTCCGTTCGCCGTTTATTATCATCATAAAAAACGGTGGTATATATTATAGAGAAAAGAGCCAACGTCTCATAGAGCATGCGGCAGAATCTAAGCTGCGAAGCAAGTCGCAACGTCGCAGTACGATCGACGAAAAAAAAAAGCGTCCAGATCCAGGCGTTCAATTTCACAAGTTCTTTTTGACCAGAACGCTAATGGAACGTTTTATAAAAATGTTTTCCAACTTGCCATCAATAATTTCCATTCATAACGCACGATTTTTTAGTATTTTGACATAAAGAGTCTTGGAAAAAATGTGGTTCGCTCTGATTCATGTGCTCGAGTATGTCAGCCCGTGATTTATGAGGGCATTATGAAAGATGAGAGAAAAAAAAGCAGTGTTTCGAGCATATCAATTACGCTCAAGCACGTTAATGTGAAAATGTAAGAAAAAAAAACGTGACGATAATAATGAAAAGGTCATTGATAGACATAAAAATGGGCTCGACGAGTTCTCAGCAGCAGACTCATATTTCAATAAGTTCTATTACGGCCAACCAGAACACGAAAAAATATGAATTATTGTACAGACACGTATGAGGCAGCAGCGACAGATTCATGCAATATATGCACACTCTTAATAATAAAGATGCTCCCGAGAGCGACTCGCAAGAGTCGGAATAGACACATGTATCCAAAAGTATATATATAAATGGATTTTTTCTGCATGAAAAGTCATGAAGACATATTACACCAGCTGGTGTGATGTGCGCCTTTTGCTCTTACTAAGCAAGCCCCACTCTATATTCGTTCTATACGATTCTACGTTATTCGTCCTCGTCCAGTGAGACGCGATTCTGGTAGTATTTCTCCACGCACTATTGCAATAAAGACAAGATATTTCATCGGGCTCTTCCATGCCATATAAATAATGTAACTGTCAAACTTGTTGACCGTGCTCCAAGTTGTTTTCCCAAGATTTTCAATAAACAAGAATCTCCGTCGAGCACCATGTTCGAAATTTTTACAGACAAGTCGTTTGCGATCTCTGCCAATGAAACGATCCAATTCTCGATGAAAAAACGACAGACACACTCGGCATAAGTGAAGCTGAAGAATTTTTTTCAAACCAGGCAGAAAAATATGGATCGAAGGTGAAGTCTCGTTGCTGCGATTGCATAAACAAAGCGTAAACAATTTCCGCATCATCATTTGGAGAAATACAGTGAAGCGAGTCGGATCGCGAGCTACAAATATATACGTAAAAAGAAAATGTGCTTGTCCGGGGCTTTCCGAGAGTTTTATAGTTGACAGAAGAAAATACGTACGTGTGCTCATTTCCATACACATACATTTTAATACCAAGTCATTTAGATATAAACATGCGAGCACTCTTGTCAACGATTAAACGGAATATATACAGATTAACATGGACGAAGCATATTGCTCGATAAAAGGCAGTGACCGAGAGCGAGAAGAACGTTAAGGGAGTCGCAATTAAGCCTTTTCGTTATCCACCACTCGGTGAGTATATATAAGAGCTCGTGTTGTAAGGTAGACATGCAGACTGCACGATATGCAGAGTGCAAAACTGCATCGTGCAGTTCTGGTGAATGCAACAAGTATGCAGGTGGCATAAGTCAGCAGAGTCCACGAGCATGCTGCACTCTGTATTTTACGTATATCGAGCTGTAAGAAATAGACAAGTACTTACATATATACTCCCGACCAGTAAATACGTGTGCATATGAATATGTAACGTGTAAATATGTGAGAGTGTCGTGAACGTGTACATGAGTTATGTTAAAGTGGTGGTAGAAGCCAACGTATAATCATCATTATCCCATTATCATTGAACGGTGAAAAATGGTGGATCGACCAATGAACGACGGGGTGCCTATGCAGCGAACCGAGAGATAGTCAGGGTTAACCACGCGGTAGGCTGAACTGAACGTGTTAAGCCTTTTCACGCTGCGGAAAGTCGGGATATATCTTATGCCTGCAATCCTCAACATACATTCGTACATATATGTATATTTATATATATTATTATATATGCGTATATGTATTTATGAAGACATGTAGCGTGCAATACAGGATTAAAGAATATATATGTAACTATATATGTATATATATGAATATATATAGATATAAGCATCTTGAGTGCAAACGAGCCAACGATCTGCGAGCTAAGTGAGTACCACAGGACCTCCCATGCGACGCAGTATGTACCAGAGGTTCGTTACACACGTATACATCCACTAATGATATATGTACTCCTCGTCTAACCCCCTGTATGCCTGACGAGTAAGAACGATCACTTTACGAGCTTTATCCTCGTGTTCGTGCTTTATCCACAAGTTTTAAGCAACAGGACTTAACTCTCTTGACTCTCTGCCTTAAATCCTGTCGCCGAGGTCCTTACGCTCGTGAGCACAATATTTTTTCTATTTTCACGTGTTCATATGCATATGAAAACGGTCGGTGATTGCGTGAAATCGATGATTTACCCTGTCATCGCTTCGGATGACATGCACGCACGCATCCTTCTCTTCCATTCGTACTTCCTCGCATCCCGCATCGGAACTTCGTCGTCTTCGTGTTATTAGAGCTCAACTAATCTTCATCGCTACAACTGGTTTCATTTTTATTCGCTTTTTCCAGAGGCTTTATTACAAGCCAATGCACTCTCGCATATTTAACCCGGTGAATATGTGACGAAAGGATATTCGTTCACGAATCCACTGAGAAAAGGATTTATTTCTAGGATTCGTTAACTGCTAACAAATGTAAAGTTGGATACGGCGGAATAAATCTTTTTGAACAGTCACATTAATCATTTATTCAAGCCTCTCGATTTTTTCAAGAATAAACATTTATCAATAGTCAATAAATGCCTATGAAATTTGATTGTGAAATCTTTGATATTTTATCAATTATATTTTTTGACTATTAACAAATTTTGTAACAGTTAATGAATGTCTGAGTAAAAGTACCAACTAAATATTTTTTTTCATTATAAATAAACTGTTTTGTTGCCTTTCTTTCTTTTAAGAGTTTTATACTTTTGACTGCACGCATGTGCTGGTGTCTTTTGAATAAATGAAATAAAATGGTTCGTTCGCATATGGGTTGTGATCTTTGTCGTCTTAAATTTATTTTCTTCTTGTATCTCGAGAATAACACACCCGGGCACACTGAATTTCGATATTTTTCTCACATAAATCATCGATCAGACACAACGGACAATAAGCCGATAAATTTTCATCGACTCTCCGCATCTCTTACCCACTGACATTTTATATTCGATTCTTCTCTGTTTTTCCCTCTTATCCTTCTCTCCCTCTTCCTTTTCCTTCTTCGTTTCTTGCGCGCGTCTACACCTTGGCGAATTGAATTTTCGTCACGCGCATTCCACCATAAGAAGCTGCTGCGAATTTTCACTTTGTTCGTTAATCACTCGACGCTCATCAATGCTGCGTATTGATTATCATCCAGATTGGACATAAATCCTTCCAACGCGTGCTACGACTTGGTCAAGTATAAGCCCTGCGTAGTTTACATTCCGATCTCTACAGAATTTAAAATTTTTCCCATTTGAATGAAAATTCTTTTGCGGAGCCAATCAGGAGGCGTCAGATCGATGAAAAAAATTGATCGGAGTCACCAGCGGATTCCCGTGTCTCTTCGGTCATTTTTCCGAGCTGTTCAGATCGGAGTCCACATTGGCACAGCCTTTCGATCAATAAATTAAAAGCATCGGGACTGTATTAGGAACATCGTCGAGCTCAATATGGAGACAAACGATTCGCGGATCTCGCATCGACGATCAAAACGTTCAATTAATGGGGGTCCAAATTCGCACCAATTGCTCACCCCACGTATGATTTTACGACAAACGCCTACACGTACTTAGGCGGAAATGAGCGAGTAAAAAAAGCAACAGGGCAGTTTGAGGAATAAAAATATATTGGGACACGTAGATAAGGATCTGAATGATCGTCGTTCTTCGGTATATTAGGCTACTAGAACGGAGGCGGGTTATTAAGAAACTTTGAACCTCCCGACTCGATCATTCAATCGAATTTGTATAAGCCACAAGTAGTTCAACATGCCCATATCCACCGAGACACGCGTACACGCCAATCATAAATATCTATAGATATAAACTTAATGGGGCATTTTATGTTACGATGTCGAAGGAAACCAGTTGACCGCAACGTTCTTCATCGGTCGAGTCACTCGAGATGAGTCAGAGAGCATCGAATGTTCGAAATCTCATTTCGCTCTTCACCCACTTAGTCCGAAGCATTTACAGGCTCGTTATTTCACGATCATCCGTGATGAAGGAAAAATATTACTAAGCCTCCGTGCTGAGGGAGCGACGGGAGAGATTGGGAATAAATTGATAAAAAAATGGCGAGCGCGTTTTCTGTTCTACGGTACGATCCACTTTACGACTCGCCCATATAGGTTTCCGGAAGAATTAGCCGAGACTCTGGGATCCTACCTGAATAAATTTTCCAAATACTAGTGACATGAACTTTTGTCTAAACCAACTAATTTGTTAAGAAAGGTTTTTAGAAAATACGAGCCTGCAACGTGTTTGGATGATTAATCTCTGAGGTCGTTGTGTTTTACGCGTACTCCGGATGCAATTTAAAATGTTGAGCTCTGAAGATTGATTCGACACCTTTCGGTGGTAATTTGTAAATGAATAAATTATCTCAAAATTTCAGTCGATTCTAATGGGAAGGAGAGGGAAGGATTATGCAAAAAAAGGTGCTGTGGCGTTTTATTGGCAATTTCGAACGTCCCATTTGAGTTGGCTGGGGTTCTGAGGAACACCCAGAACCCCAGCAACATGCGCTTTCTTATATAAAAGTGGGTACAGGTAGCAAATCACAGAGGCGCCGGAGCTTATTGTCGTAAAAATAAATGCTGAGAAAAATGAGGTATGTACGAGGCTCATCCGCAGACGTTGGCCCCAGACACCCGGGATCGAGCAAACGAGTTTGGTCACTCGATCTATTTATCTCTTTCTCTCTCTCGCTTGTTCCTCGCGGCTGCGGAGGACGAGTGAGAGCGAAAGGTTCGAGGGGTCAAATCACCGAGTTCCTCTTTCGTCCCTCGAACACGTTGGGGAAGAAGAGGAGGAGGTGGATGAAGAAAGCGGGTGATAAATGCCGGGATTATACTTCGTTCATCATTTTTGGCCGCCACGGGACATCAGCGATTCTCGCCGGATGAATGGCCAACGGGTTTGGAGTTCACGCTGAGTTGCAACTGCATCGAACGCCGGATGAGGTTCAAATTGGTATCCAAAAAAAAAATCCAAATAAAATGAAAATAAAAACGTGTTCTGTCTGTGGATTGTGGTTGACGGTAAAAAATCATTAATTTTCGCACTCACGGCGTTCATTCCTGGTGTCCGAGGTTTGAATTTTTTTTTTTATATCTATGGCGAAAATATCGATCAAGCCAGATCCGAAGATACCCATAAAGTCGATATTCATACGTATATTAAAACGTATGATTCATTTTTTTCTTGCGGAAAATCCAATGACGCGAAGATCGTGACACCCTATGGCTCATCGATTCTAAACCCTCGTTTAAAAACTGCTGGTTCTCCTGATAGAATCGAGTTCCCATTAGAATCACGTCACAACAGTTTAACCGCAGACCAAGAATTCGAGGACTCGGGTCCTCGTATCTTTAACTGCTTGTCCTTCCGAGAAGATTTTATCTCTCTTTTAACTAACACTGGTGGCAGAATGACGTTAAACTAAATCCTCGTACAAACCAGTTTCATGCTCCCAGAATTCGTCTTAACGTTTTTTCCAGATTAAATCTCGATCGATGTTTGATTTAACTTTGGATTTGATTCTATTGGCATTTTCGTATCAGTAGACCCGAGAGTGTTATCCCGAATCTCGACTGTTTTAAAAAACTTTTAAATAATTAAAATTCAACGAACGAACAAAACAAAAGGAAGGTCAGCCAGAAATCAGTGACAAGAAAGTTCGATTACGTTTATCGTTCTCTCTCAAGCCGGAGCTTAAATTCAACTCCGTAATTAGTTAATAATCAGCGAGCTTAATAATTTTTAATCCACTAAAAGGATAACCTTGTCCATCATTAACTGACCATACAGAGGTCTGAGGGGTGGATCGTCGGCTCCGTAATCCCTGAAGAGAAGCCTCGAGAAGCGAAAACTTTATCAGCGAATCGCTTTACGAACTTAGTTAAGAGTTAACTCTTCCAGGCAAAAAGGGAGAGGAAGGAGGGGCTGGGGGGTAAGGAAAATCAGTGAATGCGCTGAGGGAAACACGTAACGAATCCTATGGAGGGATAACTCTGTCACTTCCCTCGAGGCAGGGGAATTTCTCTTGACACACTGTTGAAACCCCGGCCATAAATCACTAGTGGGTCATTCCGCTAACCATCGGGGTTTACCTACGTAGAGAGATGGTGAACATATATCTTGGCTTCTTGCGGTTACAGGTTAAATCTTTGTCCTCTAGTTTCCTACTCTGCTGCTGTGTATATGTTCCAAATATCGTGGAATCTATGCGATGGTGTCACACAGTAAAATGTACGAAGAGAGAGATGCTAATTTGGAACTCATCCTTTCAACGTTCTTATCAAACGACTGGGGGCATGATCATTGCTGCAGAAACATGGCTAAATTTTTCTTTACATTTATGCCTTAAGGGTAAAGCCAAGAGATGCAGAAAGTCAGAAACACATCAATCAGTTTCGGTCCCAATCGATTAATTGCTCTGCTTATTTCTTCAGCGATATTAATTACTCTCGCGAGGAGCAGTTCATAACTGTCGACGAATCTTCTCAGATAGTCGTTTTGATATCATCGATCCTTCGCCACATTCCTCTCAAACATTATTTCAACTGCCAACCGCGCTGAATCTTTATCCTGAGTTCGTCCTCCATGGAAGCATCAGTCGAAGGGCATGAATTGAAGCAAAACGAATTAATTCAGACTCATTCATAGCATACCAAGGAGTGCCCAACTTCAAGGTAGCCGGCCGTACAAAGTAATGAACACACCCAGCCATACTTTGGATTTATATTTCCTGTAGTACTCCGGATTTTTGCTCATAGAAAAACGTGATATTCAAGCACAACTGTGTCGATGGAACTCCAAGGTCTATTCGCACGCGGAATCTTTCACGAGGAACGTGAACGTTCCACGAGAAATCGCGGATAAATAAATGTTTTGCAGAATTCATACCTGGCAGCCCATTATCAATATGAATTTTGCATCGACGTGCCTTTTTCCAACAGATAATATCGAACGAACCTATGAAATAATGGACGATACTAAGCTACTCATTGGGGTCCAAATTGCCACCAATTCTGGCATGTGCTCGTACAGTAAGAGCGAAGCAAACGTTACGGCGGGTCAGCACTTGCATGCAATTCGTACACATGCACACACGTTAGAAAGCCTCCGTTTGCTATCCCGAGGGAGAGTATAGTAGCGTTGAAAGCTTCGAGTCGGCCAAGAGAGGGCTTTATAGCAGCAGCAGGGCCGAGACAAACGACATGGCGATTAATCATCATGTACAACTTAATTATTGTTCGTGCCTCCGTTTAATACACGTGTACTCCAACCGCAAAGACGCCTGCGCACTTTGAATCTCCTCTTTCTTTTTTTTTTTTTTACATTAAAAACATTAATTTCGTTATTTACTTTCTATTGATTTTTACATTTTTCACCTCCATTCCCCTCAATTTTCTTTTTTGCTGCAACTTTTGTTAAAACAGCGTCAAGTTCTTCGAATAAATTTCTGATATAGATGGTTTTTGGGGAGAATGCTCGTTATGTCTTTCCGGTGAAAATATATAACTGTGTCATTGTCTGGCCTAATGAGAATAAAGTGGCAAGTGAGCCAGGCGATTATTAGAAAAATCTTCTCTTTATATATTCTGGCGACAAAAATGACGAATTTTCGTAAATAAATTTGTTTTATGAAGAAAAAGGAAGTTGATGATGGCAAGAGTATAACGGAGGGGTCTGGAGCGAAGGCCTGGCAGCGAAGGTTCGTAGCATGCACCATTTCAACCTTAATAATGATGAATCTCTGCGATAAATCAGCGCGCGATGTTAATTTACACGTAACCACTTGAAAAGGTATATAAATATATTTGCACACATGCATATGTATATATTTATATAGTTGGGCGTGCAAAGGAGTAGACTTTGAGGCTGCTACCATTTTCTCCATCAGATTCATATTTAAATGTATTTTCAATACGTGCGTACGTTGAAAATGTGTGTGAAATCGTTTCTGATGCTCTCGCCACAGTATATTCGTTCTCATCGTCGTCGTCGTCGTAATCGTCGTCGTGGGCACACCTACGATTCGTGAAATTTGCATCGAATGACATTAAATTATGTTACCATCGAGATTAGCACCCGGCGGACCGATAATTAAAGCCCGTTCTCGCGACACGAGTTGTTTTATCGGCCACCGGGACGACGACGATGACGACGACGACGACAACGACGACGTATCGGCTAATCCGACGACGCACGAGTGGGACGATGCGACGCCTTTTATATTATACATTATATACCGTAATAAAATATATCGTGTACAAATATACGGCCAGCCGTGTGCGTATATGTGTAAACAAATGTGCCATTGGTTCGTAGGCAGTCATCCTCTTTTTTTTCTTCTTCCCAAGCCTCTTTCCTTCATCTTAAATAATTGTCTTCCACTGCCTCCACAATCGATCCTCCGTATTTTATGCATATTATAGATATACACGTATATTTACATATAAATCCTTCCAATCAGACACACTGTGATCCTCCAATGCTCTATATATGAGGAATTGTAATAAAGAAGATAATAAACGAGTTCGGTTCAACGAGAGATGTTCGATATCTGATTATGCTTCTCGTTAAATTATCATTTTAACTTGAGAGTTATTCATCGATCGATAAACCTTACACAAATCGTATAAAATATTATTACACTCTCCGGAATGTGTAATTCAGACTGACAATCGACTAATTTGTCGTTTGAAATGTGTCTCAGTTTTTAGGGATATTGAAAATTTCTAAAACACGATTCGGGCGAATATTTTCCGAGACAGACAAAAAAAAATGGTGATGCGGAGGTGAAATTTATTTTAATTTTCCTGACTTTTTGGCACGAGCTGGAAAACGGAAAACACGAGCGTGGAACAGGAGAGAGAATACTTCAGGGGCCAGAGAAACCTGGGCCACGTTCAACAGTGACTGGACTCGAGAGACAAGTTTTGATGGCGCCACAGCTGTATACGAAGATTACTACGGCCGATTCCGATCCTTGGGCCATAAGGCTCGAGAAACATTCAAGCTCATGTATATTGCCATCATATAATATATGCAGATGTATAGGGTGTCGTGGGATGCTACTTTTCAAGCTGAAAACAACGGGATTTTCGAAGCTGCGCAAGCCACCGACGTCGAGCTCTCTTTCATGCGCTCTCATGACCAAAGCGTGGAAAATAGAAAACTTTCGCCAAAAACTTTTTTTTCGACAATTGAATGCTCTACAAATTTGGTTCTTTGCATTTTCACCGTATCTCTCACCGTATCGCTGATTTCGCGACTTGTCAGAACGAAATTCGTTAAAAAAATGATATTGAATTTTGTTGCTCCGAGGGACACCCCGTATAATGTTTTACGTATAGTACAACATGCGTATAGATAATACAAGATGCTTAAGGCTTCTGGCAGTCATTCCAGCCTGGTTGGATGAATGAACGTACGAATAAGCATGGGGACCAACGCTCCGTGTATCGGTATAAAAGCGAAGAGTGAGATGAATGAGCGAACCCCCGCTATCTCGTCATATATGCCTGTGATAATTTATACGACGAGACGCATCTCGAGTCTGCACTATTCGTGCGCGCCTAAGCTAACGATCCTTCCGCACGAATTTTTTATGCGTATCCGGGAAAACAGGACCTGGAGGTCAAAGCAAGAAGCTACTGCTTCTTGCCTTGACCTCCGGGCTCATAAAAAATTCCGCAAATATACGTTCCGCTGTTCCAAAGTCGGACTAATCTGTATCACTCCGTTTCGAGACAGCGGATAAGAGACAAGTAAATAGTTTAGGATCTATAATCCATTCCAGTACTTTTCTCAAGTCTCTTTTCTTTCGCTGTCTCTTTCTCTTTCTTTCTCAATCTTGTTCTCTTTTCATTCCAGCATCCGGTATTATTTTCCACTTAGCGGGGGTGGAAAAGAAACCTGCTTCCTTCCCCCTCCCCTGGCGTTCGGTCTGTCTTGTAAGAAAGGTAAAGCAACTAGCTGAGTGACTGATTCGCATTTGCGAAGGCGTCCAGAACCGCAGCATCAGCCATGAGATGGAGAAAAGATTTTTTCCTTCAAGCGAGAGCTGGTAAAGTTCAGGAGGATATGGTGGAGATACGCTCAAGACAGAAAGGAAGAGAGAGAGAGAGATAAATGTAGCAAGAGCGAGAGACAGAGAGATGATCTTGGTGTGTCGGGTTCTCCGCGCTCGAAACTCTCGCGTGGGTTCCACGCCAATCGGTAATAACGAACCTGCGATCGAAAAAGGGGGAAAAGAGAAGAGTAAAAAAGCAAGAGTACCGTACGTGGCCCACGTGAGAGAAACAAATCTGCCGCGTACGAGAGAGCTTCGAAAGGATTGCCTCTGGAGATATTGTGTCATGAAGGAAAAGAACACAAAAATACTCCAAATCCACTAAGGCGCTCGGAGGAAAATCAGGCGAAGGCAAATTCATAAACGTAAAGGGAACGGATGTGATTAATTTTGTGTCAGGCCTTCTACGTTGTTGGCTCTGCAGACTTCTTTGTATCGACGAAATATTGCATGAAATTATGATTCCACAATTTTATTAATTGAAAAAAAAATCTGCTCTTTCGAATTTTCGAATTATTCACTCGATTTATTGAATAATTTAATTCGCAAAATCGTTCTAATTATTATTTTATATTTTTTTGTTGTCTCACTCAATGTTCAGCAATGAAGCACAAAGATTTATTGCACTTTTCAATAAAACTCTGGCGTTTCATGGCCGATGACTGGGACATTCACCTTGATACATTTTTCGACAGAGGAAAAAGAGAAGATGAAGGACGGAGGGGTGATGAGACAAGAGAGAAAAGGACGCCGGCAGTGACTGGGCGCCGCTCCGGAGCCTCAACCGCGATTACAGGCGCCTCTCGTTCTTTCTCTCGATCTCTCTTTTTTATTATTTATTTTCTTTTATTTTTGGGCTCTTGTCATTTTTTCACGATGTATCCTGTTCGCTATTTTCTGCCTGGTCATTCGGACAAGGTGTCTTACTAATATTTTCATACGAGACATTTTGGGATCATGGACAATTGGATAATTTATAATAAACACGTGAACGATTATGGAAAAGTTACAACGCGACAGTTTTTCGAGTCTCGTTCGATTTTCCCTGGATTAAAAATTGGAATAAAAATTCCCATTGAGATTGTGAAGCGCTGCACAAATATTGTCGAGCTTGAGAGAATAATTACCGCTATTTAGTAAAGCCTTGAGTCGCACCCACACCGAGAAGGCACGTGAGACTCGTGGATACGTAGGAATATGAAGAAAAAAAAACATTGCATCCGTAATTGGGATAATAATTGGTACAAAGAACATGGCAATAAAAATGAATCGAAATGGCAAAAGTGTCGGTTATGAGCTCTGGATTATTCACATAATTGACAGTAGCTTGGATGATCGATGCGCATCAGTGAACTCGCAAAAGGATGAAATATTCATCGAATTGACACTCAGCCAGTCGCACCACCGGCATCATCAGGATGACGATTATTTCTTGCGATAAAAGCCACGTGTGTACTACGCAGGAATGCAAAAATTCAACGTAAAAACGGGTCTTGACATTTTTATGGTCGATGCTGCGATCGGTCGCTCCTGCAAAAGGAATAAAGAGATAAAAATTCATTGAGAAATCGGAGTCCCGAATCATATATCGTGAATCCTTTTGATATCGATTTTCAAACGTATGCAGGCAAGCAAACTCAACAAAACGTAGAGTCTCGAACTTCGTATCAATTCCGATAGTAACGCAAGATTTGTGCATTTGCAAAGGAGGAGGAGGAGGAGGAGGAGGAGGAGGAGGAGAGGTGTGTTTAACGCCATTACGGGAGGAGGATACGTACGTGGTTAAAGCGCGTACCAACCTCTCTCATACATTTATCTTTTTCCCGCTCTTTCGAGCTGGCATATAGTAGTTTTGCCGTTAAGTTGAGGCAGCGCGTTTCTGACACGACCAATCGATCGATCACACCGACCCCGCCGCGATCTCATCGCGCGCTATTAAATACACACGTATCGACCACAGTTTATAATGCACATGTTCCCATTAGGCGCAAGTTGTAACTTAAGCCTGGCAGAGTACGAGCTAGCTCAGCCCCAGTGAGATCATTTTATCGTGTGTCTATTCCTAACGCGCTATGAATTTAATCTCTCAGTCTAATCGCATTGGACTTGTTGGCTGTACACAGAGAGAAGTTCGTGGCAAAATGAGACGATATGGAAAACCGGAGAGATGACTGCGCGGTAACAAATAAACTTCCTTACCACCTTGGCTCAAAATGACCCAGTGTATCAACGAAAGGTTAAAAATCAAATGTTGGCAATCTGATTATTTCTATGGATACTCATTTTATTAAGTATCCAAATTCATCTTCATGGCCGGCCCTCAAAGCAATCAACGAGTCGAGACTAAATATAACGACACGAGAGTAGAAAATAAACTTTTTTTCCACTATGGGTCAATATGACCCAGTGTATCAAGGAAGGGTTCAAAGGATAATATTAAATTTTCATGATTCTCGTTAATCCATCACTTAAATCCATTTTTAACAGAGATAAATTCTTAGCTTGCCTTCAGGAGTAATCGAAAACATAATATTAATTAAATGCTCGCACAACTGACCGGAGAAAATCGTCATAATCCTTGTACAAAAAATATACAAATATCTCCTTCGATGTTCATGTATACACGGGATTATGCAGGTATCGATGAGTACTTATCGCGCACTGGCCAGCTTGGTACATAACACACAACGTGGGATAGGCAGATCGAATCTCTTTTGAGCTACGTGAGAACGCAGCGACCGAGGTGGTCCATTTGGAAAGGATTATATTATCGCATAAGGACGCGTTCGATCTATGCTCGAATTAATAAATTATTTATTGGTCGCAAAACAATTATTCCCTCATTTGTTATCAAAAGAAATCGATACATTTTCACGGACAAAATAAATAAATCTTTTTTCCAATGCGTTGGGTATATGTCCTGTACGTAAGGACTAATTGGATATACAGCCGCTGTGTTTATTTCCGGGGCAGTGGCTCGTCCGGCGTGGGTTCGAGTTTGCTCGCGTTATTACGTGTTACAAAAGCATATCCGAAGAAGAGTCAACAAGCTGCTAATTAATGAGCTACGGCACTATTGAATGAATAAAATCTTGAATATATTTTTTGTCTCTCGGGATTTCAAGGCTCGATTTCCGGTTCGTTAAAATATAAAAGATTGGAGAATTTTCGAACCATCTCAAATGTCGATCCAGCTTCGCGGTGCTTCGTAAAATACAAAAGTATTGCAAACCGTTCACCGGTTGTCCGGATCGAGAGCTTCCCATCTCAGAAATGTTGGGCAACGATGCTGAATAATCGTAACAATGATAATGTGCGAAGATTAAATAATAACTTTCCTTATGTCGTTCCTCCGGAAAGAGCAGGCGCGATGCTTTTTTCACACTCGATTCTCCCGAGCTATATTGAGGTTCTCCAATGTTTCCCGTCCACACATATACGTAAAACGTTCTCGCTCGTCCATTGACGAGTTGTACGATAACCCACGCGATTTTTAAGCGCACCATGTGCGTTTCCTTTCCATCTCACTTCTCCGTGAATTCGTCTGCATATGTATTCACACAAATAAGTACATTTTATATTCGCATACGCTCTTTGTACGCAAACTCACGTGAGAAATGGTACACGAGGAAGAAAAATCAAAACAAGAGAAAAAAATGGCTGAAATTACGAACAAACAAAAAAGATAAAGAAGAGATCGCGCATATATGCATTATTTATTGCTTTGCACCCACGTATCGTCGTCCAGTTATACACGCGATGTGCCAAAGAGCTTTTTTCTTGTTGTTTCTGCTGCGGCCCATGAATGGAACTTCCTCCGACCGAGTTATCACGAGTTCAGCATTTTTTGCGTACACGTGTACGCATTTCAATATTATTTATTTCATTGATTTTTGTGTAAAACACGCTGCAGTCCCTTTTTTGCCTGCGCTTTTGTCAAGATCGATAACAGCACGTGGGAATTTTTTAAAATTAAAAGAATGACGAAATTACAGAACGAGGCACTGCGTCGAGTGCGCGAAAAAATAAGGAAATTATTGTTGATTTATTCCAAGACGATGGGGCGTCTCTATAGATTCGTTCCGGCCTACGATCCGTACTTTTCAAAATATTTATTCTTTTCCTTCCCCCTTCGTATGTCTGGCGAATACATATTTACGAGAATAATTGCAAGTGCTGTAAGAGTGCGCATACCAGAGAGGTAATAAACACCCTGTCGAAGACTCGACGAATCCTAAATATGCAGCGACAGGAAAAAATAAGGACCACATTGTTCTCCGGCAACGTGAATTATTTACGATGAAAAATAAATTGCATGGTTGACTGAATATCTAATGTTCACCGAGTCGTTCGAAAATTTCTGGCCACGATTTATTTTCTCGAACGTTCCTCAAAGTTCATTCGTTCTTGTTTCACGGACGGTCGAGAGTTTTACATAAACATTTAACAACTATATTATGTTTTGGCTTGGCGAATTGTCTGCGAAAAGTATGACGTACATTTTTTCCCATGACGAATTGGCAGTCTGAATAATTGAATTTGCGGAACAATAAATTATCGTCGTTTTTGAAATTTTTATCGCCAAAAACGTAGCAAAACATTCGAAAGCAATGTTTATCCGGAAGAACGACACTTCGGTTTTTGAATCTGAATCCTCTTTTCGTTCTGATCGGTATCGATTAAATATTTGTGACCACCGAGCGGTCACTAATCTTCCTTAATGAGAAAGCAATTATGCGCCCGAAAAGTTGAGTTTGTAGACATGCACGTATGTATATAGACACTTGTATAAAAGGATTCTTCGACCTTCAGGCAAAAAAAGACCCTTTCCGTGAAAAAAGATCGGATTGGTTGATTAGGACGCGTTGAGCGAGCATCGCGAGACTAGAAAGATCGTGCCAGACTGATTATCGACTTCCAGAAATTCACATAGCGATGTTTCAAGCAACTTTAGCGGTATTTTTCGAGGGAAAATAGCCTCCGGCAATTGATTAGTCTAATTAAAAAAGGATTCGTGTGCTCGATACGCCTGGCTGATGTACGATCTGTTGCCAAGTGTCGGAGCATTTCGATTTATTTCAATCGAGCTAGACAAAAATAAACACTTTCCCCTTTTTTTCGTACCTTCCCCTCATTCCCAATGAACGAATCTAAAAGGTTAAAATAAAAACGATCTTGCTTCGGCACCAACGCGGAGAAAAGTGATAAAAGGAACAATAATCAATGAAAAATCAATTAAAATAAGAATAATCTACTCACCGTTGACGAAAGGTTGTCGAACGTGAGTTTGGATGCCCGAAAAGTGGAGAACGAGTAACAACACCACTCGTAACACCACCGACCACCGCATCATTGACGACGACTTATAACGACCAACTAAAATCCAAACCACATTCGCCCAGTTATACGCGAGTTATATATTTTCTACTGTATACGTGATCGTACTTTTCCGCCTCCCTTCACGGTACTACTCTTTCATGCAGACATATACAGTCATAGGGTACAGTCATACAGTCATTTAAAAATATATATGAATTTATATATATAAAATGTGTGTCTGCGTATGGAAAAACTCGCCAGAAGCCAGAAGTATGTACTGACCAATATCTCGCGTATATTCCTCGGATCTCAGCCTTCCATTTCAGTCCTTTGCTTCGCACCTCCGTGCTATCGTCCTTTTCTCGTATCTCCTGCAAACGCAAACGAGAAATAGTTATGCATCAACGCCCCCGCCTCTTTTATAATTGACCAGTCACGAAATTCGTAGAACTGATACGCTTTATATCTCTTAAGTGCATATTATTTATTATTTATGTATGTATTATATATTATATTTGTTGTATATTTATTTTATGTATGTATGAGTATATCATTCGCAAATATAATGTATAGAACTTGCAGGCGTGGCCAAACGCGCACGTGCTACATTCGTAATCCTTATGGACGAGCCCTTATCATGTTTAACGAAATTATCGTTGTTCTTGACTTGCCGATTTATACTCTTATTGCCTCGTACCCTTTTTCTCGTCCTCACCAAGGACCAGCAGGATCTGGATATTCACATTCATTGAATCGAAATTAAATTCGTCGCAGACTTAGAAAAATAACAATTTTTCATCGAATGAAATATGTCTGAACAACAAATTATGGTCCTAACTTTTTTACAGGGCATTCCCTCAATTCTGACCTTCGAAAGCACCAAATAATGATTTTCGTTTCATTGTTTCGGAATTTTTTGCAATAATTTACTTCCCATCAAGGATTTAAACCCATTGTACCCATTACACTCATTGAATCTAAATTAAATTCGTCATGAACTTAGAAAAACAAAAAAATTTCATTGAATTAAATTTGTCCGAACAAAATATCATGGCCCCGACGTTTTTCGAGGGGATTTCCGCAATTTTGACCTTTGAAAACATCGGAAACTGATTTTCATTTCATTGTTTTGGAATTTCTTGCAATATATTATTTGCCATTGAGGATTTATGATTCTGGCACCGACTTCAGTCGATTTTGCAGGCAGAATCAAGCAAGCTACTTCATTTTTAGAGCAAACTTGTACTAGCCTTTCTAGAAGGAACTAGTTGAGTCTAGGAAAAGAGTGTTTGCATTGAAATCGCGGATGCAGTCGGTAATACATAGATAAATATAATATGAGACGCACGTCGACACGCGAAATTCTCGTACATTCGATTTTAACGAGTTCTCAATAAAATACAGTCGGTTTAGCTTCTCCTGCTCAGGTAATAACGACGCCGGTCACGTATTTATCAGCGACAGAGTTCGTACAGACGTTCGCTTATCATCGAATGCCGGTCAAACGAGAACTTTTGTTCGTCTTTTGGATTTCATACGACTTGAAACTTTTCCTTTGCTTATTGGTCGAAGTTAATTTCTTCTATACATCTAATAGCACTTAGCTTTATCTTTTCGTAACTCGTGTTACACTTATTGCAATTTTCATGTGAAACTCATGTCATTAAAAGACGAGAAAAAGTTTTTCTCGTCTTTAAAGTTGAAAAGCTCCCTTGCCCATACCGTGATGTGTCGAAAGTTTTCTTCGCTCGGGAACGTCCGTCTGACATCTCTGCGATTATTTCCTCCCTCTTACGAATCCGAACACAATTTATTTTTAATTTTAACATCCATCGAAAGCTCATCCATTTCTCCATTGTGCTGAATATTCATTCCGCTTTTAAATTGCGCGCTGAATGCTTGATCGAACTTCGATAATGGAGCATCATTCCATTACGAACTACGATATTTATTATTCATTACAGCGAGCATACCATTTGAGCATAACGGAACGGCTGAATGAGGAATTGTAAAGATAGCCCTTAATGGTATCTCAATATTTTCAGAACGAGACGAATCTCTCAATCGTCAATTGAACTTTTTACTCTTATTAAGGAACGATCATTATTACGACATTAAACTAGTAATTAGCATTAATTAGGCCGTGTTAATAGATTGTACGATGAACACGAAAATTTTGCGAGGATATTTGCAATAGTGCCCTCGTACTTAGCCCACGCTCGAATCATTACCACAACGATATAATTTCTAATTAAGATCTCTACCCGAGAGCTATAGCTGTCAACTGGGAATCAAAAGTTAATTCATACCGGTTTGGGGGAATGTCTTGTCTGTCGTTCCCTTATACTTGTAGAGTTCGTATTACAAATATAATGTATAGACACCATATATAATACGTGTATAGGGTGTCCGAAGTAGCAGTGTAAACGTAAAATCTCCAGCCGATAAATCTTAATCACATGCGATCACATCCTCTGGTGATAAATCGTTACTCTAGAAAATTCACGACTTTTGTACTTTATCGTTTGTCATGACGAAACGGTTAGAGATAGAGTGAAAATGAACTAAGCTAACTTTGTAGACCATAAAATTCCCCGTAAAAAAGTTCAATATGTTATTCTTCTATTTGTAGCCGTTTGGTACCGACAGGTGTTTATAAAACGCCGTGTTTCGGGATCATGGTCCTAGTTACTTTGATACTCTTCGGTACATTCTCACGGCTGAAATATTGAAGATATCGAAAAATTGTTGAGATATTTTTTGTGGGAAATTTTATTTTCTACAATATTGGTATTATACATTTTTTTCTATCTGCAACGGTTTCAGTTGTATGCACGAAAATAGTGCATCGTTTCTAAATTGGCATCATTGATGAATTACCAGGAAGGGATCCGGTCGTTTGGGAATATCAGGTTTTCGCACTTGTCATTTGACTAAAAAACCGAATTTTTAGTATGAATTATTCAACCCGGGATACCCTGTATATAGGAACTTGGCACATAATGTATATTCCGATGTCTGGAGTGGAAACCGCGACGAAGTAACGCTGATGTATTTATGCGTTCGGTTTCGCGTTTCAAGAGACGCGCGACATATTATACTAATGTAGACTTCCTCTCGCCCTCCTCCCCTCTCCCACTATCCCTTCTTGATATGTTTTTCCCTCCTTTGCCTTCTCTCTTGATACATTCACACGCGAGAGAACGGTCGTAGGTTGTTGGGCGTTTGTACGACCCGTCCCTCCCTTTATCTGGACCACGCACACGGAGAATAAGAGACTAATTGCACCTGCTCAAACGCGCGTATGCACAACACGCCCCGCTCTTCGCAAACGTACGTCTAAATTAAAAAACTCAATGTGTAATATATTTTTATAAAAACTTTCTTTTGCCACGAAGTAACTCGATTTTCGCATGCTGGGGGACAAATAATTCGTAAAAGAAAAAAAACGATTGTGGGCTTTTCAATTCACTAATCAACGTCCAAGCGTTCTTACGTAAAATATGATGAAAGTGCCTCGTGTTTTGATTCACCAAAACGTTTCATTCGTTCAACGAAACAAAAGACAGATTACTTCGTGCTTTACCTTCAAAATGTGCAATAAACGTACGTGCAAAATAAAGCTAATTAATAAAAACGTCATCAACTCATAAACACTAAAATTTTGATTGGTGCTTGTTTATTTTTCGATATTCCGTCGTTGCAAAGAATTACGTCTCAGTAAAAATTCTTCAATTGATTTTCGAGGAATTTTTCGATACAAGAACACAGCCGGGTGGGAAATCGTTACACAGTGTTTTTCCTTTCGATATTAAAAAATTAGGACGGATATGCCAAAAAATGGAAAATGATTGTAGCGAGAGAACGGAACAGTTGAAACAACGAAATATTTCGGGTTCTGGACTCGTTTTCAATGGCCAGCAATAAAGAACACGAATGAAAATAAAGGGAATCATTCTGCTCTTCACAACTTGCATAAATTTATTATTTTTTTTTCAAGCGACGAATGTAGGAGCACGGAAGAGATAGCAAAGTAAATTTCAATGGGTAAATGAATGGCAAATAACAAGTGTAGAAACTGGCACGTGCGAATAATGGCAAAAACTTTATTTGCTATTCATTACGAACTTTAGTTTGTTGTTAAAAAAAACATGAAAATTCACGATCCGTTGAGTTTCCGGCACAAGTTCAGGTAAATATTTGTTCGATTAAACGAGTTATTTATTTTATTCGAAAATGGCAAATTGAATTGATGGAGTCTCGGGCTTCTTACAATTTTCATTATAATTATTCGAAAGATAATTTCGCCAATGTGTTTATGGAAATAATGCGGATGTGTTGAAATTTTAACAGCGTATCTCGAATGTTCGGTTCGCGTTGGGAAGCTCGCGGCCGGGCTTGTCAAGTTAATATTTATGCATGATTTATGCCGGAATACTTTGGTATAATGGCAGAGAGGGAGAGAGCAAAAGAAAAATACAAATTTATATAGGATGCAAGGCGCCAGGGTATAAAACATGCGGTTGCATACGTTCGTAGATGCATCGAACCAGAATGGTTATTTATGCCTCTGAAATTAATCACAATCTGCGGAGAGAGTCCAAGAGAGAATGATGGAACGAGAGCAAGAAGAACAAAGGAGTAAACGAAAGAAAAGAGCAGAGAAATCGAAGAGTAGGAAGGGTTGCATTGATGCACGATGCAGCAGCAGCAGCAGCAGCAGCAGCAGCAGCAGCAGCAGCAGCAGCAGCAGCAGCAGCAGCAGCAGCAGAATTTAATGCTCCGTGTCTGCGATTCCGACTTGCCGTCGTTTGGAATTCTTTTTCCAAACGCATTGAACGAAATTTCGATCGAATTTTCTTTTTTTTATTGCGGGTAGAAGTTCCGAGGGCGACGGACAATTTTTTCACAGGCTTTCTGTCATGTTTACAGCGAAAAACCATACTGATTTTTGTGCACGGGGGACGGTGATGAAAAAGGGTCAGTAGGTCAACGATCGCCCGAGTTTAATTTTTCAAATAAAAAAAGAGATAAACAAACTGTGGTCAATGTTTTTGTTGGGATGAAATATTAGGAAGAGCATTGCTTAATTCTTATACTCAATGACCCAATTTCAGTTGCGATCGTCGAAAGAATTGAGTCAGTGAAACGGAAAGGTTAGCAGCAGATTATAAGAATGTCATTTCACCATCACGATTTGCTGGAAAAATCAAGAAAATTCCGTTCGGATACACGGCTTATAATTACGGAGGATCATTAAGTATCGGAGCTACAGTGCGAGACTATCGATGCGAGTGTAATAGGCGCACTGGAGCACGTAATGAAACGTCAGCGTGACAGACGACAACGCGCGGATCGTCAACCGATCTCTCTCTTTTTCCCACCGCAAGAAGATTATCGAGGACGGTATTCGACCGACGCTCTTTTTTCCACCGATTCGAGTATTCTATTTTCGTCCATTCTCCGATCTAAAATCTCCGTCGAATAAATTGAGCCATACGCCGAAAAAATATCGTCAATCGGCTCATTATCATAAGCCAAACGACAAACTTTGATCAAGACATAGTTGAGTCGATTTAATCGATTGATTACTCGAGTTTGAGCAAAATGCTCACACTTATTGGCGATTACGGCTGGCCAGCAAACTCCTAAAATATTCTAATAAATATTTCTCTGATCGACACAAATTTTTTCATCAATCGCCTGCTTTTTGTCGCGTTAATCGACTGCGATAAAAGTTACGATTTTTTTCCCACAGAAGCATGATCGATCGTAGAGAAATAAGATAATTAATCACTACATACAGAGATACGTTAATCGAAACAACAAGAAAAAAAAATTCGGGTCTCCTGGAAAAGTGATAAAAAATCCTGAGATCTCCGGATTTGTTAAGAGTAAAAATCTGATCTATGGAAGACATTTTAACCCATAGCCCACTACGCGTTAAGTTTTTCAAACTTCAAGGTCACTGACTCGTCAGTTTCTTCATGGACATGACTCAATGGAATTCTCAACAATATTTCAATTGCTTTATTAATTGTGAATGATTTTTATCAAAATCGTTATGTAAAGTAAAATGGCAAACACAAATGTTAAAAAAATCTCTGAATCACTCGACCCGGTCGAAACTTTGCACTGCTCTGATAATCAAGTAGTACTTTTTAGGAGGAACAAATGCAATGATGAGTCGCACCAGACAAGGGCTGCGTAAGAATCATTGCAATTGCATCGCGGTTGGGCATAAACTCGAGAAACCGATAAATCCTGTTGCCCCCCAACAAACCGATACCGAGAGCCCAGAAAACTAAATAAAAATGTAGGGAAAATGGCTGAGGGAAAGCAACAGAAAAACATGAATTGATAATTAACAACAACAACAAAAAGTAATAAAAGTACCAACCCATAGTGAGGATTTGATAGAAGATTCCTCGAGATAAATTCCTCGATCCTTTTGACTTTAGGTCCGAACAGGCACATAAAAAAAACGAGATTCACTTCTGTCGGCACTCTTGAAGATGAAAATGAAGCAGATCACGTGTATGTGTCGAGAAAAATCACTGCGAAATCTCATAACGTGAGAAAGGAGATTGAAATGTGTTGGCCAGGCGGGGACGCACAGTTCCCGAAGTATAACGATTTTGAAAAAGTCGGGAGCTTGATTATCGGAGGACGAATCGATTTACACGCATAAATAAATAAATAAATACATACACACAGTCATATACATACAATATGTGGTATATATATATGCTTGAGTCTGTATATAATCAAATATGTATGTATATATGTGTTGTGTTATATATTTCGGGGCGCGAAAGGCTCGTGGATCCAGACGATATCTCGTCGCGGAGCGGAGGAAGTTTCGATCTGACGCGCGTGCTCGGTTACGATCGAGAAGTGTGACGACGGCGTCGTCGCGCGTGGATCGCCGCGGCGGCGTCGTCGACGACGACGACGACTACGACGGCGGTTAGCCCGCGGAGGAGGTAACGAAGTCGTGGGCACGATCGCCGTCACAACACTAGTAGTTGGCTTGCCGGAGCCGCCTCTTCTCTCTCTCCCTCTTTCTCGTTCTCTCGTTCTTCTCGTGGCCGGTTACTACCTATATAGATATATCTATATACATTAACGATCTATCCTCATGCTGCTCTCCGGACCTCTTTCCTTCGTGTTTTCCATGCCTGTTTTGCTGCTGTTTGCTTCTTCTCCACTCAAGATCGCCCGATCTATCTAAATAAATACGAATGCATGTGGGAGTCGATACTAAAATTACGTATTTGGCATATAAACGTTCGTTTATCATATCTGATTAATCAGATTTATCCTCAAAGTTGAAACTGGCGGGATCAATCATTGAAGACAATTTTCAATGAGAAATAAAATGGAATAAAAATTCCAGCTCCTTGAGAGACGATTACTTGCAGTCTAATATGGAAAAATCATGTGAGATGTATGCATTTCTACGTTGATGGACTTATTTTGGGCTCCTTATTTTTGGTCTTGATCTTTGGATGTTCGGCTCTCGCCGCCTGTTACCATTATATCGCTGCCGAGTGTCCGGCGTGGTGAGCCTCGCTGGACCGTGCTGGACGAAGAGAGAAAATAGAGGAGGCGAGAGAGCGAACGAAAGGGAGGGAGAGAGGAATCTGTAGGTAAGTTTCTACCGTTCCGCCTATAGTGCGGAGCCGGGCCAGACCCGTTTCCCCATGCTTCTTCTGTTTCAGTCTCCTTTTTTCCCTTTTTCAATCGTTTCTCTCACTTGTTTTGTAACACTCAACAACACTTGTCCTTCCCTATCTCTCATTTTATTCCCTTCTCTCTTCTCCTTCTAGTTTCTACCGTATCTCGATAATTATCGAACTCTTGTCATCTTTATCTAGCTGTAAAGATTAGTTTGATAATCCTTACTCCTTATCCGCCTCCATCTTTTTCAACGCCACTTAGAAAAAAATACAGTCGAGTCTCTCGGCTCTTACGCTCCTTTGCGTCAACTCCTCCCGCTCCCGTCTGTCAACTTCAACACCGCAACCACTCTGACACTTTAAATATTTACTCTTTCATTCCATTCGCAGCCCTTTACGTTGCCCATGGGCTGTGCGCCTCTCATCAACGCTTTCACAAGTTGCGAAACGATTAGTTGACACAACAGGACTGTATATCGTTGCAGAAGAATTTTTGAAGAATTCAAATTCCTGATGCGTTCCGCCGCGGCCCACCCAAATCTGTAAAAATGCATTTATAATCGCGATCCGGCGACCCCTCATCACTTCGGATCGATATTTTGTTGGACACGTTCGACTAAACTTTTGTCGCAAAATCACAAAAATTTAGTCATTGCAGCGCGAAATATTGAAGAAAGTTTCTTCGGAGATTAAATTTTGTCATCCTAATTGTAAATTTTGCTGATAGTTTCGTTAGAAATCGATAATATTGCCAAAATACCGAAAAATTATCAAAGAAAAGATTTTGAAATAATCAAAGGATGTTTAGTTGTCCATGTTCAATAAAATATCGACGTTTTTTGACAAAATTGAATTTTCGGATTGTATCGAAAGGAATTGATGAAAAATTGCGATGTTATGAATTATTTTTCAAGTTTTCTTGACCTTCAACTCAATTGACACGGCACAAGTTTTTTTTTTTTTTGTGAAAATAGAGAGGACTCGGCATTTCGAGGGAAGGGTACGATAAAGAGATTGTTCAGGGTGTCTCGAGTGAAATAAAAATGTAGTTTTTACATGACGAAGAGAGAGCGGCGAACTAATAGTGAGAAAAAATGAGACGAAGCAAAAGGAAGAGAACTTCGAGGAGTGTAAGAGCAAGATAAGAAAGGCAAATCCAGTCTCGAGGATCCCGCGGAGAGGGTTCCTCGCTGCGACACAACCGAGAGAGACCGGAGTCACTCCAAAATCGGATGGGCGTCCCACGCGGACAAGTTTCCTCCGGGTTGTGCACACGCGAAGACCCGTGAGGGTACTTACAGCATCTCCCCATAGCGATACTTTTGTTGACTCGGTAATTGATCGACTTTGAATCAAACAGATTATTCGGAATCGTTGACAAGATATTGGTACGCGATAATCATGCAATTTCTCCGTTTGTAAGAATTTCGATAAACTTTTCAAGTTTTCAACATAAATATCGCTCCCCATGATCCTCGAAAGTTTTTTTTTTTTTCAACATTATATTGATTTACGGGATCTGATTTATGGACGAATTGTCACTGCGAGGATTTGTCTGCTACTAAAAAAATGAGGGCAATCGTCGATTCCAATGATCGTCGGGAAATGAAAATAAATTGTGCAATAATAGACGATTTATCAGTTTCCCTTCTCAATGCTTTCTCTTCCTCCATCAGACCTGCCGATTGTGTCGAGCTCGTTGAACGGAAACTCCAGATAAATAGCGAAGGTCGCGTTCTCATTTATCTAAAATCGGTGCGACGTCCCACGCGGACCTGTTCGTAGGAAGCAAAAAATCTGCTTTAATGAATCGGTGCCCGTATTAAAGGCACACATATATAAATACTCGAATATTCTATAAAATGTCAGGTGCTTCCAATAATCTTCATTCAACCAATTAACGATCCGTACAGTTTCACCTGTTAAATCTTGGATTTTCCCTTCCTTTTGGAGTCTTTGAACATTTGATTTCGTTTCCAGTCTCTGAGGATAAAATCCGTTGATCATTATTCCCATGATTCCCATCAACTTTGTTGCAATCTTTACGAGCAACATAAATTCAATCGTCGCAAATGTGCGTGTAAGTATTTCACGAGTACGCTTCGATAAAATTTCATGTCCACTCAATATGCTCACGCTCAACTGCACACGTGATTTTTCCATCTGTCGAGTGATGCTTCGCCATGGATGTCGCTTATAAAAGACTGTAGGATTTGCGGTAAGCAGCTGTGCGGCGCACAAAGTACAGAAACGAGTTTTCTCCAGTTATCGCGTGAGTTTGATTAAAAGAATTGTGCAGCCCGTAGGGTACGATCGAGTGACGTTTTATCGTTTATTTCCCTCCAATGGCGAATCGGTATCGATATTTAATTTCATTATTATTCAAAAGTACATGCTGGAGGCGGAACAACATCAAAACTAAAATTATTACTTTTTCACGAATGAATATATATCGCGCTCTAGGGACTTGAAAAACAAGATATCATCCAGCTCAATAGAGTTTTTGTGCGAATGTTTTTTTGAAAAGTTGTCTCATTCACCTCGTTCTCGTCTGCGCCGAGATCCAAAACTTAATCTGTTATTTACGAGCCACAAATACATAACTTTGAGGATTACGAGGATAGCCTTCTTGCATTATATTCAGAATATAGTTATGATATGACTGAAAAGGGTTAGAGAAACGAATAGAGCTAACGTCAACGATTCTGAACGGAAAATACCATTTGGATCATCTTTTTGTTTATAAACGATCAGTGGGACAGGTAAAATGAAGTTTTGTCGTAGATTTGTGTGCCATTATGGTCTCGGCCATGAGATGAGAGAAAGATAATTTTTGTTATTTACTTTTCTCTAAATTTCGGCACAATGGTGATCGTCAAAAAGGTTTTTTCTACGTAGTACCATTTTTGTTCTTATTGTATTTTTCTTTTGAGTATTTTTTGACTCGACGGTTTTATCGGCTCGAGGGAGTCGTTCGTGCTCGCTAGACTGAATCGTTCAAAATCGCTGTGCTGTTGCCACAAGAGAGGGAAAGAGCGAGTAGATTGAGTGGCAAAAAGTGGGCGGGAGGGAGAAGGGAGGAAGCCAGAGAGAGAAAGATGGGCACAAAACGTTTTAGCTGCACTATTACGTATCCCGTACGTGAGCGCCGTCCTATGCACTGTCCGCGAATTAAATCATTTGTCTACGCCAGAGAGGCAAATGGAATCGTCCAGCAGCAACGATTTCATTTACGTGCTACCTTTTCCTCTTCATCTTTTTCCCTGTTTGTTCCTGCTCCGCTTCTCCCGCTATTCATTTTTCTCTGCCACTGTCTATCTCCTTGCAAATTTTGCTACGAAAATAAGGAATCATCCAACGAATAAAATGTCAAAATACACACACCCAATTCCTCCAAACCATTCTCGTCAAACTTTTCGTAATTCCGAATCAAATATTCATCCTCGCGCTTCTTTTCGATTCGTGCTCTCATAAAAGTTCTATTGGGTCTAATGGACTTTCCCTCACAAAGCTATACACTACGCAGTGAAGAAAACGAAGAATGTTTTTCATCAACTTAACCACGAAATCGATCTCATCAACTTAATATGAAAAATTATGTTTTTTTTTTTATTTATAATTCTGTGTTCGTCTTTGCGTTATTGACATCGATTAGTCGGAGCATTAATTAACGAGTGCTTATGAATTTATATGATGATTACGACTCATGCATATTTCCCGGAAGCAGTGCTCATGAAATTTCGTTTCTTCAATATTTGATGTGATCCAGAACGAAGCTTGACGAATCGGTAGGTATTGTTTATTTTTTTTTTACGCTTGATGCATTATTTACACTGAGTGTTATGGGCGCACATAGTGTTCTCGTTGTTCATTTACATTTATGGGCTTTCATGTTGGATTTGGACAATGCGAAGAGTATCAGTCGACCTAATTTTGATCAGCCGATTTTCTATTCGTTAATATTTCTACACAGACGTGCGTCATGCATAGGAGAGATCGGTATAACGAATTAATGCTAAATCGGGCCCTTAGAAAGCTCAACGCTCAAAAGCTGAATGAGAAAGTTCTTCAATTTTTTCTTTAATTAAAAAGAATTATTAATAACATTGTACCGTTTAAAATGCATCGTGTGTCGAAAAAAATTCTTAAGTTCATTGCAGTTAGGGTTATCAGAAGATTTTGTTATTCGATTGCGTAGTTCTCGATCAGAATGAATTTGTTGTTTGTTTAACGTTGAGCCTATTTGCTCAATAATTTACAGCATCGAGATGTGTTTTTGGACAAAAAAAAAAAGAAGTTTCACGCACGAATTTGTAAAATTTATTGCATGCATTTTTGTTCGAGTGACGAAATAAAATTGCCACGTTTTTTTAATCTGGCCATGCCACCTCCTGACCTTTTTGGTCGAGCTCTTCTATATACGCAGATGAATTGGGAATTATTTACTCACGTGTTCATGCACCGAATTGAATGCATGACGCGTGTTCCACAAATTTCGTTCCTGCGAGTCTCTCAACATTCGACGCACGAATTATTCGCTATTTTCGCTGTCAAATTAACTGGCCCACCACCAGATTTAAACAACTGACTTCTCCATCCCCGCCGCATTACTTCAACAGTGTTTTCGATGTTTTCGCCTCGAACAGCACGAAAAAAAGTTTAGTTTCCTCACTCCGCTCGATATTCTGTATTCCGTGAATACGCCATTTGCTCATTGAATTAAGTGCAACAAGTCTAGAGTCTGGGAAGTTTGCCATCCGTTCGAATATAAAAATATACTTATCGAGCGATCCTTCCCGACGACATACCATTTCAATCTCCTCTTTTTTTTTAACGGACCAGACGAGACTTAATTTTCATGTTTGAAAACACAATTTTCGTGTATTTTTCAAAATTCTTACAAATTTACGCATCACAATAAATTTCAATAGCGTCTGATTGAACTTCGATGTGCTGCATTGTTCACAGGCTAGAGGAGGCGTCTCGTCTTTTCTCTAAAATCGTCCTTATCGTTTGCAACTGGAAATGTGTATGAGAAACGATTCTGAAAAGGAGAAGAGAATGAAAAACATTGCTTTAGATTATCGATGGGAACGAAGCCCATAATTTATGCGGAACATAATCAAAACACTCAGATTCCATCTCATGCGGGCAGAAGTTAATGAATGAAGCTCAATCAGTGCATAATTGTAATTGATACACTGCAGTTGTACGAATAATTATATTTTTCACATTTTTGCTGAAACGATTGTGCAGGATTCGGGTTTCTTCGTGAAAATTCCTACCTAGATATTCAATGATTTGATTTGTCGTTCGTACACCAATAAAACAAAAGATGATTATTCGAAGTTAATCGAGAATTGATGAAAGAATATGTCAACGTGACATTCGGTTCGTCCCCGCGTAAAATCCATCAGAAATTCGACGAGTCTTCGCGGGGTTATGTCCGGCAAATTAGTTTATTTATTGCTCTACAGTCTCGTGACTCTGGTGAGAGCATCGAGCATACTCGACAAATATATTGAAAATCCTGGCGTTTCCCATGGTCGGTGAGTGAACCTAAAATTCGTAAAAGTGTGAAAATCCTTCTTGTGAAACGAAAAAAAAAATTCCTTGAGGTGCAAAGATCAAAAGGGTTCTTCGTACGTTGTTTATCGAACTTTGTGTGTGTTTTTTCTCCGAATTCGCAGTTATACACGTGACATCTATAAACCTGATTTCCTCGTGCCACGCCATGTCACCGAAGAGGGAGAATTCAGTTCGTACGAATTGCCAAAATATTACAATCATCGTGAGATGAATGAGAGAGGCAAAAGGTCATCGGATGAGAAGGCAGAGATGGTCCATCTGATGTTGCCTTTCAATAGGATCGATCATCATGTGGAATTAACTCCTTATCACGAGTTTATTTCACCGCACATGGTGATCGAGACAAGAGGCCCTGGCATCGAGAAAAGTCTTAATGAAGGATTGCGATTCGCCAGAGCTTCGGATGACCAATGCCATTATAGAGGACACATTCGAGGTCATCCCAATTCCCGAGCAGCTTTATCCCTTTGTGATGGAGTGGTGAGTCGATATTTTTATCTCTTACAAAACATTGCCTCATTTTTATTTTCTTTTTCATTAATTAATCTCGTATCCCAAGAGCATATCGATCGATCGATTTCAAATCGCAACAATCCATGATTTTCCATCACAATCTGAGAAACGCAAGAAAATATGAAAAAGTTGCAGAACGAATAGTTTTTCCATCATTTCCTGTGTCAACTTTTATTTTCATTCATTCAAATGCGTTTGCTCCATCAAGAAATTTGTTTACTCTGTAAATGTTTAATCAACTCTACGTACACTCTCGATCGTTATTTTGATTGTATACGCAGGTGATTAACGTTTCGAATGATTTCCGCAGTGAAACATTACAAACTTCGTGTAATATTGATATTTGTTTGTACTGTTAACTCGTGACTGCTCAAACAGATAGAAGGGATCGTGCCTGGGGATGGAAGATAGAAATGCAACGGTTTATTACGATATTGGGGTCGACAGGACGATTGGTTCGGGTTCTTTGAACATGTCGTTTGATTTTTTCGGTTTTAAATGAAATTCATTTGGCCCTTTAGGCTGGATACGTTCAGACTAACGACGGGCGATTTTTCATTGAGCCGGTTGATGACTCGCAGCCAGAATCGGACGGACAACACGTTCACATTGCGTACTCTCGCGAGACGCCCCATGAGATCGATGCTTCAATGTCCAACGGGGGAAGACCATTCTGTGGAACTTCCGGTTAATCAACTCGATTATTTTAGCACTTTGGAATAATATTAGTGATAAATGATAGACTGAACCTTTGGCATTGTGGAAAAGTTGATGTTTATTGGTTTCGAAGCTTTTATCCGGCTGGTTGATCGTTTATTCCTCTACAAAACGACCGTATCGTGCCCACAGGCAATTGGGAAGCAGCGTGGGCTGAACAACTTGGCAAAAGACAGCAAATGCTTCTCGACAAAGCGGAAATACAACCGGTTAATAATTCTGCATCAATCGGACCCTCGAAACGTGCTGGACCGCCGAAAAGTTCCGGCACGCACAGTATTCACCGTTACATCGAAGTCGCTGTTGTTTGCGATCGCCGTTTCCTTGATTTCCACAGAAATACCGATTACGAAAAATATGTTATGACTGTCATGAACATGGTCGCCAATTTCTGGCACGATGAAAGCTGCGGCAATCAGATTGATATTGTTGTTGTTCGTATTATTTATCTCGAGATGGAGAAAAAAGAGGTGACGCGTCAATCAATTGTTTTCTAAACAAAATTTATTCATTTAGTTTGAATTATTCAAAAATTCCTGACGAAATCAAATCAAATCAGTTTCGTTCATTTTTTTTTCGCCCTAGCATTAATAATTAAATTTTTTTATTTCCTTGTAGATCGATCTGAATATAAGCCCTCAGGGTGAAAAAACTTTGGACAGCTTCGCCGCATGGGCGAAAAAACTGAATCCCAAGGATCCCAACCATCCGAGTCATTTTGATGTAGCAGCCTTATTAACGAGGTGAATAAATTGATGTTGATCGAGAATAAGGAAAATAAGATTCATTTTCATTCTGCTCAATCAACGGTTTTCGTAATTTATCATTTTTATGGCGTACCGACTATTAATTCTCCCTCAGATATGACATTTGCTCGGAGGAGACTTTTTGCGATCTTACGGGTCTTGCTTTTGTCGCGGCAGCTTGTGATCCTTCAACCGCTGCCTCCATTAACGAGGATATGGGTCTAATCCTCGGGATCGTCGTCGCCCATGAAATCGGCCATATGTAAGTAACACTCCTCTCCCTATTAAAAGACTTTTATTGCCTTTGGTGTTTGTGGAAATAAACAAAAGAGCTCTTGAGTGCAAAATAAATCAGAAGCGGAAAATTCTCGCTTAAATTCATTTCGTCGCTTCAGCATTTACTTCGATTCATTTTTCGAGTGAAATAATGCATAAATCCATATTATTCGGCGTCATTAAGAATGGGCTGTGCTCATGACTCGGTAGAGGACACTGGGTGTCCGTTCCAGAATCCCGAAGATGAAAGCTATTACATGATGTCGCCGCTTGTGTCCCTTCACACGAACAAGTGGTCGACTTGCAGTAGAAAACTCATCACCGCCTATCTCGAGTAAATATTTCACCAAATCTTGACAATCGAATTATCTCTTCCAGTATAAATGAAATTTAATTATAAAATTCATAGGAGTGGGCTCGGAGACTGCCTGAACAATAATCCTCGGAGCCCACCAGAGAGATATCGTTTTCCTGAGATATTACCAGGTGTCATGTACGACGTTAATGCTCAGTGCAACTTTATCCGACCTGGATCGAAGCATTGTAACATGGGCAAGGTTCGTTTTTTTTTTTCAATTTTTTGCCACACCCTTTCTGGCCACTAAAAGGAAAAACGATCATGGAAACTGCTCGTTAAATCGATGAACTTAATTAATATTTTAGCCAAAACATCAGAATTTGATGTTAGTGGCTGTCAATTTATTTACATTTAATGCAAATTTGATAATGTTAATGTTAAATTAATATCAATTGATTTACATTTGTGGCCACGAAAAAAGTTTGTGGCTGTTAATTGATTCACGTTGAAGTTTTTGATATATAAATCAATTATTTAATTAAGTTTTCGTTCTAATCCTTCGAGAATGTATTATTGTCGTCGAGAGGTTGAAGCAGATTCAATAACTTTTTCTCTCGAAACTCTTCACAAATTCACAGGCATCTGCTTGTGAAATGCTTGTCTGTAAAAATGGGACGACTTGTTTTTCCAAAGGCGATCCCCCTGCCGACGGTACAAAGTGTGGTGAGAAAAAGGTGTGTCGTTTTGTCTTTCTTCCTCCGCATTAAAGAATTTTTGTTTTTCGTCACTTCGATTCGAAGTGGATCGAGTGAGCTGCTCGTAACTGTTGCTCTTATTCTTTTTTCCTTTTGTCGACCTAATTGCTCCGGTAGTGGTGCATCAATAAGAAATGTGTCGATATGGGCTCTCGTCGATCCGGTGTGCACGGTGGCTGGGGTAGATGGGGAAAATTGAGCCAGTGCTCGAGATCTTGCGGTCTGGGCGTTAGAATTGCGGAAAGAGAATGTAACAAGCCGATGCCTTCGAACGGTGGTAGATATTGCATCGGCCAACGAAAAAGATACGAGACCTGCAACCCGAAGGTATTTTATCGTGAGACACGAGCTATCGCACACTCGATGCTTCATTTATTATTTTACTCAACAGCCCTGCGATCCCAAAAAACCAGCATTCCGGGCAGTGCAATGCGCAGCATTCAACAAAAAAACGATCGGTAGTGACCAGCGAAAGCACAAATGGATACCCTATTTGGCTGATGATCTTGAACCTTGTGGTCTTTACTGCATCAATGAAAAAAATACTTTTATCAAGCTGCAACCAGTTGTCAAGGACGCTACTCCGTGCAGAGGGGGCACCAACGATATGTGCATCGGTGGGGGTTGTAGGGTGAGCCTTCAAGTATTTTTCACACTTTCGGACAGCATGTCAAACAACCGTATGCACTTTTCCAACGATGGGGTTTGAGCTGCTTTAACGAGAGCCACATGAGGGTCCTTCGGGCACTATCGTCACGTTATTTTCCGAAATTGAAGTAAAAATTCGACATAACTGGCGGGGTATGGGCTTGACAACAAAAGTTAATGGAACGGTCGAAGCAAGTTGCCGGATTTTTCATTCCGGAAACGATTGATAATGTTTTCACGTACTCTTCGTACTTCGTTAAGCTTCGTAGACTATGAAGCACTTTTTTTACGCGACTAACTTTTGCTTCGGTAAAGTTGAAACGTAACAAGGTTACATTGAGGATAACTGATATGAAAGTGGGGTTGGGCGGGCCTGTAATAAAAAAAGTGCGAAGCAGAGGCCTGCAGCATTTTTGTTTGTGTTCCTTCAATGGTCGAAGCTTTTACGAAACTAGGCCACGAGCGTCACAGTGAGCGAACGCATTATTGTTTTATTGATTCATGAAAAACGTTGTGCAGAAAGTTGGCTGTGATTTGGTTATCGATTCTCCCGCGCTAGAGGACAAATGTGGGGTTTGCCAGGGCGATGGTACTACGTGTTCCCCTGTTGAAGGCGTTTTCAAGAAAAAAAGGTTGTCAGGTAAATGAGAATTTTAAGGTAATAGTCTCGTCGTGATAACGTTCGGACTTTTATTCCTCGCAGTTAATTCATGAAAATCCGGCCGGATCTTAGGGGATTATTCCGTGACGATCGTGTTGTTTTTCCCGGGAACAAAAAAATATATAAACTTTTGGTAAAATTGCGCGTTATCTGGATAGCTGAATAGTCAAAAGTGTCCATTTTTTGGACAAGTTTCCTCATGGCCTTTGCCTAGAATTGAGAGAGAAATAGAAAACAAAATATCTTCGAAGAAGTCTCGGAGTTTTTGGATGTACGATCTTTCAGGTTATCAGACCATCGTCACGGTACCGACAGGAGCCCGAAGCATCAGCGTTCTGGAAACAGCCAATTGCGATAACATCCTCGCGGTCAAGACGGAATCAAGTAAAAAATATTGTCTGAACGGCGGGAAGTGAGCAATTTTGACACATTCATAATATTCTATCGTTCGACCTTCAAATCCTTGTTGTCAACGATTTTCATTGCGATTATTTTGGATTTTTGAAAATTATATTCAAAGTTTTTGTGATGCTGGATGAAGTTTCGGCTTCGATTTAATTCGATTCGCCATTTTACAAACTTTTACTCCTTTCCCGTGTTTCCTCGTTGTAGTACGGAAGAGAGAAACGGCGATTACGAGTGTGCAGGATCAATGATTATTTATTCGCATCCTCAAACCAATAAAGAAGAAATTTCAATAAAAGGCCCTCTATCCGCACCGATAAAGATCCAAGTGAGTACAAAATTATTTATTTACCTATTGCATTAACTTCTTCATCGAGCTCAACGAATATAGGTCAAGTAAATAGTGCAATATTTATCTCTCGGATAATGGTACGTACGATGTCATAGTGTCAGTGGGTTTATCGTTAGCGATTATTATATGCTGTTGCAGTCGGTATCATGATAATTCGACAGATCGACGTAGCGTGAATCGAGATCAAGACTCGTTGGAGTGTATCACGTTCCCTGTAGAATCCATTCGATAATTTCAATGACATTTTCACATTTGCTCCCCCGTGCCCTAATGGAATTTCACATCGGTCATCTAAATTTCACATTTCGAGCGTTATTCTTTTCGCAACAAATAGAACATCAAAATCAACGATACTGCATTCGCGATGCGGAATACGATTGAAAGCGAAAGATACGAGTGAATGTTCGATCTAAATAATGGCGAGCTGTTGTTTTCAGGAGAGCAGGGAAACATTTTCGTTAAGGATTATCTGAGCTTCTGCTTTAGTTTGTGGACACGATGATTATTCATTTGCATAATAGATCGAGCTGTCAATATTTTCTCAGGATACAATCTTCGAGAGCATGAAACAAAAATAAAATATTAAATTGCATGTAATAAGGGAGGAAAATATTGACAATGTCCTCTGAAATGGAAATAAATAAGGGATGAAATTTAAGCCGAATATCTTCCTCCACGGTTAGCGAACAATTTGAAGCGAATATCGCCGCTAGGCAATAGTTACAGCGGTCTTGGTCCAGTTGGATGCTCAACGTATCTGTTTGTGCATGAGAGAACGAGAGACGCAGAGAGAGAAAGAGAATGAGAGAATTGTGGAGTGAGAAACTGTAATTTGCAATGCGTGCGACGTACTGCGTCCTGGCGATTAAATTTATCACATACCGACCGGTCAGTCTATCCCAGAGCGAGTGGGAATAATCGATCGATCGTTGTGTGTGCTCCCGGGCGCATACGCCCGTCCAAGCCAGATAGCATTCGCCACTTGCACAATGATCCTAATGGCGCATTCGATCAATGAACAAGATATTATAAACGCCTGATTATACACGTACACACTACACTCAATTTCTCCATTCTAGAACTTAACTTCACCATTGAACGCTGCTTTTTATCCTGAAACTGTAACACGAGTCTCTGAACGTTACAAAAATCCGACGCGTTCCTGATTCGTCTCTTGGGCCCAAAAAATCGTCGTGTCTCTCAATATTTCTTGCACCATTAACCGGTTTTATAAAATGTGCTAGAATTCATCATACGTCTCATTTTCGTAGCTGTGAAAACCCATAAAAAAGAGAACGTTGAACAAAATTTGTATTTTTTTTTCTCTCCAGTACGTGTTTTTCGACCGTCACCGGAATCCTGGAGTTTCTTGGAAGTACTACATCCATTCAACCACTGCTAGGAGTTCCGTGCCAAAGTATTCCTGGGATTTCACCGAGTGGAATGAATGTTCGGCAAAGTGTGGAGGTGGTACGGCGGTGAGAAGTTGAATCAGATTTTTCTTAATTAATGTTACGAAGTCTGAAACGAGGCTGGTAAAAAAATATCGAATCAGGGGCATCTGCGGGAAAAAAATCGTGGACTTGACAATTTTATTTTGATAATCGATTTTTCTCAGATCGCTGAGCCCTCGTGCGTAGAGGAAACGAGTGGATTGGTTTCCCCGAACTTTTGCGCACACATACCGCGTCCCGACCCTAAAAGTCGCATATGCAACGAAGAGCCTTGTCCAGCCAAGTATGTTGGAGAAATTCCGATCTCGGCAGAGCGTTTATCACTTTTTTTTTTTCTACACGAACTTCTCTTCCGTTGGTGTCATTAAAATACTGTTTCGCTTCACTATAGATGGCGCGTTAGCCAATGGAGCAAGTGTAGTGCTTGCGATGGCAAGAATGGACTTCGTCATCGTAAAGTCCAATGTATAAAGCCAGCTCCTCATCCTGGAGGCGACGACATAATAGCGGATTTCGAGTCTTGTCATGGTCGAGTTCCGAAACAGGAAGAGAGCTGCGTTGGCGAGAGGGCCTGTAAAAAAGTGTGTGCTAAGAAAAGCCGAGAGTGTACTCACGGGGAAGTTTCTCTGCCGGATCCGAAAGAGCGCGAACGTTTAATAACGGAGCAACGAAGAACGATCGATAATTTAGTCGATCTTGGCTTAGCTCGTTATCTCGAAAAGACGAGACACGAGTCTGCGGACGAAATCACAGGCAAATCATTAAAACGCGACATCTCCGCGGACTTCAAGAGTCTCTTGAAAGATTGGGTCTTGTTAGGAAACGAAAATAAAGATAAAAGAACGTGCAATAAAAATCTCAATCATAAGACTGCGTATGGTACCCCCGAGGCCCAACAGACCCAACCTTCGGCCCCAGATGCTGCCGCCCACGCATCCGATCCTGCTGCTGATCGCAACCACAAAATGGTTACCCTCAAACCAGGCTCTATTGTAAAGGACGTTAAGCAACCCGGTGATGCTGTTCTTTACGAAGTGCCAATCGTCGACACGTTTCTCAAGGGCAATATGTCGGACATTGCTTTCCAGCAAGGTGGTGACGTTGTTCCCCTCGGCGTTGATAGTGACAAAGAAAAAGTTTATCATGGCCTCGACGCTGTAAAAATGCTTAATCCGAAGCCTCCTGATCAGACTCCCGAGAGAGCCAATGGCGAGGATACGAAAAACAGAGACTCACTGGAGGACGACAGAGCTGCAGACGAATCTCGACCTTCCTACGATGATCAAGGCTCGCCCAAAACGTCGAATTCTGCAAGCTCACAAAATAAAATCGTTGGCACCAATTGAACATTGGGCGTCCATAATTAATCGTCCATTCCAGGGAATCCTCCGCTCCTCGATGCTTAGTTAATTGTCGGTCATTAGTGTAATTGTTCGAACAAAATAAATACACATTTTATTTTGTTGTTATTGATTCGGTTTCTAAATATTTGTTTTATTCAAGTTAAACTTATACAAGAATAACAACGAACGCAGGCTGGAGGGTAAATGTATTTCTGAAATAAATCGACAGGCGCAGCCATCGAAATGTGTCAGAGCAACGGTATTTCCGAAATTATTTTACCCTCCTCTTGTATCCTCTGTATATACTTGACAGCATCCATACCCATGAGAGAAAATTCCGTAGCATTTTCTGGTGGTTGGGGCTGAAAGTCCTTAGGAAAATTTATGATGTCATTCTTTTCATCTCGTTCTAGAATGACCTTGAGCGTAAGATTCTCCATGTCCTCTTTGTCCACGCTGACGAAACCTTTTTTCAAATTCAATACTTCTGCGGGTTTGTCGCCCTTACGTCCGTGTCTCTTTCTCGCTGTATCTCGCAATGCCAGACTCACTTCTAGTCTTTTTAACTCTTTTCTTGATTGTTCTCCATTTTTTTCACTCATTCCTAAATGTTCCATTTTCTGCACAACAGCATTATTCCCTGGAACGACCTCAACCTCTTTTCTACTACAACAATCCTCAGGCTCTACTATCGGTGCCCCGCTCTCTCGTACTTCACGGCATATGTCCGTTTCGGATTCCTTCGGCTTCGGGGCTTCGCAATAGCCGTCGGCTATCACGTCCGCTTCCTGTTCACCAGGGCCAACCGGCCGGACACACTTGACGGCACGAAATTTCTTGCCTCTCCCTTTACGTGGCTCGCAACATTGCCAATCACCGATCATCCATCTTTATCGCAATAAAGAGAGGGAAAAAATGAAGCTCCATGTGTAACAACAGAAAACCCAGTTTTTTCGAGAAAAATGAAGAAGATTTATGCACCCAAATAGACAACATTTCGTAAGCCACGATATTATATTTTTTTCTCTATTGCCAGGTGCCTTCGACGTTTGTTTTGAGGAAACCTGGTCGAGACATTATTAAGACGCGAATAATAAGCATTGTGGGACTCTGCTCGATCGCATAATCCTCAAGTGCGTTGGGATCGAGGATTAAGACATTATTATGACATTAGAAATTTCTATTATGTTATATTCAATATGGAAACAAGAGTGGGAAGCTGATTGACAATAATGAACGTACCTCGGTACGCAGGCTGCATCATTGCACGGTCGAACTTTCACTTCCGGTTTTGTAATGCTTTTGCAAAATTTGTCGTCAACCTGACCGCCGATTTTCTCGATGCAGCTTGGTTTGCTCACCTGCTCACCTGGTCCACATGCCGCGCTGCATCTGGACCAGTCGATGAATCTCCATTCGAACGATGGCTTTCTCCGCTCATCGCTCTTTAGTCCCAACGAATATTTCAGGGTGACGTTCTCTCGTGGATAAATCTGACAAAAATAATCAAATCTTTTCAAGCTTTCATTAAATATTGATAATTATTCATTTTTTCAAGTGAAATAATTATCAAATTAATTATTTCGGTCGTTGAGAAATCGTATGAAAAATGTTTATGTTTTTTTTTCTCGCTCGTTCGTTTTATGTGCTGTAAACAAAATTATTATCAAAAAAAATAAAAAATCGTGTTCACCATTACGACCAAGTGTTCGGTAACAGGGCCTGGTATATTGAGAGCTTCTTGTTTCGCTCGAATCATCCCTAACCAGGCCTTTGAGCCTGGCACATCAAACATCCCCAGTCGATTTCTAAAATCCCCCATTAAAAAGGACATTTAGATAACACTTAACATTCATGGAATAAAATCAGTATAAAGTGAGAAAAAAAGGGAATGGACCCGTCGATCAGGACGTTTTTCGATTTTTTGCTTCGAACGACTATTCTTGCTTTGGTGGGTTGTGATTGCTCGATCCTAATGTTCTTCGCTCCGATTGGTAGGTCGAGAACTTTCTTCAATTCTGTCCAAGAGCAATTTTCAAAATACTCATTAATAATTTGCTTAATATTGAATTGCAATTCAATTATTTGGAGTGCATCTTTTTGCTGCATAACATTTTTATTCACGAGTCTGCCTCGTTACGTACTTCGCTGAGCTCCGAAATTTACGACTCCCTCCTTCAAGACACACGATGTACTGTCGCCTCTACACACTCCGCACATGTCCTCGATTGCATTCGACTCCATATCGAGATCGCATGGTATCTCACGACACACTCCACCCACGCAAATGTCCCTTATACCACGATAACACGTCGTCCCGTCCACCACTTTTGTTTTCAACGATGTTAGAAGCTTCGTCTCGCTGAGACAGTACAGTACGCAAGGATTTTCGGATGCCTTCAAATCTGACGTTCAAAAAATTCAAATGATTTTTTTATTCTCATTTTTTCTTGTCTTACAAAAAAAAAACACGATTTATTGGCATTGAGTTTATCAATTTCTCGTGGCTCTTACTTTCTGGCAAATTATAGCCCACCCACTGATGAACTTTTCCGTCTTCCGGAAAGATCCACTCGTTGAATTCGGAACACTGCACGTCGCGGAATGACGGCGCGCCAATTTCACACGGCTGGAGAATAAAAGGAAAAGAAAACAGGGAAAAAATGAATTTTTCGAGGTTTTTTCCATGGATCGGTATCTGTTACGTGATTATTATAGTTTTGCGATTTGGGCGAAATACTTGGATTAAAGAAAATACTTACTTCGGTCGCGCAAATCTTGTGCCTCTTCGACCGGCCATTGCAATATTTTCCGCCGCTCGAAGGTGCCGGATTATTGCATTTTCTTTGTGAAAATGCTATTCCTGAACCGCAAGTTCTTGAACAATGACTCCAGGAAGTCCACGTGCCCCATTGACCGTCCGTTACAGATGGACGTTCGCCCACTACTACACACTTCATGTCGTAACACCACTGTCAAATAATTCATCAATTTTATTGATTTGCTCGCTATAAACGTATGAAGAATGTCCAAAAAAAAAAAAAATATCCCTAAAATCCTCGTTTTCACCTGATGATTCACGTAAAAATAAAAATCAACGTGTCAAATCATGAAATACTTCACGTTTTCGTTTTTCTTACTCGTCTCTCGCCACACGTCGTCCCCTCAGCAGAAGGTTTGTTACTCGATATACAACCCATACCCGGTATTTTGCACTTCAGTTCTGAGCACGTCTGAAACAAAAGTTTATGGAAATAATTATATTATTGCTTGCTCGCAAACAGATGCACGTGAGCACTGATCAGGAGACGCAAGTGAAAAGAGAATATTTTTTCTACATGGAATAGTAATGATTTTTGAATGTCCACGACAAAAATCTCAACAACTGATTCGTTGTTAATTTATTAATCGTTCTCTTTCCTGAATAGTTCGAAAATTTATCATTTAATTGTAAATTCTGCAA
The DNA here is from genome assembly GCA_030522525.1 of Campopleginae sp. 14b. NCBI lineage: Eukaryota > Metazoa > Arthropoda > Insecta > Hymenoptera > Ichneumonidae > Campopleginae sp. 14b. The sequence continues at coordinate 114,419 of JAPYYS010000010.1, forward strand.
TAAATTGTCGAAAAAATGGATTCAGTGAATTTTTTCGTTGGAGATAATTGAAAAAAGTTTGTCGTATGTAAATGACAACGTAGGAAATTTGAAGTTCGTAGAGGTCTGGTCATTTTTCACCTTTCACTCTGTAAAGCGTGCGGGTAAAACAGAATCTGCAGTGGTCGAGAGTTTGTCGAGTTCGCTCACAGATGGTGCGAGCTGACGGTTGTCAATTTAAAATCACAAGACAAAAAGCCACTCGAGTTTGATAAATTTTCTATTAGGATTAATGTTAAACTGAACATCAGAAAATTTGTTTAATTGAGGGAGCTTCTCGTCCACTAATTAGATTGAAATAAATTAAATCATTCTCGAGCGACAGAAGTTTATCGATGTTTTTCATTGGGACTGACGATAAAACTGATTCTCCGACGTCGCATTTTTCAGGGGAATTTACTGCGATAATTATAGACTCACAATACCAAGATCACATTGATGAGCTCCATCTCGATAACGAAATCGACACTGGTCATCCCCTCCATACATGACACCAGGCAACATTTCGATGATTGGAAAATTGTGATCTTGCGCCTCATCCAGTAAGCAATTGCCAAGACCAGCTCTGTTTCGTCCCAAAAACCAAACGTTGGTTTTAAATGCTTTATGCTCATGTGAAAGACACACTGATGAAGCATTTGCAGTAAACTTATCGCGATCGAATGAAAAGGAGTAACTTTTTCATAGGTTTTATTATAGACGAAATTTTTTGAATTTGTAATTTGAATACTGAAAAAATATTACTCAATGTAGAGCTTGAAGTAGCTTTGTGAACATTTGGACCATTTCTTCGTGACGTAATGGTATCCTGGATGCATAACAGTCGTTTCCACATAGCCACTGTGAGGAATCACACCTGGACAACCATTCTCTTTCTCGACATCGTGGCTCATACCAACTCTAAGTTTATAGTCGTATTTAATGGAAAATAATCACAAAACGTAACGAACAACGAATATTCAAGCCTCCGGAATGCTTAGCCAAAGTAAATTTGTCCACAATATTTATTACGTGTGTCCCAGATGATGGGCAATTTCATATCCAGTTTCCAGGCCATTGTCCTTTAGAACCGCAGCTCCTTTCAGAGGATCACAAGTTCCAGCGATTGTTGACGTTCCCATGAACGTGCAAAGACTTTTAGTGATGCAAATATCTATCCTACCAAAATTCATTATTGATGAACCGGATAAAATGAATAATTGTAATTAAACACTTAATCGTACGAAGAAAATGTTCATCCTGATGAATTATCGGAATAATTAATCGTCGAGTTGATCGTGTAGCAAAAAAAGTCTCAAAAAACATTCACAGAAGATTTACAACGAGTCTTGAGGTGAGAGGTCAGTCTCTGTCTCGCCACTGTGAGTGCGAGAGCTGCAATTTTCGAAATTGAATATTTTCGACATTGTTTCACCAATTAATTAAAAAATCCCTGTCAGCAGATTTTGAGAATTTTTATTTCAAAAATTCGCGGTGAGATTCGTCGACTGATCCATCACCTTAACGACATATTGGAATGAGAAATTGAATTTCGTCCGAGAATTCAGCCATTAATTATAAAAGCAAATTTTCATTTCGTACTTTGTTAATAAAATTGCACAATCATGATGATTAGGATGTGCATCGTCTCCGGGGTTCATTTTTTTCTGCCACTCCTGAAAGTACTTCATAGTGGCCTCGATATCTTTATTCGCTGCCAAGTTCATCTAAAATAGAATGGACCAAATAGTGATATTAATCTGTTGTATTGTGTCAACGTGAAGAGAATAGTGGTCAAGCGATATTGGAGATTGAATTTGAAAAGCTTTCATCAGGTGGTTCACATAAAATATCGTAAGCGTCTTAACGGTTATACGTTATGAGAATCCTCGAGAGTCTCATGCATTTATATACATATATGTATAGAGACGTATGCATGTGTGTATATAGAGAAAGAGCAATTTCCTTCTTCGAGCTAATTTACCGAGGGCTTACTCCCTCTTCCACGTCCTTTTCGACGTACTATCTGATGCTTTTATATTGATAATATATCACGTACCTCAAGCTCTTCAACTTCTAGTCTTATGACCCTAACTAAAACGAGCTCCATCTCGACTCCAAGACTCGAGTCTCGGAATAGACCAGCAGCCTGGAACGAAAAATCGATTCTAGGTTAAGAACTAAATCAGGCAATCCTTAATACAAGAGAATAAATTAATCGAAAGCGATGCGAAAAAACTTGAGCTGCAAAATCATTATACTTTTTTATTTCCTTTCTCGAAAATCGATGGAAAATCAAATGTTCATTGAGACGAAAGAAATGATTCGACGACCATCGATTCTATTGATTGAAATGAAATTTGCTGGAGTAGTCAAACTACTTACCATGTTGAAAAGTGTGAGAACATAATTTTCGACGTCGAGAACTCGGTGAAAATCCAGCAAAGATCTGTCAAGTACGGCAAGTACTTCAATAGTGTATGTATGGTTCTCAGTTGTCTGGGCATCACGTTTTGCCAACATTCGTGAATCTTTGGCAAGGTTTCTCGCTAAATTACTGGTTGTATTGCAAAGCAACGACGAGTTTCGATCGAGCCCACAATCCCCTTGACGATAAACAATGTGGGGATGTTTTGCTTCGATATTGAAATTGTGATTTTCTATTGGCTCGATCATGTACAACGAACGTTTTGTTCTTATGTAACCTGCCTGAGAATGCAGAAATTTTCATAAGAGTTTCCATCAAAGCAGCACCTCGAAATTCAGCTGACCTTCATTTTAACTTCCAATTTTTAATCATCAAATAAATCGAACAATGAGCATTCAGAATTTACAATAAAAATAATGTATTCGAAAAAATGCTTCGTAAAATTCAATACTGACGAGACCATAGCAAGTAGACAATGCCGTGATGTCACCCTGGTCACGAACACGTCCTAGATAGTGACACTGCGTATCCCGTAGCTTCCTGAATCGCGTGTTATCCATAAAATCCCCGCCAGCTCTCGAAGATTTTTTCAACCCTGTTGTCCGCTCCTCCACCACAGCTCCTGGACCGATCAATCGATGATTAGGATACAGCTCCAGGTGGTATTCTTCACCCTCGATCGGAATTCTATAGTGCAGTGCATCATCCGTTGTCAGCTCGTCTCGTTTCCTCCCTTTGTAGTACGATCGCTTGTAGTGATGTGGAATTTGATGAGATATAAAACCACCATCGGTTCGCACTTTTCTCGGTACGACAATCTCGTAATTTTGATCGATTCTTGCTTCTCGAGTGTAACGACCTTTGGGGACCGAAAATAGGCCACAATATTATATTCATTCAACAAACAATTAAAATTACGACACTGACGTTTGCAACGTTGAGGCCCAACGAAAAATATTTCTTCTATCCACCGTTCATTAAATTTTTTGAATTACCACAATTTTTCTACTGATTTTCGCTTTAGATTCTAAAAAAAAAATCATTTTACCGTCCAGATCAAATATTTAATGAAAATCGTTACCTCTGCTCAAGGGAAAACTGACTTTTGTTGCGTTTCAACGATCCAAATGTTAACATCGTTGAAAATAGTGATAAAGCGAACTGCAAATTAGAAGAATAAACATTGTCCAAATCTTTGGCCCTATCCGAACTGAAAAAATGTCCAAAGTTTCCCAAATTTTTTCTTTCAAGAACTTAGCGCCATAAAAAATCGAAATCGAAACGGGACACGATGAAATTTACAGCCACACCCTTGATACTTGTAAATTCCACCAATTTCCCATAAACAGGAAATCTGGAGTATATTTACCGAAAATAAAATGGACAGAAAGAAAAATAAAAAACTTTACGAAACTGGGTTGATAAAAAAATTCGTCAACGACTAAATCAACAATGACAATTTGAATTTTTCTTTGAAAAAAAAAAGTGAATTATATTTAGTGAAGGAATAAAAGGTTGCTGCGTAACGTATTTGTGGTCAAGCAAGCAAAGAAAAAATAGAGCTATTCATCATTCGAACACAATAGAGAGCGGCATTCGTGCAATCGTTTATCGTCTTTTTCCCTCGCTGCACACATTTCCACGCTCAATACACAATACATACATTGATCGGTTTGCTATTTCGTACGGGACAAAACGAGCTAAAGAAATGCATCGTACAGATGTGCAGTCGCAGCGAAAACTGGTAAAAGTTATGTACATGTATATCAACGTTTTTTGAAGTAAGCTCGAGAGATCTGATACGGTGGACAGTTGTCGAAGTAGAGCACGTGAAATGTTATATCGACTGTGTCTCGTCCTTTTCCCTAGTTCTATCGCTGTATACATATCCCCGGAAATACGTAAGCAGAAACGATACGAAAGTTGGTGCTTCTCACGATAAAGGAGAGGGAGAAAAGCGAATCGAAACGATGGTAATGACATGGATAATGCTTTTTGGATTGTGTCAGGACGGACCAACTTTCTTCAACTTTTCTCTGTATGCACAGAGCGAAGGAAAGACATTGTCGATGAAAGCAAAAGGAGGAAGTTCTGGTGAAGATAGTGAACAAGATCGAATGGGATTTTGCCAAACCGTCAAAGTTGAGTGAAGCAATATGAATCTAAAGTAAAAACTTTTTTTCACATTCAACAAAATAAAATATCGTATATTTATAATTATTCCATATTTATCAAAAAACAGCAGCGACCAGGAGCTTTTTTCCCTATGAAATAGAATATTTTCCACTCGTTTATTGATCGATTTATTTTTAAGAAAAACATATTCATTTTTCTGTTGATTCAGTTTGAATAACCTTAAAAAATCCTCACCACGGTATGTCGCTCTCCCACTTCGCGCACCACTTTCCAAAACATTCTCACGACACTGATCACCGTCGATGAAGCTGATTGACCAAAGAAATAACCAAAACAACAATTTATGCATAATCGATGAGAACGACGTTTATGAAACTTTGGTATTTAACAATGTTGAACGAAAGGCACACTTTGAGGTTATTTCTATCGTTACTAAGGGTTTGACGTTTGACACAATGAAAAAAATAAAACTAGTGTGTACTCCCTCCTCGTAGATGGCAGGTGTGACGAGGAGAAATTAGTCGAATCGTTCCACGGTTCGACGTTATCGAAGAGGATTGATCGATTATCGATTAAGAAAATTTAAAAAAGAAAAGAAAAAGAAACAACACTCATCAGTCGAGAAAGGTCAATTATTCAATCGCGGCTTCTGTTCACTGTAGAATTACGAATATAAACGCCATAGAACCCGAATGAACTAATTTCGTTTCTCGTTCTGAGTAAAATGTTTATAAAAAAAAACAAACGATATATATCCACGAATGGAGCGAATAATTGAAGTTAAATTACGCACATGCATATTTTTTCCGTTATTCTTCATAACACAAAATCAATTTTCTCGACTATCGCGAGAAATGAAAGCGTGCGAAAGCTCTGGGTTTCTTTTCACTAAAATTTCGCCATGACAATTATCCAGTTCGTTTTTCTAGCCTTTAGCCTCTTCCCTTTTTCGTGATTATAAAACTGTCAACCCCGGGTGTGCCACAAGCAATTCAGAAGAGAGACGAGAATATGCTGCGAGTTACATTTAATCCAGGTGCTATTTTTCCCTTCCTTTTTCTCATCCCCTATCTCCTACATGGACCAGCAGGGCTCGTCCGTTTCGAAACACATTTTGCTGGAATTTCTACTTGCGAACAGTAGGGCAACAGTGAGAAGAATACGAATTCAGTATGCGATGGTCGGAGCTCAAACCACAGAGAGAAACAAGAACAAGACCACAGCAAAAGTGAGAGAAATAATGAAAAAGAACTATGGAACATTTAATAGCGATGAGAGAAAAAAATACATGTATGTATACCATCATATATAGATTTATTCCTGACGAGAACCAAAACTAGTTTTTCATTGCTGCCTCGACGAGTCTCCCAGCCACTGTGTTTATTTATGGATAATTTACCATCGCACTAATTAATCATTCCAGTGACGTTTTTAATATAAAAACATTCACACGAGCATCAGCCAAGAATATCCTCTAAAAAAGGATCATAATCCTTGAATTTAAAATTTCCAACGAGGCCCAAATTATTGACCAACTTTCGATTCTTCACCGAATTTTCGTTGAATTTTATTCTCTAAAATTGTGATTCTATACACGATCAAGAACGACCGTAAAATTCAAAAGTGCGTTACATATTCATCGGATGCGATCGTGATAATTTCCATACGGAAATTCTTCGGATTAGCCTTCGAATGATTTTCATGCCAAGAGAATAACATCGATCGCTTGTACCTGTCAACGGGTGTGTCGATCAATGATTCATCGTATTTCTCGGAAAGATCTTACACTTTCCTCAAGTCTTTGTCGTACTCGATGTTTTCTCATTTATAAAACGAATTTTTATCGAGCAGCTTATCGAGAGAGAGAGAGAGAGAGAGATGATATGTGTCACGAGGCAAGGAGGATAAGAGCCAATGACACATGCGATTTCTAATTCGTATGTATTATTGCATTAGCTCGCGCTTCGTCAAATGTTTTTTTTTTTTTTTTGCTACGCAGTCGCTTGGAGTGAATGGGATAAAACTTCTTCACGTTCCCACCAAATGAATTGCTAATTGAACGCTTCCCTGGTTGCATAAAAGAGGAGAGAGAATTTAGATTAAGGCTGGACTATTTTTGAGGATTCTGCTGAGACGATATTCGATTTAAAAAAGAGGATAAATCGATTGATCGGTTTCGGAATGGTTTTCGCTCTGAAAGCGACACTCGCGATTTGCATAAGAAAACCTATCGCTTGTATAGCCAGAGCTTCTACTGATTTTCTCGTAGCTTATTTCGTCTTGGCATTCCACCGTTCGGTTAGCCTCGAGAGCTTTCGTTGCCAGGATCACAAAGACGATGGATTGTCCTTGCTTCGATCTATGTATATCGAACTGTATATCGATACATTTGACTCGAAAGGGCACACGACTGCCTCCTCTTCTATAGCCTTCGCCCATCGATATTGTATACATTTACATTAGTTACGTGCCAGATCGAAGCGACGAATGTCAATGAATTCCGTATAAATTTTTTACATCCTTCGAGTTATACTTTATTCCCACGCAAATCTAACTCTTATTGTTTATTCCTGATATCACTTTTATATACGATTCGAAATCTCGGCGAAATACACTCTTGCAGAATCCTTTGATTTTCCAAAAATTTACCTGATCGGCAAATAAGCAGAAAGTGCCGAATCTCTGATCGAAATACAAAAATCGTTGAATTTTTATGGGGAAATCGAAAAACAGCAAATTTTTCAGGTCACGATTCTCCTCTCAATTTTTTCTCCATTTTGAACAAATGAACGAACAAATGTTTCAATAAATTCGTTCGAAAAAGTTCGTCCTGTTTCGAATATCCTAGCTCTTCAGAATATTTGAAAATACGGTATTCAATGGAATTGGAAAACGCTACTTGCGGGGTTGCCTTTTACAAAAGTGAGTCATAAATTGCCCCGACTTTTATACATTTTTTGAAAAAACTTTCATTCCACTCCGGGGCATCAGTATTTTCCATTGCGAGGCAATGTGCAAAAAATGCAACTGATTTTTTACCTGAAAAATTGATTTTCATCTGCTCATTGAATTTGCATCATGATCGTGCGAGAGAAGATTGAGGTCAAAGGCTGGTCGCGAAAAGTGATGCATTTCGGTTGAGCGAAAATGTTCAGGTTCGTGCTTGAGAGGAATTTCATGAGATTTGTGAGGCACACACGTTGCTGTTTTGTGAAAATGAAAAGTAGAAAGAACCTCGATGCATAAGAAGAGAGAGTCTCGATGAAGATTGAAAATTACACAATTTGAAGAGTCTCGCGTGCATGGACGTGTGTCGTAGAGATTTAACTGCTCCGGTTAGTATATGTTGGCGTAATAAACAAGATAAGCACACACGGGTGCGTGAGTGAATTTGGTTTGGCAAGGAAATGCCTCATCGTTGAATTAAGCGTCGCCAAATCCACTTGTGTGCTCTATTCCCTTAAGATGTATAAGAACGTCACTCGTACTTGGGCGTTGATATGCGCATCGTGAGTAGCAGAGCGGTCGTGCAGCATCAGAAGCTTCCGGTTAAGATGGGAGGAGAGATGAGGAGGGAGAAATGAGCGAACGAAAGGGTGGTTGAAGTGGCAAAAGTTACTCTTCCAAACTAGATCAGATGCAAATTGAAAGCCAAGTCTTGAAATGGGGAAAGGTGGATTTTGCCCTATCTCTTGCTGTCTCTCTTATTCCCCCCCCCCCTCCCCCCTCTCTCTTTCTCTCGGCAACGACTTTAAGCATCTTGCGATCTTCCAACACGTTTGCCGACGGGAAAGACGGCTCAAATGTGCAAGAAGCCAGCGTGCAGAAAGCAGAGACAGTTCTCTCGTTCCAGTCGAGTGTTACCATATTACATACAGATATATACCGATATTTTCCTATAGATAGCAGTAAACTCAAAGCAGTCTACCCTGACGAAAAAGCCTTTCCTTTCCTCCCTGAGTATTTCCGTTCCTCTTGCGGGATTATTTTTTTTTTTGAATACTAATGTTTCGAAAGATTCCGTAGAGCATCCTACCACACAATTTAGCACTTCAAACTATTGTTTTGGCTCTTTTCTGACTTTTAAAATGCATCTCAGAGCGACTCATAACTCTCAGTGCTCTCTTTCGCGCTTTCGGACTTTCTATAAAACACGAATTTTTTTATTTTTTTTTTACTTCGTCCACACAGAAAAATGTTCTTCTCTTGATTTGAAAATATCGAAGATCGCGGTGACCTGCTTAACAACAAGTACGTTTTTCAATGTCTCCGATGCTCTGCTCTTTGTTCGATCAACGGATTATACTTGGAATCTTTCCATACATATAGTCATTTGGATAGAGGAAGAAAGATAGTGACAAAAACTAGATGGAGAATATCTTTTGGGTACATCGTTCCTTCAATTTCATCAACTTGTTTTCCCTGGAGCTTCCTCGATAAATTCACTTCACGAAAAATATTCCTCCTCGAACACGTTCATATATATATTCGTGTTTTCTCGTTGTTGCGTATGATGCAAAAAACTCGTGAATACACAGAGTTCCAACAAACTTTTCTAAATTTACCGCTCACTTCTTCCCGCACCACATTCTCTTCTTTCCGTACATTTTTCCTCCTACTCCCATCAACAATCCCCTCTGAATTCTTCGCCGGACGATTTACACACTCGAGGTTTTCGTGTTCATCAGACTTTAGTGACTTACGATCTTATGCTGTTTTACATGCACGAAAAGTTTGTTCTCTTTCCGTGCATGCGAAAAATGATTTTGGAAAATTCCCTCAATGGTCGTCCAACGTTTTGTCCAATCGCGTAATTGTTAATTAGATTTCTTAATTAATGAAAATAGTAGATTTAACTTCACCAAGTTTTGGGCAATTCGGAGCACAACTCGGAAATGAATACGCATGAGATTTTTCAATTTCCGCTCGTAAATATTTCGTTTAAGCAAAGTTATGTCGTTTTAATAAACGCGGACACTTTGAAGCGAACATATTAACGACCGTTGGAGTTCGCTTCTCGGACATAAAAATTTTGTTTTTTCGAACTTGTGTCGTTTGCCGAGCGATGAAAAACAAGGAACTAATAAACGCTCCAATAAAGTTTGGAGCAAGCGCTCGGTGGAATTTTGTATGTAACTATCGATACGCTGTACTCTAGAAATTACCAACGACTGAGTTTTTACAGCCTCGCGAGAATCTCGGGACTTCTATAAAAAAACGAATAAAAAAAAACTTGAACATTCATTCCTTCTTCACCTCGTTTCGTTTCCATATTTTATTTCAATTCTTTTTTTTTGTCCCATATGAAATGAAACCCCACGTGACAGGTCGCATGGTTTTTCGATGTGAAGCAAGAAAATTTGAAAATCCACTCGGATAAATCGTTAAAACCGATAGAGAGAAATAAATCAAGAAATTCCCATTTCGCGATATCCAATCTTTTTTCAAATGATTTTTAAACATTTTTGTAATATGGAATTTCGGCACGAAATTGACGAAAAAAATGAATAGGAATTTTGCTAAGAATATGGATCACCGTTGGCGTAAACGAGCAGAGCGAACGAAAGAGAGAGAGAGAGAGAGAGGAAAAGAGAATCCGTCGAGCGGAGGTGCAGGTCCACGGAAATGAAATAATAAGCCGTTCTGCGGAAATGAATGGAGTTGAGGCGAAGACGGCAAAGGTGAAAAGAGCGAGAAAGAGAGGCAACGACATTGACGAAGATAGAGAGGCTGTAGCAGGGATCAAGAATTCTGGATCGTGAAATTTCTGTAAAAAACTTTTCGACAAGTTATAGACGTGAATTTTGCAAATAATATTGATTAATAAATTATAACAATACGATACAATAGGGATCATCCATGCAAGCAATATATTGAAATTTTTGAGGCAGATGTCGAGGCCCAGGGACAGGGAGAGCAAGGGAGAGATTCATCAAAGTTTTTCATATCCCCAGGAAATTTATAAAGTTGAATTTATTCATTTATAGATAGAGTTTTATTCCAAACATCATTTTCAGAGAAGGGGAGAGAGAGCAGCAGCGAAAGGGATTCAAAAATAATGGGAAAAAGAATTCCACAAGCTTCTGACGCGCTCGAGCCCTGCTGATTCTTTTGAAACTGACAACGAGGTTATAAAAAGTGCCCGAGATGATCCAGTCCTGTTTGTAAGTCGTCCGAAGCTCAAATACGTTTTGCCCGGAGGGTAGATAAAAAAAAAATTGCTTGAGCTCGTAAACCATCGAGTGACGCCCTCGGAGCTTTAATAAATAAACGGCAGGGTCATTCCGATTTAAAAGCCACACACGGTCACCCTGCGAAAAAGTAAAAACGTGAAAAAGTCGTGAATTCGAATGGTACGTTGATTTACGGTGAATTTTTTCATACCAAGTGTGCTCTCCCGCATCAATCTAATTACTTTTTATGCCAAATTTATTCAGGCTATGGGAAATAATGTATTTCTACAGGAACTTTTCATTATTTCGTACTCCTGCAAATTGGCTGGAGTTCGATTTTCGGAGAAGCGATGTTTTAGGAATTATCTGACACCAGCAGGACACGTTTACTATTTGTTTCACATTGGTCTCGGCGTTGAGCTTAATACCGACTAGGAAAGAAAACATACAATTCTAGTGGGTAAGGCAGTTGAGGGCAAAAGGAAATGATGGTATAAGGAGGTAAGCCCTCTATGGGGTGCGATCAAGAGAAGCAAGGAGAGCAGGATAAAAAGAAGAGAGAAGAGGGAGCAGAGACACAGCCGTTCGGAGAGCCGATTCGCGAGGAAATAGCCCCATTTTACGGAGATTTGTAAGGCCATTAAAGCTGCTCAAGGTATGCTGTAGAAAAGCTCTGGCCGAGCTTGCCACTTTCGTATAAGAACTTTATGCAGTAATTTTCTCAAGTCCTCGATCTTCTTTTTCTCTCCCTGTTGCCTCTTCTTGCTGTTTTCAAACGTCGGACATGCCCTCTTGAGTAAATGTGTGTCGCGTGATTATTTTGCCGGGTTACAAGAAAAAACGACTCATAAATAGGAATGACGGAGGAAAGGGAAGAAAGCTAAGCCACTGATAAGGATAAAAACGGTCGAGCCCAGTGTGTTTGACTCGCGTAAATAGTACCAGTTGCAATCGGTCTCCGTGTACGTTTGCAATTGTTTAAATAGACACATACACGTGGATAAAAGGTTTTAAGGTTTTTTCGCAAACGTTCGCGACGTCGACGTCCAGTAACGAAGCTTTGGCCAACTCATTCGAGGGCATTAAAATTCTTTTCTTACTCTGTAAGACCAAGGCAAACATTGCAGATGGCAAAACAGTTGGAGGACATTTTCATTGATTGCTTTATGATTGAATCATTCAATTTGGCTCTTTCCTCACTTGCCTCCGGTCTAATATTGTGTTGTAAACAATGGCTCACGTATTCGATCAGTCGCAATGTGGCGTGGACGAGTTTCATCGGTAGCGTGTGCCGGAAAGCACAACGTCTCTGTATAAATTACAGTAACAAGAGAAAAGCTTGGTCCCCGGTATCAAACGCGTTCATCACATTCTTAGAAAAAGAGACAACGAGAGATGGTGAGAGAAAGGAATGAGAGAGATGAGAGAGTGTACCGGATATTGGGCCAAGAGGAGAGGCACAAAATTCCGTTGGATTTTTCGTGGGTAATATAGCGCGAAAAGTTGCTCATCTTGCCAGGCACGTCCGGACAGTCCAAAAGGAAAGGCGACCCAACGTGAGTTGGCTCCGAAACTACGAATCGCTTTCAAAAAATAAGAAAAAAACAACTTTGGTAAATAAAACTTCGTCACAGCGCGATTGATCTATAGGGACAATTTGCGAAGGCGAATTATTCGTCAAATTCCACGCGGCTAATCCATCTGGGACGGTTGCATTCCTCATGTATAGTTGGCACAACATACAAAGAATCTCGAGGATTCAATGTTTGCGAATATCTAACCATACCGAGCGAATTACTATCCTCATATTCATGGTTAACTAACTTCAGTTAATTAACTTGCGTTGGCATGCAAAGTCATATAAGGCGATGCAGAGAACATCATGAGCTCCAGGAGTGGGCGCGTGTTTTAATCAGAATTCTGTTTGATGGTAATGGAACATGCGAGCTCGAGAAACAGAGGCGAGCTGATCTACGAGAGCTGTGCGCATCTTACAGTCACACTCCATTGTATACGTAAATTCGAAGCTTTTGTACAACGTCTGTTAGAAGGCAGGGTTGAACCTTGCGTTAAATCAGGTCTCGTATCCATAGTATTTTCGGACCCAGATGATTTAGCATTGTGAGGGCTTCAACAGGAGAAGACACTGCATAACCCGGGTATGGAACCCGAAACGACGCATGTTACCTTGGCGAGCTATAGCTTTGCTATGGCCATAGCTTCGCAGAACGTAGCTCTGATGTCCAAGCTCGGAAACTCGACCCTTCATTAGATTCCCGAGGGTGGTATATCCAACAAGTTTCATCCCTGGTTCCCATAGTGACGCTCAATCCACCTGGTGTCTCATCCTCGACATTAATGTTTGAGCCTAGATCCAGAAATGTGGCTCATCATCACTAAGCTTATCAATCAACATTCAATCTTAGCAAAGCTGACAGATCGAGCATCTGGATGTGCGGAATGTAATTTCCAAGATTTAGCTCTTATTGGAGAGTCCTTGAGGCATATCCAGATTGGTTTTGTTTGAATGATTACCCTCTTGTTACTAATTCAAGTTCAATATTAGCAGCCGGTGTCGTGAGACTAAATTGTGTTTCAATTTTGATCAACCAATAAGGTCAAACAACATTGCTCATTCGTTGTGTTATTTTCACTAATTCCAATACCATGGCTCTGAAATTCGTTAGTCGCAAGTTTCGAGAGTTTCCCTTCCGCTGCATTGGAGCCCCAGCAATCAATGATGATCCGCTACGCACTCATTGGTGGCTGTGTATGAGAACAGCGATCCTGCGCAAAAGGCTAATAGGCAGCTCGAGATCATCTCTTTCTTATTCCTTTCTCACTCCCTTACTCCCTGGAGCAATATACGTGAGTGGTTTTGGAAGCAGGGAGGCAAGTCCGGATGGCATTGACGCCATTCCTCGCTGCTCCAGCGATCGGTTTACCTGTGATACATACACGCGTCTGTATACTTTCACAAACATGCACACATACGGCGAGCTCTCCTCCCAGAGTTTCCTATTATCCTGTCTATCCCATCGGTTCCTCCCAACTCATGGATAAGGAATCTACTGGGTGTATACCGGAGTTCGCTACTCCTCGGAATACTCTCAGAATTCCGGTAATATCAAAGGGATTTTCTAAGTTGTTGGAATTTAATCGCCAGACATATCCATCGATTTTGTAGACTCTGCTTCTGCGAATTGCATAGAAATATACACGATCAATATAGGAAAACTTTTATTCATTATCATGGCAAACGGAATCATTCGACCGGACCAAACCATTATTCATCAAGACAGAGATCGAATATTTCGAAGAGTAACACATCTTCGTTGCGAATCGCATTTGCGATTGGACTTTACAGTCCAGAGACGTCGAGCCTTTCTTCCGTGCTCAATAGCTCACCGTAAATGGCGTAAATGCGATTACTGGAAGGAGTTTCGATCGTATACGAGCCCTCGACAAAAAATGCAAAGTATCGTCCGGTTTATCGTCCACGCTTTTGTCCAGGGGTTGCTGCTGTGGCTCGTGCTGTTTTCTTTTTTTTTTTTCGTCGAGAACATTTCGCGTGGTTTCTGGCTATACTTCAAGCCTTACCTCCTTCTCTTTCGTTTCAACCCTCCATGTTTCGCTCCCATATCCACCTTCTCGCTATCCTCCCTTACCGGTCACTTTCGTAACCCATTCCCCATGGAATCTCATATCGCACCGACGGCAAAGTGATTGATGTTGAAGGCGTTTCGCGGCACGTGAGCTTTTCGCAGGATCGTCGTAATTACCCCCGTCCCAGCCGGTAAATGCTGTGTAAACATCAGAGTTTGTTTCGCGCCCTCCCAGACCCCCTCCCCCGTACCCTGCCAAACCCATACCATCGTACCATAACCATGGCTTACACAAAAGTTACTATTTCTTCTCTTTCTTCCTTACTCCCTCATTTTCTACGGCGACAACTACCAACCACATTATTTCTTCGCCTTATCTCTTCGTGGTACGACCTTATAACCACCTACCGTGTGTGCTTACGCCTTTTGATGAATGCAGCGTCGACACTTTCAGACGCATTCCACATCTCGCAATATTTCCTGCTTAACTTATGATACTTGACCTTAATATTTTTATTGATATTTAAAAAGAATTATTTTGTCGGCTCTGGTCAGCGAATGAAAAGTTTGCTTCCCTCCAGCAGGGGCGGAGGCAAATAATTTTTCATCCAAAAATACAACAACATCGTGGCGTGAAGTTTGATAAATCGAATAAATCGAGTATGATGCGAAATGTGAGTCGACGGTATTTTCTCATAAATTCAATAAACCGAAGATCATTCCAAGTTCGGCAAGTAAATTAAAGATGGAAATGAAAATTTGAGTCTGTGTTTTTTTTTTTCGTGTCGTCTCAACGACTTTATGAGGTTTCGTGCCATTCGATAGACACGATTTGAATAACTGAATCTCGTGTGGACGTTCGAAAGGCCGGGAATTGATATCGTTCGAATTGCATCCCGAGACCGAGTCGAACAATTGACGTATAAAACGATTGGGTTCCCACATGTTGAAGGATAATGAGAATGTGACGTGGAGAGGAAGACCGGATGAGTAAATGACGAGCTTCTCTCTCGTATAGAGACGTCCGGTAACGTATCTGATATTGTTGAAGCCCCGCGCCCGCGGCTAAACGTGTGCATTGTTCGTGACATACCGGGAAAATATCATGCACTCGGGATTTATAAGGAAAATTGAATTCTAATTTCACTGATTCGTTTAAAATCTTGAAATAAAATAAATAAATGAGGAAAAGGCATTTTTATGAGAATCTCAATAGAAAAAGAAGGAAGATTGAGGTTTTAAGGTGCTACCGCAACTTTCGAAATATCAATTATGCCGCTTTTCAAACTTGCATTACTGTTAATACTCCGTATGCGTTCGTGTACGCCGATAAACATTGAATGGACGTATAAACTCATTTAATTACTGTGCCCGTTGAAGCGTTCGCAGCTGATGATTAATGACATATCGATGCATCCAGATACCCTCCTACGGGCTTGTTCAACGACGTCAATATTCATATACATCGGTTCGTAGTATTTATAATTTACAGGTCAGTCGTTTTAATTATACAGATTAACGAAGAAAATTGGATTTTTAAGTTTCCATATTAATCAACGATTCATTTTAGCTGCGAATAAGTCTTCGATGCTGCATCAATATTTTAATTATAAATGCAGATAAATGTGCTACGGGAAACTATTGCCCGATGCGGAGGTTGTAACAGAATTTTCAAAGCTTCGCGCCGACGTCGACATTCTCCCAAATGTTAAATCGAGATTAATTATAATAATGATGAAAGGACAGGAGAAATCTTGTCTCGTCGACTCTTTCTCGTTCTTTCCGGGACGGTCAACCATCCAACAACACTCCCCCATAAAGATAGCATCGCCCATTATTCCTGGATTGATTTGGACGGTCAATCCATCAAAGGGAATGGCAGAAAAAATTCTCACATCGGAGAGGTTTATCGAGACTCGTCGAGTCAAGGCCGTGGAAGAAACGGAAGAGCCAACGAGGGACCAGATCACACGATAAGGATAAAATTCTTCGTTTCTCGAATTTGAAATGAATCAAAAAATACAGAATTTGTAATAAAAGCAACAACATAGAAGGTTGAAAATTATTCGGAGTTGTGGAATATTCGTCATGCTACTTTTTCAGATTTTTAGTATAATTTTTTTCCCATAACTTTAATAACTTCGGATTCTTTAACTGGGTAGATGACTTGGCCATTGTCGTTAATCATCTCGTCGTATCTTTGTTCAAACAAGACCTCGAATCCAGTTCGTTCAGCCGCCAATTGGGACAATCGTCCAGTGAAAATGGTCACCGTTACTGGAATACCAAGTTCTCGACCTATTCGAGCTCTGAAATATATGCACATCCAAGTGTTTTATTTTTGTTGAGATTCCCGTGATTTTTACATGGAAAATGAGTTCGATGGCTTAAAATGATCTCGTTCAATATTGGATGAAAAATATTCTTCGAATAGATATGGCTCGTTACCTCGCATCGAGAATGTATTTCGCTATCCCAAGACCTCGATAACGTGGATGCACCGCAAGTCCAATAGCCCCCAAGTAACTCTCGGTCTCATATTTTTTGTATATGTCAGCCTCGTCTCGTATCCGAATGAACATTTCGATCAATTTTTTTGCTCTGCTCGAGTTGAACTGCAACAATTACATGCCAAGAATTTCAAACAAAGTGTCTTTCATTTAATTATTCCTCGACATTCATTGTTGGAAGGCTTCGAGCTGGAATTTCACAAATATGGTTTTTTTTTAATGCACTCATTTGATTAGAATCACAAGAGATCCAATTGCCATTGAGAACATCCTTCCGCTTCGTATTCCCGGGAGCTCCATCAAACTATATATTCGATATGAAGTTTCGACAATTTTTCGATCGAATTTTTCCAATTTTTTTTTTTTCCAGTTTCATTGATGAAGTTACGATCGATTTTTTTCATTTTTCGTCGAACTTCAGTGACGGCACAGTCAACATGGTATTAAGAAGACGAGATAACGTGGCAACGATGCTCATGAGACGCATCGTGGCTCGTGCGATGCGTTTATGCCTTCAGAAGTCAAATAATGAAAAGATAACGATGAAAAGAAAGACGACGACGTATGACCTAAAAGTTATGGGGAAAAATGCTAAATGAAAAATTGAGCCTGAAATCGTAATGTTGAATTTTCATGCTTCGGAGAATTTGCACCTGAACTGTGAAACTTTCGGTCTATTATTTTGTTTTTTATTACAACGAACACATTTAATCCTTCGTGTCGAAGTTTCAATCCCTTCGAAAGTTTGTACACTCAAAATTATTTTTCGGATTCATGACGTTAATGTATTCTAGGGATCTCTTTAAGCAAATGTACTAAATGATTGGCTGATAATTTCTAAAGAATTTTTCGAACAGTCACGCGAGCTGTGGGTCGATTTTCTCATTCAAAATTCGGAATATTTATAATGAAACCCGAGGAAAAGAAACGTTGTGCAATATTTAAAATGGAACGATAAAATAATCGAGTTATTTTATAATTCTCACAATTTTTTTATCCATTTCCGCCTCATCAATTGCTTTTGTACCGACGTAAAGAACGTTGACTCCTATCAATGGTGGTTCATGCGAATCGCTGTCCAGCAAAAAAGCACCCACTGAAATGCCTTCGTGAAGAGTCTCTCGCCATTCTCGTCGAAAGTCCTCGAGTCCCACTGGATCGTCATTGATGTTCATACTTTGACACAATGTTTCATCCGCAATATAATAATTGGACAAAAAATCGACTGCTTCCTCGTAACGATCCTCAGGAATGTGTTGAATGAAATATTGTTTGTTCTGCTCGTCCTTGGACTTTGACGAGCTTTCGATAATCCCCCATGCTTTCGATGAATCGACGCAATATTTTTTGCCAGTTTCATTATTATCGTCAGACAATCTCTCCATGGAGAAAAAATGATATTTATATGGGGATGCGACGGTTTTAATTGACTCAACCTTGCACCACGTCGCTTCGTGTGACACTCAACAACGTGCACTGTTTGCAATCTAGTTTATCATTCGCTTAAATACAATCCTTATCATATTCAAATAATACGATTAGTTGATTAGATTGTTGGAACGTGGTACTCGCGTGAGCAAATATTACCTTTCTATCATGCATCGATGGTAAAAAATGCTCACGTGCCAATTCAAGGACATTGTAAATTACTTGCAAATTGAGTATTGTTTCAACAAAACGAACATCTTCCACGAGAGTTTTGTCAACAATCGATTAATATGTATGCATTCGGCTGTATTTTCACCGCGCAAAGACAGAATTATGCGTTTATTGATAAGCCATTTTCCACTCCCTCAATTCATTTCAATGCAACTAGCAATGTTTCACTTCGACGTTGGAAATAATTCAACATTAAGTCGTCTAATTCCAATTAATCGCATCGATACCGACGTTCTCCACACCAAACACAATAACTATTGCCGCCACATTTTCAGTATTGCGAACCCTCAACATTTTTGCCGAACTCCCATCTTTACGTCTCGTTGTTGATGGCCCAAGAGAACGAAAAATAAAGTTACACTTTCCCTACTAGCCGAACAAAACCCTCGATTACCGAGTCCATTTGATGTTACTCCCCCACAGGACTTCCCAAGTATAAAGAAAATTGCCTGGGTGTTTGCACATGTTGCTAAATCAATGGTGCGTCGTCATTCATAATTTCCACGAGACACAGGAATTTTCAGCCAAAGCTGTAAATCCCAGTACACGAAAAATTTCGATTTTCCATTCCGGTGGAACGCAAAGTGCTGTCTTTGGATTATTATTGCGAGGATCCTCACACGTGAATGTGAACACGAACTGGAAATAGCCAACCCTTAAAAATATGGGGCCGGGATTACGTTACGATGTGTCCAAATGCAGTGAGCTCGTTCGACAGATAAAAGTTAACAAGCATTTCTCACAACAATTTCAAACAAACAAAGCTAATCGTGGCAAATCGAGCGTACGATACGATCACTTTGACGCTCATTATGTCATTAATATGTTTTCTGCCCGTAGTTTCCGTCCATTAATTCGCCATAGATGCTCATTCCGGCTGTTTGGAACTAGTGAAAACTTTCGGCACGTTCCGAATACGTATATATACGTTTTGAGTCTCTGTATCATCCGTTGAATATTTACATATATATATATATATATATATATATATATATATAGAATATGTAACAACGTAGAATTCCCGACGCGTTAATGAAGCTATTTACTTGGGTGCGAAACTCGCTGGAATAACGATGAATTTGTGTGAATATTAATTACAAAAAGTGGCCAAGTTTCATTGAAGTTTTCCCACCATGCCTCCGACCACGTGAACATATTTGCATAAAAAATCGGACTCAAAAATGCCACGAGCAATCTTAATTGGATTTCGTTCGGGCAATATTAAAATATGCGTATCGGGATGAGTTTTTTTCACTTCATTTAAAAGTAATGGGTAGCCGACGGTTATTATTCCCAGGGGGTCGAATGAGTTTGAAATTTTCTATTTATTCACCTCGATTTAATTCGATCGGATCGATGCATTCGCACTGATCCACATTAATTGTTGTTTTTTTTTTTTTTTCGCTAATTTCACAATTTTCCTTCGAAAAATATATTTCTTCGAGAATAGATTTTACGTAATTGTGGCGGATCGTAGATTTTTCGTTAGAATTGCAAGTGCTTACGAATTTTTCTCTCAGACGAATAAAACTTCTAGATGCTCTTCATTATATAAATATTGAGTTAATGAAACGACAACTAATAAAGTTGTTTTTCTCATCTCCGCCGAGTCGTGGCGAACACAATATGAAGCGAAAATGCAGGGCGCGAGGTTATAATATCGCGAAGTGACTCTCGCTATATCAGAAATACCTTATAATATACAGTTACATAAGGTACATGAAAAGCTCGGGAAGAAGTGAAGTTTCTTCCGGAGTTTACACACCTGCGATGAGAAAAGCGCTTCAGTGAAAATTTTCTTTCAGCTTGTCCGTGGAGTTTATCTCTCGGCGCAGTGGGGCATCATCTTGTGGCACAACATGCAGTATTTATATAATAATATTCTTCACAGAGTGGATAGAGCTCCGGTGAAATGTGCTCCCTCCGGTTTGTAATCTCCGGAGGATTGTCGATGAGAAAAATAATTAAATTTTCAGCTTCCCACATAATTATAACGTTGATTCATAAAACATTTTTAATCCTCATTTTCCTGTCCTACAAAGCGGGAATGAATATCCCAAAAAATTCCAGAAAGAAAAGCAGCCAACTGTAATTCGTGGACCGTGAAAATAGCCTGCAATCGAAATATTCGTATTTTACTCTCTAAAATATGCTCTCGTGGATATGAGACGTGCAACGAAAAAAAAAAAAAAAAGAAAAACGCAAATACGAATATTTCCACCGAGGTCGCTCATTCAATAATGCAATAATTTACGTTTCGACGAGTATCGTATTCAACGTTCCAAAAATAATACTACATTTTCGTTGACGTTGTACATAGACCGTGTAAAATTTGATTTAAAAGACTCTCAATCATACTTTAGAAGAAAAATACGAATTTTTATAGTCGACATGAATTTTTAACGTACTCTTTATCGTTGGAGTATCGCTTGCTCCTGACATTATGAATTATTGTTAAAACACGATAAAAAAAAATAAAAATCTAACGATCGAAGGCCCCGTTGAAAATGCAGAAAATGGCGATGCCGCTGAATGCTGTTGCAAGCTCAGTTTCCGGCGAGAGAGCCTCCCGCTGCGAATTTATATGCATTGTCTTTCGCATGTCGGGCGTGAACTGTTTGCTAGGGTCGTTTTTGGCTCGACGCGAAAGCATCGAAACGATTTCCGGTGGAACGAGCATCGGCAAAGTGTCCATTCATGCTACACACGCAGTCTCCTCCGTTTATATGCATATGGGCTATTCCGCATGAAGGAAAACTATTTTTGGGCATAGCCAACTTTAAACTCGTTCACTAGGAACGTTCATCAAAAAAGGAAAATATTGACAACATGAGGAAAGTCTAACGGTTATCGGTGTCACTTAAATCTACGGGGCGGAGTGGTCATTTAACCAGATCTTCACCTTCGAAGTTTAATTTCTTGTTGCCTCATTTAAATTCATATCGTTTCAGACTCGGGCGTGCAGCAAGCAAATGGCAGAGTATTTTCTCCAGAGATTTGATCTACTCGTTGGATAAATTTAATATTTCAAATATTCTAATGTTTCCATGGGAAGCGCGTTAGTGTGACAGCTCTTTCGGAGATTAAGCTATGGCAGAGACGTTTGAGAGACGTTTGCGATGATCGATAAAAAAAAAGAGTGCTGGTGGCATAAAAAGAGCGTGGAGAGTTTTCAAGTGTCATTTACGCGTCAAAAAATTATGAGGAACTTGACATAACGATAAAAGAAGCTGCCTGTCCTATCGGCTTTATGGACGCTCGTCATCGACCTCCTTTGACGTTTTTCATCGATAATTTACATCGCCAGAGTTACAAATGGAGAGATTCGATAGTTCAAACGTTTGAATTCTTGAACGAAAGGTTAAATGTCGGGAAGAAATGTGAACGAATATTCAGATCCGTGGTAATATATATACGTATATTTGTTTGTGTACGAACTGTAATCCGGCCGGGTACGTTCTATTCAGAGGTGAATTTTTCGCGGGCGAACGAACGATATCCTATCAGGGCTTTACGGTCTGTCGCCTGGAGTGACATTTCGTGTTATGCCATTTACTTCGCTGCATTCCACATCCGGAACAATTTGTTCCTCAAACTATTTTTCTTGTATGGAAACTAACACACGTGAATAGCAACAAATTGAAAATTTTGATTCTCCCACTGAAGGAAATAAGGCGAAGGAAATAAAGAGCTCGAGGCTTGAGCTCATTTTTTTTTGTCTTTTCATTCCGGAAATTGTGAATGCTCCGTCAAATTTTCGACAGCATTACGTCCAGGATCAGAGTGTTTGTTTGGAGAGTCGCGGAACTGAGGAAACGAGTAATTTACATGTACCAGGATTTGTTAACTGCTAACAACTGTTGATTTAGATACGGTAAATGTTTTTCAACAGTTAATGAATCATTTATTTGAGCCTCTCGCGATTGTCTGAAATAAACATTTGTTAATAGTTAATAAATGAATTATTTGATAAAACGTAACCTTTCTTGATAGCAAAGAATTTCATCACCATAAACATCTACTGAGTTAAGGGAAATAAAAGCGATCAAACAAATTATTACCTTTAAGGAAATGCTACGCCTATGAAATTTGATCGTGATAACAAAGATATTTTTTCACCATTAACAAATTTAGTAACAGTTAATGAATGTTGGAGTAAAAGTACCAACTAAATATATTTCTTTATTATAAATAAACTGTTTTCTCAGTGCGAAAATATTCTCGTAAATATAAATATTCTTACAAAAAAATATTCAAAGTCGTAAAAGCAGACAAATTTTCAACATTTTCGAAGAAAATTGTTTCAGCAATAAGCACTGCCTTGCTATTTTTCATCATTTGAGGAGTTTTGAAATTCCTATGACGTTTGACGTCGACCATATACCCAGTTCGCGAAGTAGCATATGATGAGAAAATCTGACGCGAACAAGTGCCGTCCGCCTTGCGATCGATCTGCGAGCCGGTGCATACCTAACCAGTCACTTTTCCATGGGTCAGCCTCACCCGAACACGTTTTACTTGGGAGATTGCCAAAGACACGAACCGACCGTGTAACGATTGCTCTCGGTTGACTTATTACTCATTGAAGGAAATTAAACGGAATTATGACTCACGGGCGACCCAAAATGAAACAATGAAATTCCATGAAGATTTTCCGGTTCCCAAAAATATGGATTTATTTTTTTCCGAGCTGCGGTTACTCGGTGGCCGATGGATTTCGCGCTCTATTCGTGGAGGTAGTCAAAATTTAATTATTCTTTTTGGAAGATAATGGAAAAATTAGGCAGAAATTTTTTTTGGTTATTTTAAAAAGGACCCGTCGTCGTTCTTAGAAAAAAATGCACGTACTTTGTTTCTTATAGCTCTGGTTATGCGCGAAATGGCTAATTTAATGGAACATTATTATTCTCTCAAGAATAATTCAATAGCAGAGAATTAAGACACGTTTTTTCGTCTTTCTTGCAATGTTCCCGGAGTTTTATATATCCCCGATCCTTTTCATCTTTGCAATTTTCAAGACTCTGGTCTGGTCTGTTTTTCCGGCCGTTTCGTCCTCTTTTCTCTATTGAATCTCGTGCGAACCGCAAGCTCAAGAAATACCCCCGAGGTACGAACCTCGGCGACACAACGTCGGTACCGTTACCGTGGCGCCTTTTTCCTCCGAGGCTTTGTCCTCTTATTCTCTCTTTTCTAAGAACCTTGCCCTTCTGTCGTTATTACTATATCTCCATAAACAAAGTACACTCTCTTTCTACATAAATTGCCACTATTCTACTCTTCCCCTAATCCCCCAGCAGCGGAACGTCTTCCCCCATGTACTATTTTATATATATCTTTTCCAATTTCCGCAAAGATTCAAAGCTTCCAAATATTTATTGGCACCATTTCACGTCTCCAAAGTTGACGTATCAGTTCCGTTTACATAAAAATTCAATGGCCTACGTATGGTCTTGACTTAATAATTCACGAAGACTTTCATCAGCGGCAGGCCACGTTATTCCATTCCATGGATTTGCTAACTTATTATTCTGCTCTTTCTTTAGAGTTTCAATTTTCCAAATAAATTCAACAAATAAATTCAAATAAATTCAACAAATTGACATTTTTTATGGATGCTTTACAATTAAACTTCAATCAGGATCATACACCAGATTGGTTGACGCCCTGATTATTTATCTGCTTCCATATTGATCGTTGATTTTCGTTCGTCAACTATGCACACCTTTTCCATTTGTTGAAAATTATACGCCATTTTTCGAAAAACTTTGCATCTCGATCCGTTGAGTTATTTTTCTTTAACATGACCAGGACCGCCGTAGTCTAGATCGCACTTTTGGAGAGTAGTATCGAGAATTCATCATTCATGGATCAAAACAGTTTCCTATCTCCTCCAACGGTTTTCTCTCTCTCTCTCTCTCTCTCTCTCTCTCTCCCTCTGGCTTCCTCTTCCTCTGCATGGGGCCATATGAAGCTCACAGGTATTTTCATCGAAGTAAGTGGAGCAAGTACAGAGTTAGGGTTCATAGGAGGAAGGAGAAGCTCAAGTTTCTGGTGTGGAATACCAGCACGGCTGAGAATCGCGAGCTCGAGCCTTCAATCGAGTCGTATATGTAAGTTGAGCTCGTGACTGGAATTGCAAACTCCTAATACACGCTCAGTATACGCTCAATGGCCGATACATAGCAAGGCCCTTTAATGAACATATGTACCGCTGCATGTGTCCATTGATTGAGTACTCGATTTTAATTATTAATTTCCTCGATAATTGATTTTTTTTTCTTATTTTTTGTTCTAGCCGATTTATAGACTGGATAGCATTTCAGTTTGTTCATAAAATAATGAAGAAATGGAGTGAGCTTCGGAAATTTGTACGCGTCTTGATTTCCGCGTCGAAAAAATGCAACTCCACGAAGTTCCTTGTTAGAGTTTCTACACGCATAGATAAGAGGACGCAGTGAATGGACGATTAGGAGGAACGAAGGGTAGACGAAAGGGGTACGAAGGGTTGTCTAGATTTCACGTTTAAGCGGTACCTCCGAGGGGGTAAAGAGATATGAGCCGGTGCGCGCTATTCTTTCTATGAGGGGGACGCGAAAGTGGACGCTTATAAAGAGAGAACGATATAGATAGACGTAGAACGAAGGAGAACGCGGAAGAGGAAGAAGAAAGAGAAATGAGAACGTTAGTTACTTGCTGTTGGGTCACCCTGATGATGACGGATCGCTCGTGATTATTCCATGCAATTTATCTCGTCCTCCTTGCCGTTCCACCTTCACATCCTCATCTCGCTCACACCTACTGTATTCGGAATTCCATACCTCTGCGTACACATACACTTCCGTTCAAAAGTTCAGACGCATCGTTGCAAAATGAAAACTTGTTTTTTTTTTTTCGAATCATTATTTTATGCCAGACCTGTTGATTGTCAAAAATTTAGAAACCAAATGAAAGGAGACACAAAAATGTTCGGTACCTCGATTTCAATGATTTCTTACTTGGCTCCTGCAACTTTTTCCACGCGGAAATAAAGGAATTTTTGGATAAATTGTAAATTTCGGATCTACATGTTTCTTGAAATTCAATTTACACAAAAAAAATTTAATCATAAATTAAAAGGACCGATTGAAGTGTTTTCTCGTTTTTGAAGGTTAGTGTACTTATGAAAAGGCCCGAGTCGAGTTTTGGTCACGCTCTCGTACCCATAGTGATCCCCAATATCTGTTGCCGGAACCTCTGAAGGGTAGAACGAGGAAAAAAGCACAGAATTTTATAGCAGCCATGGACGTAAATTACCTCCGATTGCGGAGGCTCCGGCATTTTTCCAGACGGATAAAAAGTAGCAAAAAATATTTCGGACAATATGTTTTAATAATTTTTGTCTCGAAAATCAGTGAAACAAAAAAAAAACTGTTTTTTTTGTGACGATTCTACGTTGAACTTAATTGCCTGACTTTCCAATTAACAATGTGTCACAACAAGTAACAATGGGAACAATCAATTGGCTTCCAAATGGGTGCTCTTTTCTATTCAGCAAAATTCGTCCCCGGGACATATTTCACCAACCAATTTTGATTTTACGACTCCTCATACCTGCCAGAACAATTCATTCATCAAAGTAGAAAGAGCTAAGTATTTACAAGGAACGGATGAGTTTCCCTACCTGCTCTGCTTTTGTTTGTGTCTCAAAGCCTGTCTTTTTTTTTTCCTATCATTTACGTGGTTTCGTTACTTTCATATATATTTTTTTTCCACAGCTCTTCCATCGTTTTTCCGCTTTTCCTCGTGTCATTATCCGAGTTTTCTGAGGTTCTTCTTTCGAGCCTCTGGGCCTCGACCTTCCTGTGCACCTCGAGATGAGAAACCCGAGAGAAAAGAACGCTCCTGCTTTTCGCCTGCTATTCCTCACTTTTTTCCTTCGTGGCGAAAAAGAAACACCCTTTTTTTTTTACTTTACTCACTGTCTCTCCGTCCGTGAGAAATCGCACCCTGGAGTCTTCGTCGAGTCGCGAAAAGTCGGGCCAGGAAGAATAAAATGTGAACCGAGACTTCCAGGTCCCCGGTACTCGGAGTTAACATTCGCGTGCGATTTCATATCAACAACAAAAAATAATATTTCTGCACTGTTTTATTTTTTCAATATTTTATAAAAACACCAATATTTATTGTTTACACATCAGGAGGAATCGCTGGTTTCGATAATCAAAATTATACATCGTGCACTCGGAGATAAAAAAAATAATAGAAAACTCGTATCAGTGAATTTTATTTTTGACAATGAAAAGCGTTGGGCCCAATGAGAAAGTTTGCAGATCCAGAGAATTTTCGTTTCCATCAAGTCAGTTTAAATTTGGAAGCATGGAGAGATCTCAAGCCTCTTCTCTGTCTCTCGCGCCATCTTCATCCTGGACCAAACAAAAACACAAAAATTCATAAAAAATTTTGAAAATCATAAAATGGACATCCATTAATGGAAAAAAAACAAAAAAAAACGAAAGCTTACCCACTGTCGCTGGCGGATACAAAATTTGCAAACATCAGGTCGATACAGTTCCAGGACGGGTGTTTTACAAAGGGAGCAGTCAATGTATTTATAGTCTTTAAAGCTGATAGTTTTGTGGCAATGCAGCCGCGTATACTGCACATAGTTTCGCGTCGGTTCATAACAATTCGTACAAGAGTTATATCCATCCATATCCGAATAGTAATACGAGAATACACAAATTTTGGCGTCTGGTGCTGGCATCTCAAGAACTATTTTGCACACGCGACACTATTTCCTTTCACTTCTGTTCTCTCCTCGTTAAACTTAACGAGTGACACCTGAGTCATACCTGTGTATGCATTAAGTCCCCCCACTCTCTTTTTCACAGGCCTCTCGTCCAGGGGTCCTTCCCCCTCCTCGCGGCAGCACCGAGTCGTCCTTCGGAGTCCTGTTTCCTTGCCCCCACTAAGGTCTCAAGAGCTTAAGTCTCTTGTTCCTCCGTTCGGGACAGCCCCAAGTGAGAACGCCTTGGGCCTCGATTCGTTTTCGGTGGATCAACCCTTCGCCTGCTCTTTCTTGCAAAAATTCGTGCGATACAAAAGTCCAGAGAAGAAAATTTGACAGGGTAACCGAACGTTTTTGTTTCAATAGCGTTAATTTTTTAATTATCAATGAAATCTTCTCATTACTGTCAGGATTATGGTGAGTTTCATACGATCAATGCAATTTGATTACCCCATCAATCTCAGCCCGTCTCTGAGTGCAATTCGTGCGAGCTGGTTGATTATAATCGCATAAGGGAAAAGCGTAATGAGAGCTCTCTATCGTCCTCCTTGAAACCGTCTCTTGCATTCTTATCTCCGACACGCGGCAACGTACGCTCGAGTCGTATAATTTACATATATGTACATTTATATGCATCTTTTTGTGGTTAGCGTTGCATGCACCGAGCATTAAATAACCAAGACCGATAGTAACGTCCACTGAATAATTACAACAGTCGTCGAATCGGATACGGACCATTTTCAAAAATAAAGTAGCTTTCATTTTTCATTTATGCCGCAACAGTCTTCATGCACGAATTTATCGGGCTTTACATGCTGCGACGTTAAATTTTGATTAATCAGAAAAAAATCGAATTCATTACACAGTTCAAAGCGATAATTGCTTGATATACCGATACTCGGCTTTTTGCAGGAGGCAAATAAATTTTTCCATACGAATATGATCGTTCAATGGTAAATAAATTTCTGGCTTCATTTACAGTTCGATGTTCTCTGAAAATTCATATTTAATTGCATGGAATTTAATTAACTTGGTTGAAGCTCAGAGAATATTTTTTTCTGGATCTATTTTTCCTGGATGGAGTAATTTTTCATTTAAATTAATGAAATGTCTTCGGTGCTCGTGTAGAAAAAAACAATCGATTGATATTAGACGAAATCAACGATAACGAGTAAAAAGGGCAAAGAAACATTTGTAGAGTGGAAAAAAGATTGACGTTTGGTAAGTGTCAGGCTCTTCATCTCCTCTCCGTGCTGCAGGTCGTTGAAGGCATGAAAGGTATATGTCACTTACATCTGAGTTTCTCGCTGGTAAATTGTCGATGAGCGAGTACATCTCGATTTTGATGCTCCTCCGGCGATGCTTGATTCATCGGAGCATTCTTTTACTCTTT
Organism: Campopleginae sp. 14b; assembly: GCA_030522525.1. NCBI lineage: Eukaryota > Metazoa > Arthropoda > Insecta > Hymenoptera > Ichneumonidae > Campopleginae sp. 14b. Next base: position 143,108 of record JAPYYS010000010.1, read on the forward strand.
TATCGACGTCCTCCAGATTCCATACGATTTTCGTCGGGTTTCGGGTTTGGAAAAAAGAGTGAACGATCGGAGAAAATGGTGGAGGAAAAGAGAGCAAGGAAGAAGGAATAAGATCTTTGGATGGCTGTGAACCCGACATGGGTAACATCTTTCTCACCAGTGAGAATTTTCTCTAACTTTATGTCTTTCTTCTTCACTTTCAATTTCCCATTTTATTATCTTTCTCTTTACTAGCACTGGGTTCTCTCACTTTTCCCTTTCTTTTCGTTCTTCTCACTGACACGATATATCGTGGATTGTCCTGAAGGAGTCCTCCAGAAAAATCGCAAGAACACCAGGGAGGATCAACATTCGTCCGTTTTTCTTTCTCCTTGGCTCTCGTTGCCCCTTCTCATTACGCTGCGTTTCCCGACGGATTAGCATGCGGTTATTAAACTTTAGGCTTTGTAATGAGACTCAAAAATCCGACTTAAAATCTTCGACTCATTGACTACCATTTTATTGGGCAGAGTATTTTACTGCTGAGGAAATTACTAAACCACTCGCCACCACTAATTATCGTCATAAAATCGTTTTTCCTAATGAAAAAATTAAAAAATGTGTCATTTTTTTTCTCATCTTCAATTCGATCCCATATTCGAGATTCATTTTCATTGCTTTTTTCTGTTTTTATTGACGACGACTTTTACAGTCGGTTGCATGGCTTTTTGCGAAGGTGTTAATTATCTCGATATCGTGAAAGCAGGAAAAGCCACTTGGAGGCAAACGAAAAAATCTCGTACAAATCCCCAGTCACGTTTCAACGAATTGCACTTTGTGTATACGTTTTCATAGGCTACGTATTACATATATGTACGTATATATTTCTCACGAGGTATATGCCCGTCCGAATCGTTGCAGGACACGTTGGATATGCTCTGCTCGAGGCTCAAGCCTTCTGTTCCCTCTGCGGGGCTCTTCCCGTGCATTTTTTCCGACGCGTCACTATAAATCCTTGGAAATTCGAAATTGCGCGTTCGGTTTCGGGATTATATGGCCGTATTCATGCTGGCCAGCTGCCACTTTTGCTGCTGCTACTCCTGCTTTACCACTTCCATTTATCAGATAGCGTAGCTTCTCCTAACAACTTCGCGATGCGAGAAAAGTGGATCGCGAGGTCAACACACGAATATAAGAGAGAGACGAAGAGAACAATTCCACAGGAGAAGAAAACTGAGGAAATACTCTTGGATAGCGAACATTAAGGTGGGAAGAGAATAAAATTTATGAATTCCTTTTTCATCCTCCTTTTTTCGTTTCTCTCCTTCGCAAAATGGACGTACGAACAGGAAAAATGCCCAAGACCGAAAGATTAGTGGTTTTCTGTCAGGATTATTTTTCACTTTAACGAAACAGTTCGCCGGATGCATTTCTAATGGGAAACGATTCCAAATCTCATTGGAATTACATCAGAAGTTTGACGTTTCGGAAAAGGCTACTTAAATATTTAAAAAAATAATAATAATTAAGTGAAAAATTCACAAATACGAAAAAATACTTTACACCAATTAATCATACTGTACAAAACGTAATTAATTAGTAAACCTTGCTGTATAAGTGAGCAGCAGTGTCCCTCATGTTTCTGACTATACACCACGCAAAATACATTGACGTACAAACAAATATGAGCACAGACGCGATCTATCACAAAGGGTAAATATTCCATGGAGATTTTGTTGCCGATTTGCGTAGGCTAGTTCCCTTACACTTTGGTACACATGCTAACATGATTTATATATCTCTCGTATGTGGTAGAGAGCGTAAAACCACGGATTAAGAGAGTAATAAATTCGCCCTTGGCCCAGCTGCTAAAGTTCATAAGTTAGCAAGGAAAGGGTAGTATATAAATTGTCGTTCCGAAGGCCTCGCGGAGGCGATTAATCACATACACTTTTTACCAGCTCGACACCATTGTATAGATATGATTGGGAAATAAAATCGTCGGGCAAGCGTGGCCTTACAATGTACTCACGACATTACAGATTTTTTTCAATCTCCACAAAAAATATTGTCCTGTATAAACTCGAGTCCGATGAATCCAAGAAAAACAATATTTTCAGCGAGTTTATTATGGTATTTTACCGGGGATGCTAGAGGATAAAAAAGATTTGAAGCTTTCTGAATTTGTGCCGCAATCGATAGTTTTATTTGTTAGGATGGAAAGGATTTGAAGAAAGTGTGTCGCGCGAAGGAAGGAGCAAAGTTTGGCGAGGGACTGAAAAATCGAGTGGTCAGTGCGACGAGGTTATCCTGATCGAAAAACCTTACCTTCGGAGCAACTGAAAATGGCGTGATGTAGGATGTAGGGAAATAGGATCAACCGTTTGGGGCTTTTGCGTTTATACACGATTCTACGTTCGCTGTGTGTACATAGAAAAATGGCGAATTGCGGGGGACGCTTAAATCCCAGGTCTCTCAGATAAGAAGCGTCGACCCTTATTTGTTCCTCCATTTCTGCCTCCTCTCCAAGGAATATCCGACTCCGAGGGAGAAGCTTTCTCGTAGGGGCATTTTTTTCTTTATCTCTTCTCACCCTCTTGTTATTCTGTTGTCACTGCGTTATTGACAAATCAGCGTAATCGCTCGGCCATTTTTCTCATCTCACAAATTTTGGCTCATAAATCATAATAACATGAAATCTCTTGAACAAACGACTGCACGAAATCGTTCCTCCCAAGTTCGTGGTTCATTCATTGCCAATGAAATTATGCATGAGAGCTTGTTGGCCTTGAGCACCTTATCCCTTCGCGTGATCAATCGAGAGACAGGAAGGGCGATCTGTACGGAGCGGAATTTCGTGTTTCGATAATCCAATTTCAGCTAAACTCGTCAGTCAAAAAACGTGATTTCATTTCCATTGTTTATTTAAGCATTTTTCTCTCCTCCTTTTTTATCCCATCATGTTTACCGGGAATACATGTCCCTCCTCTCATACATGTGCACAATTTTAATTCAAAAGCCGCTGGAATATAAAATGTTTGATAACTTTGCGGCCAACTATTTCTGGTGATAAACGAGCTCGGAAAAGCAACATTGGCCAATGTTCAAACAAAAACAATGCACTGTTAAATCACGTTTCAAAGCGGCAACGTGTCATCCGCAAAAAACACTTTTTACATTTATTGCTCGGCAGTCTCGACTCCTGGGCAAACGGTCCGACGAATTCCGTCGCGTGTGTTTGACGAAAAGTTTATACGACCCAACCACCGCGAACTTGCCCGTTAGGTATTCATTCGAAAAGGCGTTATAAGGCTCGTTGACTATGTTTTCTTCAATTGTTTATACATTTTCCGCGTCTCATTCTCGAGCCTCTTGATTATTGGACAAATTATTATTATCGACCCAAAAATGTTGTGAAGATTTTTCTCGAAGGCGTGTCTTGCTGTTGAGGCGACGAACCTATGGGTCGTCTCAGCGGGCCCGGAAGCCTCTAAGACCTTTTGTTTAATGATAAATTCTTCTCGTAGCGACCAGAGAACATTTTTGCTGGCTCTGCTTCTTTTCATTTTTTGAAACTCGTGTTTCGTTATACCAAAATCTCATCCCAAGAACGTTGGAGCCTCAGCCTGGCGGTCCGAGGAACACAGAACCCAATTCCGGAATATTATAATTTGCGAAAATATTTCAAAATTCTAGTCGAGAAGGCACATGGGTCTGAAGAAAATAAATCACAATCATTGCCACAGGACTCAATGCGAAGTTCTTTTCCAGGCGAGCTCTAAAATCTTAAGCTCGAGGAATTTTCAATTTCATTTACGTTTTAATTGCATCGAAAAATTAGGGAATTTAATTGAGCTTTTCGAGATAACAACTTCGCTGGTTAAATAAGAATAAAAGTTGATTGGAAAGTGTGAATTACATTTAGTGAAATTTCGATGGAAATTTGCTGAATTTGCTTTTTATAAATTAAATGTAAATTCATATTCACTGAGGCATAAGTGCTGGCACCTTTAATTCGAGCATCCATTACTCGAAGAGAATCCTAAAAATGAAGGACATGGAAATGTGAAATATTCAGGAAAGCTTTCCAACGGAAGAGGCGAGCTCTGTTCTCAAGCTTCCTGATACTTGGATCAAGTTCTTCAATTTAATTTGTTCTTATGAGGGAGAAAGAGGGGTCAAAGGGGTCGTCTACGTTTGAGTTAGCAGAGCGAAGCTAACCGAGGATCTTAATTTGAATTCACGATAATAATTTCCTTCGCCAACGTGTGTCGTTCATAATCGTTTACGAAGAGAAGAGAAGAAGGTTTATATAGTTGGCCGTTACTTCCAAGTGTTCCCGTAGGAGAAAATTAGTCGCTCGTTTACGATCCACTTGCCTCCCTTTCTCGCACTCTTTTTAGTCTCTTCTCCCGTGGCTCTTCGCTGCGTTCCGGACACTAGAGCACAAGCTCAAACTTCATCCTTCAAGTATAAAAGTCTCGCCAACGGCTCAATTCGTAACGTCGTCTCATTCCTCTCCAAATTATAACATTGTTTTACTATAATCATTGTCCACCCTTCATAGCGAATATTTCATTCTCATTGCCTGATAAAACGTCGTACTTTTGATTCATCTCAGGCTCAGTAAATACTATAGCTATCGGAGAGGCCGGCTTTTTCCCGGATCTCCATGCCTCTCGTGCTAATGCGATGCAATATTGCACCGAGAAGGGATCGTAGTGAGCAATATATACTTCGGAGAGTTGTCCAGGATGGAGGAAATTAGTGGAGAAATAAAAGGATCGGGTAGGCTCGTAAACATGCGCAAAAATGAACACTGAGAAAACAGTTTATTTATAATAAAGAAATATATTTGTTACAAAACTGTTAGAAAGTTTGTCAATTGTCAAAAAATATCCTTGTTATCACGATCAAATTTCATAGCCATAGCATTTCCTTGAAGATCTAATGATTTGTTTGTTTATTCATTTATTAACTATTAACAAATGTTTATTTCAGACAATCGCGAGAGGCTCGAATGAATGATTCATTAACTGTTCATAAACATTTATTTTGCCGTATCCGACTGAACATTTGTTAGCAGCTAAAAAATCCTGGTATGAAGTGAAGAGTCGGAGATTCGATAGTAAAATAGTCGATTTTTTTTTCATCGCGGCTGTATGATGCGTTATTAATAATAAGTGAGTCTCGATAAAATTTGACATTCAAAGTGACATTTTTCACAACAGTAAAATGAAAGAGGGAACGAAATAATTGCCATGGGCAATCTCATTATTTTCTCTCGTAATTACGTATAATTCTTTTTTCTCTTCCATAATGACATTTTTCTCTATGACAGTTCATTATGATGCAGAAATCTGAAAAGTAAAAAATGTCTGGGACCAATTTTGTTTTCGTCGTTTTTTTTCTCTTTTTCTGTTTTTATTGTGCGCTCAGAGACATATCTGGATGCACACTTGGTTGAAAACTCTGTACCCCGAGGTGCTATGTCAGCATCAATTACACAATATGCCACGCGTGTACGTACCCTCGTCTCTACTCTTCTCGCTGTCTTCCTTTTTCGTCTCATACCAACTGGAACATTGATATTCAAATGAGACATAATTTTTCGCAGTCTTGCATCACTGCATACTTGACAATTAGTCGAAACTGGCAAAATATAACACAACGTGCACGTCGTCGGCTGTTCTCTTTTCCACTATATTTCTTCCTCCCTTTCTTGCTTGTTAGGGAAAATTCAAAGCCTGGAAAATATGTTGCAAGAGTGAAATTCTCCTCTCACTTGTTTCCTGATAAGCTCGCGACATTTCTCACACCTCACCACGCGGAAAACTCATGTTCCCTTTTTTTTTTTACTTCTCCAATAATGTTCTCTCTGTCTATTCGTGTTTTTGCCGACGTTCCTCTGTCTATTTTCTCCGGAATTTAAAAACGTCTGACGACTCTGGACTGACGCTTGAATTTCTGGGAATTTGTATGCCTTTTTCAAAAGCAATTGGCTCGTTATCTCAATATCAATGACGCTCAAGCGTCGTGTGAAATTTTAAATTAACTGTCACCTCGCGGCAAGTGTTATCGAGTCAAATTTTTAATAAATTCATTTCCTTCAATCGGAACTAAAGCAATATAAATAAACAGTTTTTTAAACATAACGCAATGGATGTGCAGTTGATAATGAGCCAAGTGCATGATAAAATATTGAAAAGTCAATGAATAATAATAATTATTCTTATGAAATCTTCTTTTTATCAAAACCTAATATATTGAATCTAATTCTTATTCAATTATAATTCTTATTAGTTTTGTCTTATTATCTATTACTATTATTATTATTTTTCTCATCGAATGTCGATTCGCACATTTTTATGACTGCATCATAAATCACCTGCGTCAATCGTCTGCGATTATTTTTGTACATTGAATTTTGCCGACCTATTTTGTTGGAAAATCCATCTTGGCTCGTGAATATATTCATCCAGAGCCGAGCTCAAAGAGACGAGGACGCAGCTTCTTCAAAGTCATCTTCACTGAATTTTAAATAGTCGCAAACGAAGAGTTGGCCTCAGGTTGCCAGGCGCTGCGTAAGCATCGGTCGTGCGACAGATATTTCTTTGTAGTATTTCTTTTTTACTGCAACTCGTTTTCCCTGCTCAACGCACGAGAAACGAGAGAGCTTATACGACTAACGGTATTTTTTGTATTTTCAGGTATTATCGCGATGGGAGGAGTGACACAGGCATGGAAAAAAGGGGAGCCAGCTAGTCTATTTGTTGTTTGAAGAGAAATCAAGGATCTTGTTCACGAAATGAAATCGGGGTCGAAATAATTATGCCATCGAAGCTTTGTGCACCCTTTGAAGGATCACGGTGACCGGTAACATCAAACGGCATCAATTGAATTCCAAGCTAGCTCGCGGATATCCGCGTAACAAATTCCGCTCTTGAAATCCCATCGAAAAACGAAAAACCATACGTAACCAGTTTCGTTCGTTGTATTCTGTTTTACCGCATTGTGTAAGACCGAAAAAAATAATTATCTTTTTTTTTCCTCACTGACCAATGCCCCGACGAGGAGGAAAAAATTCCGCACGTTTTTTTAACAAGAGCATTCGACAATATCAGCTCCAGATCAAAGGGACAATCACGATTATATCCTTTTTTTTTATATTTGTCACAATATCCTTTGGAAAATCCTCACCAACCTTGATTTGCCCTTTTAATATCCCTCGAATTTAAAAATAGTAAATGATAAAAATTCCAAGAGTTTCAATGGAAACTCTACATCGAGCACGAGCTCCGTTATCACTGTGGATTTTTTCTTACGGTTCAGGAGTACGCCTGGATCCTTTCGAGGACGATTGTTCCGGTCTCGTTGAGCTACTTTTTTCATTGTAGAATTTTTAATTCGGAATCTGCTGAAGACAGAATTTCACTGGGGAATAAAACTAAGAACACCGAGACTACTTTTTTGTCACATTATTTTATTTTTTGCCAGTGATATCGTTGGCTTTGCGAGCTGGCAGGGTAAGAATGGCGAGGAGACTGAGACTCGTATTTAGAGCGACGGAAATGTGTTTCTTTCGAGCGTCCCGCGTTGAGTATGCAACGTTCTCTCATGCATATGTATCCTTATATATATATATATACATATATAATTACGTGTATATATGCTCACCGGGAAGAGGTTTACCAGGAGGTTGTTCAGAAAACAGAGCAAACGTGTAAACTAAATAGAAGTGAAACAAAAAAGCTTCAGACTTTATAGGAACCGAGGTCCTCGAGAGTGCTTAAAATTAGTAGAGTTTCGTGTCGCCAGACACGCCCTCATCTTCTATGTCGAATTTTTTTCCATCTGTTTCGCCATAGGAAAGTCTCGCCTCGACTCAATTTGGACGATAATTTGCGAAAATTCATTATCACTAGAAATAAAATCTTAAATAGAATCAAATCGTCGTCGATTTTCTTCTCTCCAAATATTTCCATGTTTGTCTTTCTCCCTCTAGCTCTAGGGACTAAAGTTGTATAATTGTTTTTCGAAGCGGAGTGATATTTTGTTTCACGTTGAGAATGCCAAATATATGAATGAAAAATAAACCAGAGGGAGTGTTAGCTTTGAAAAATCTGAAGTGAGCTTTTTAGCGTTTAGATTTAATGTGAAAAGAGTGCGAAATTATTTTTGGTCTTTGCTCGAACGCGCGTATTTCCGGCGAGTAATAACCTCGGGATATACAACAGGATGTCAGGAGGGACAAAAAGGGATCTTGCTGGCCTTGAGAATGAAGGGAAAGGATGGGATGGGCTGGGTATATAGCATGTACTCGCTGCCGGATCTTGTATCTACGTATACAAGAGCTCAAAGAACGAGTAAGAGTTGGTTGAAACCAACAGCCAAGATGCCATGTACCACTTAGCTCGCAGCGCTTTCATAAAACAATTAGAGTAGCTTTCAGTGCCTGCGGGCGTTTTGCTTAATGAAAGAGTTGGGCCTATTCGAGAAAGCCTGAAGTACTGACGCCGACGAGTATCCTATATTTATGCAGATACCTATGGGCTCTTCGACTCTGAATCACACCATTTTCCATTCATGGCAGATTGCCTCTGTTCTAAGGGCAAGAAATATCGAAAAAATAATTACTTTAACTTCGGTTGAAAAAAACACAAGATTTTCGTTGGGAAATTGGATTTTCTAAACGTTTTTCGAATACGTACAACTTTGTATACGTTTCGATCGAAAGTTTCGTGTTCATCAACCCCCATGTACAGATATATATATATATATATCTGCGCAAGTCCTCGAGCCACCGCGCCGCACGTTAATTCTGCATCCTTTTCCATCGGCCGCTTTGCCTCCCTGTTCGTCCTTTTTCGCGACTGCTGGTTCCACAGACTCTGAATTCTTCCGTAGATTGTTCACGTTCTCTTGTCGTGTTGAAGCGCCCTTTCGCCCAACGCCTCGACTGTATTTGAGGAGCTGTGCATGTCTGCCAGTATTTCTCTCGGGGGCGCTTCGTCGAGGCGACGAATTGCCCCGAGGAATACCGAGTACACATACCTATAAGGTACGTAGGGAAAACGAGGGAAAAAAAACGGATGAACAAAGGAAAAGTTATCAAGTCGCGATACATTGACATCGGATTTTTGAAACAGAAACCCCTCGGGCAACCGTGCAAATGAAGTAAATCAACTTTTATTTATCTTCGAAAATTTTGCGCCGATACTTCACCATTTTCCATCAGGTCCATGGGCACAATTTGCAATTACTTCGTAAAAAAGTGTCGTGAAGGCTGTGCAAATAAATAATCTCGATGAATAATTCCCTTCAAATGTTTTTATTGATACATCTGTAGTAATAAACAATCTAGATATTCTTTTATCTTCGTCTCTTGCGTATTCGTTACAATAATAATTAGTAGGTATGTCAAATCCGTCGACAGAGTTAAACAACAATTCAGTATCATTTTTTATTTCGTTCCTTCCGAATTTCGCTCGATATTCCCACATGGAACGTGCTCCAAGTTTTTTCGTGATTCTGCACACATAGCGGTAAAGAAAAACTTAATTTGTCGCGGCTCTGCAAACCGTGTACACTTTTGCAACAAAAAGGTTAGAGCGAATGATCGCCAGAATATTTGACAAGCTCACAACGCCTGCGGATCGTTGGAAAAAAAATCGCAAAGTTCGTACGCAGTGACTGGAATTTCCACAGAAAAATATCAATGAAGCAGTTGAAATATTTCGATAGTCGTGTCAAATTTCAGGGAACGAATGTGCTAAGAAAAATATGCGAAGCTGGTCCTTCGTCCTTGGAAGCACAACAATAAATAAACAAGCGAATCGAAGATGTCAGAAGAGTAATTAAAACGTAGCAATTATTCTTGTATTCGTCGTGGATGAAAATGAATTGACACATGGTGCAAAAACCTCAGGCGTTTGTGTGTATCTCATGGTTTTGCATCTGAGCGTATTGTTTTTCGTTGACAAAACCAGAGGTTCACAGAGTTTCATGAGAAACACATTAAAGCCGCGGTTGAACAACGGCCATAACGAATACATGAAGTTTGTTTGAAAACTTGAACGATTAAAATGACTGCGTGACTGGGAGACTGAGAGAGGAGAGAAAATAAGATAGAAATGGGGAGACGAAACTCGAACAGTGCTCGAGAGAGTCCTCGCACTTATTGGGAGGTTGGCGAAAAGTATGCAGTATATCCTGGACGATGAGTTCGCGTTGCCGGAAGTAATGAGACAGATTGAGGACCCAAGGACTCGACGAGCATGGCTCATATTTGGTATCTTCGTCGATACCAAAAGCTCGCGATAATAATCCGTCTTGTTATCGGCGTCGCCGGTGACGAAGATCCTTTAACTTTCCGGCGCACCAGCGACAAAAAAAAAAATAATTCGCGGGTGTACGTCGTCACGAAGATACGGAGCCAAAATTAGTCGCCGATTATTTTCTCCCTGTTTATAATTTATACATTAGCCCGGGAATGGAGGGTCGAGTGTCAATTCATGGAAATGGGATGCTCACACTTGGTGGTATTTCCGATTTCTCTCACCTGAATTCGTATTTATACAGACGATTGGCTCTGAATTATCATTCATATAGATATTTATATTTTTTTTAACTAATTAAATCGAGTGATATGTACAAACGACTGATCAATTATTTACAATGGAAATTAGAGCCAGAGTCTGACGATATTTTTGAAACTCTGATCCCGACAGTTTCTCCGAGAGATTCGAGTGAATTTTTTTCTCAACGTATCATTAGTATACACATTTATAGATATATATTAATAACTTTTAAACATTCTTTCAATCTGGATCGTACCTTACTGCGTTATAATAAAATACTTCGAATATTATCACGTGTAGATTTACATATAAATTGTTTTGCTGCATTCTCCGATCGCAATCGTCTTTACCACGCACTTAAACTTTTTCGTATAAAAAAAATGAGAGTCACAAACTGGTCAACGTTCCGCATTGTTAATCCACGGTAAAGCCTGCAGAACGAGCACTTTATTGTATTTTATAAGTTGATTCATCGATTTTATTTTTTTCCTCAGCGTTGGCGAATTCGCTGCCTGGTGCGACGCGATTGATAGGTCGGAGCTGCGTTCACCGGTGAAAAAAAAATAAAAAACACGCAACACCAACGCTTCGTTGCTCGGGGCAGTTCACAATTTTGTTCGTTCATCGGCCAATCTTGCTTCGATTCACACATATTGCCTCATAGATCCATGCACTCACACGCACACACTTATTCATACCAACACACACAATCATATCGTTTGTATGGCAGAGCAGCTTGGACCTCGGGATCTCACACTGAACTATCGCTTTGAAGCACGTGAAAGTACGAGCTAGAATATCATCCGAAGAAGTAGAACAACCGGAAGTAAACTCGCAGACATTCTGTCGCCGCAACCGTGATGCATTGCAGCTGGGTGTTCTTCTGAAACAAATTTCGTGTCGTAACTCTGTCCCGATAATAATTCGTTCGGAAAAAAAGGCAAGTCTCGAGAAAAAAAACAAAATCGCTTGATTTTTCTTGATTCTGAAGGAAATAATGCGATTGCGAGGAGCTCGGCAATCATTCGAGTTCGCAGCGACTGTGGAAATATACGAGGGAACCTTTCTCCGATGGACTTAACCATTTTTTTTAAATTTTTTATTTTTTTATTTTTTTTGAGACACCGGATGCTTTTTATTGCTTTATATAATTCGAATTAAAACAGCGAGCATCGAAGCTTGGAGGGTGCGCTGCGCTCTCGGTAGACCGAATGATTTAATTGAATGGAAATGGAATTAGTTCTGAATTTAAATTAGTCGCCGTTACGTACCATTAAGTATATGAACTCGTACACTGCTCGCGCTTGCGTTACTTGGACTGCACGTGTACTGTCCGGAATCTGTTTGTATGGCCTTTTGTATGAGCAACCGACTCGAGGTTACCCGGCCCTTTTCCGTAACTAGGCTAATTCCTCCTCGAGGTGAATCGAAGTTAATTGCCTGCAAGCAAACAGTCATGGAAACTGTGAAATTTAAGGGGCTGCATTGTCTACTGAAGAAAAAATATCACACGACAGTCTAGTAAATGATTTTTATGTGTTTTTTTGGTTTTTTTCTTTTTGACATTCAATTACCTGTCGATCGTGACTCCAAGTGATGGTCGACGGTGGTTCCGGTGCGTGCTTCACCAAACACGTTATATTTATCGTGCTCCCTTTATTTATGAAGAGATCAGAGCCTCCAACTATTTCCGTTATCGGTTCTGAAACAATCCGGTGAATGGAAGAAAATCGTTATTTCACGATGACCATACAATCGAGTTTACACTGGAAGAAATATATCGGCGTTGTTTTCATTTGATTGGAGAAAGAAAACGCTCTGTCCTCACGGGACAACCGTATGGAATGGGTCTGAGAGAATCAATGTACGAATGCGGCAAGCGCGCACGAAGATGTGATAAAGTATCTGGGCGTTTTATTTTCCATCCTCGTATGTCTGTTTGTTCATCATTTACTCGGGACTCTTGATACTAGTAAACAATTTATCTCGAGAGACACTTCGACTTACAGTATAGCTCGTGCATTTCTGGCAGCATGCAGTTTTTCAAGACTAATGTTCTCTGTGTATAAAGATACATGCCGACAACCGCTTGCCTCTGGAGATAATACGTTCGTCTTTTTTATTCACGTGGTCGTTTCGTATGCTTGGATTCCACGACCACGTTTGCCTCAAATTTTATTTCGTTGCTCTATTCCTTCGTGGGGCTTTCTTCGCTCTTTTTCGTGTGCTCTAACCTCCTCGTGGAAGCAGTTTCCTAAAGTACGTTTTGCTATTCCGACAAAACGACGGGTCGATCCCCCCCTTCATCCTTCTTTACGATGTCGTCGGGTTCTCCATCTCATGACGCCGGTCGCACTCCCTCTCTAGGAGGATCCTAGTCACGTGAAGGGTGTAGTCACTTTCTCGAAAAGCATCTTCTTTCGTAACCTTTTCCCACACAATATAGGATGTGCCGAGGATCGGTTGGGAAACGATCAATTATTCACGGGGCTTGCTGACTCTCTCGAAACACGACGAGGTCCACATAATGCTTCGCAGTTTCCAGACGGCTAAGATTTATTGAATTTCAATAATGGGCAGTCGTTGGTTTTTAATAATCATGAACCACACGTCGGTGACTTTCGTTGTGTAAAAAAAATGTCATTGAGAACAGTTAATCCAAAAAGAAAAATTAACGAAACGTTTTTCAATGCACCGAATGGTTTTCAATAAAGGAAAAAAGGCAAAGCGTACGATCACTCGGTTTCGATCCGATGAGATTCTTCCCTGTCAGCAATGAATCTTGAAACCATTTATGTGGTTTGAACCAGGAGGGCAGATGGTCAGTGTGGTTTTCTGAGACGAGAGCAATCGGATAAAGCGAATCTGTCGTCGTTCGTCTTTGTCGGTTGAGGTTTTGCAGATTGAAGAGGATTTGGGGCTCGAGCGACATTCGCAGGAGTAGCCGAAGCGATGTCCAGGTCCAGGGTTACAAGGATATCATTCCTGTCACCGTAGCTCTCTTGACTATATATGCTAAGTATAATAAGGGTCATGATTCCCATCGACCATCCCGCTACCTCTGCTCCTGGCTCGCCCCAATTCGGCATTAGGGGTGTGGCGCTATATCCATTTTCCTGATAACGACGTAACTTAAGGTTACACTAGACGCAGGGACTCGCTCGAAACGGTCGTAGAGGTAAAGAGGCTTCTGAATAATGTCTAATGGGATCTAATCATTTTGAAGCTGTTTAGCTAAGTCAAGATCATCCAAGTGTATCGTCCCCATGTAATTATTTTCATAATACACTGAGAGAACAATTTATTTAAATGTACCAGGATTTGTTAACTGCTAACAAATATAAAGTTGGATACAACGAACAAAATCTTTTCCAACAGTTAATGAATCATTTATTTGAATCTTGCTCAATTGTCTGAAATAAACGTTTGTTAATAGTTAATAAATGAATCATTTGATAAAACGCAACCTTTCTTGATAGCAAATGAATTTTATGACCATAACCATCCACTGAGTTGAGGGAAATAGAAGCGATCGAAAAAATCATCATCTTCAAGCAAATGCTATGTCTATGAAATTCGATCGTAATAACAAGGAATTTTTTGGACCATTAACAAATTTAGTAACAGTTAATGAATGTTGGAGTAAAACTATCAACTAAATATATTTCTTTATTATGAATAAACTGTTTTCTCTGTGTAACAAAACTTGGGACGTAATTGTGATTTGATAATTACGAATACCATCGAAGTAGACAGTGGTAGAAAACGTTTGAGGCACACAAACGTTTCTTGGAAGCCTGGCGCCCTTTGGGTGTTGACCCACATGTACCTATCCCAGATGGAATTGGAGTGACGATAACGATCTTCCGTCGTTCCGGCATCCTTGCCACAGCCGATAGAAATTGATTGCCTTGGAAATCGAGTGTGTCCTGTAACGTTGTAGCGTCGTATCTCCTTGTACTGGGTATACGTCTATCTATATACTAAGTAGATAGTACGTATGCAGCGAGCTCGCCCGAGTCACAACCTGGATGGATGACATGGTCGCTTACACCTGCGTATAACGCATGAGTCTCCGGGCTCGTAATGTGTCCGTTTCACGCATGCGAATACATTTGCAAGCCTGAAGGTGTGGGAGTTGTGTGTAGAGTTTAACGGTATAGTAATAATATCCAGAACGATGGAAACTATACGAGGGTCAAATTGTCAACATAATTAGCACCCTGATGAAGTTTTAATGAAACGAATTATCCTTCCGTTCATGTTGTTCCGGCTAACGTGAAAACGCGAACCAAACGGTATCGAGCTCCCTATATTAAATTATGCTGAGCTAATGATTACGCTCGTGAAAGTCGACAGAGTTGTAACACGTCATCCGCATTGATTACTTGCTTTTACAGTCTCAAAGTTATTCATTCTATTTATTTTCGACGATAATACATCTGCAGGAAGGAACAAGTTTGAATAAATGGAAAGAAACGTCTTCGCTCTAGTCCCTCAGGGAACACACGGATGTCTTTGAGCCACTGAACTGGAAGTCTGACTTATAGCATTCGACGGCGTTCTACTTTCGTGTTTGAGATGAGAGAAATAGGCAGAGGTATAGGGACGAGAAATAGGATTGCCGGAGTAAGTCTTCCATCAAATGCTACTTTCTGCTTCGTCGTATAAAACTTGAGCATATCAAACCATCGTACATTCACTATCATATGTGTTGGTGTATGCGTACACAGTTGCGCAGAGAAAAGCATCGGTTAATCGTAGGAACGTGCCTATATGGATGGGGGTCCTCAAGACTTGAGACTTTTGCTACTAAGCTTTGGCCGGGATATGCTTTTGCACTTGGAAAGCGCGAAAGTGTAGCCTGATGGATCGTGAAATGCTGTTTTCATATCCGGATATGACAGAGGCTCGTCGATCATCCCCCATCCGAGCTAGCGAGCCTTTCCTCCTTTGCCCTATGTCTTTTTTCTAACGAGCATCTTCCGGGATGTCATGTCCTTATTTTTCACTTTTCCCTTAACGTCTTTCGGACAGCTTTTTACCCTTCATAGGCAGCAGAAAAAGTGGAATTAGCTGAGTATTCTCAGCGCGAAGGGAATCCACTCGCTGTTCGATGTGGATGTGTGCCTCTTCCATGGGATGACGTATTACAAAGATTACGGGAGAGATGAATCTCTGCGAATGAGGTCTATTGTTTGCACGATGGCCCATCAGCACTATACTCAATTGGGGCACATGACGTGCGTGAGAAGTAATCAAGGGAGTGTGAATAGCACTTTATCAGCCTCGTCATTGACCATATGGATGATAATTCGACTAACGATCGATTCTACAGATCGTCCATTATAAAGCTGTTTCTCACGGTTCGCAGTACTTTTTCAAGTAGCAAAATTCAAAGATAATTGTGGGTTCGTCCGCATGCCGAAGGTGATGCTTGCTGTAAAATCTTGAACGCCAGCACCCGTCCTTCTTGCTCTCGGTCCATATATAATTCTCGGCGATCTCATGCGAACACAACTCCAGGTCCGCTGTCCTTCATGATGTACGATCTCAGCGGTTCGTTGAATTGGCCATATAACAGGAGTGGCGGTGTAGTCAAGGGTACGTCGACTATACACCGAGTAGACTGGTTTGGACTTTGGCCTTATGATCCCAGACTAGCGTGTAGTAGTGTCCGGCAACGTTTACCAGCTTGGTATGGTCAATGGAAATTAATGAGATCCGAATGCGCGCTTCAGTCTAGTGCGCTATCAAGAGAGATACCTGGCTAACTATATCTCTATCTATATATATGTTTGACCTCTCAGTTGGTACGCTATTACGTATATTCGCGCTACGAGGAAGAGTGAGTCAATGGGAGAGAGAAAGATCGCTTGGGACTTGCTCCCCAGCAAATAGCGCTGCTTCACTTCCATAACGGAACTCATCCTCCGGGCCATGTCTCCTCTCGGAAACTGCTGAACAAGAGCCGTTAACAGAAAAGGATCTATACACCCGGGACACGAGGCACATGGAAGGAAGCTATGAGCCAAGACTCCCGAGACCTTTCCAAGTGCTATCAGCTCTCTCATGGCTCTCATCCACAGACAAGAAGTCTCGAAGATTCTCCGCACGGTCTCGGACCTAGTCAACAAGAAAATCCACCGGCCTATACCGACGACCCGCTAAAGCTTTAAACAATAACAGACTTGCCGGCATTTTGCTCATTAACCTGCCTCTCTAATCAATTACACTCGCTTGTCACATCGCGTACCGGTTTGAATATTACAAACAGTATGGAACGTTCGTTAACACGACGCAGCTATATTAATCCACAAGATTGGAATATTCTCATGAAATCTTGGAGCTTCTCGAAAGCTTTCGATTGCTCCGCACACGACCGTATATTCCTGCTCGAAATTCAAGGCTGTGCCTCAATTAGTCAAAGTGAATTTCCACGTCCTTGCTGCTCCAAACTCATTCCACTGTACACTCGCGTTGCATCCATCCATATTCTCTAACCCGACGAACCCACTTGTTTCCAGATGTTTAATGTTTGTGGCACTATAAAGATGCTCTGACTTTATTGAGACGAAGCATTTTTGCAAAGTTAACTATAATGCCTTCGTCTCTAATGATCCGATGTTGTCGAGCATTTTTAAACTTCTCTCAACGACTGAGATGGTTGCGTATTATATGAAAATTTTGTAGGGTTTTCGAGCGAATTGCTCGACAGGCAAACGCTCACAAATGTCATTCGTATTGCATTTAAATTCAATTGCTTTGCAAATGGAGTAAATGTGCCTGGGAATGGTTTCCGTTGCACAATCAAGCCACGACGTAATAAACGATAACTAAAACGACGTTAAAAAAAATAATAAAAAGACAATCGGAAGATGAATATGTCCGGATGCAATGGAGCGAGCAAACTTTATCGTCGATAATAACCGTGCGACAGAAAATCGCTCGGAATTTATCGCATTCGTTTATAAAGAGCCCTGCTCCTACGGAAGCGGGGGGTGCGGAAGGTTGAACATTTCATTCCACGTCAGAAGTTTTCGTACTAAAACGTTTTTACTCTCTTTTTCTCCTCCTTCGGCCTGCTCCAGAGTTCACGGAATTTCGGCTAGTTTCTCTCCGTTTTCTATCATATCCCCCTGTGGATGGTCGAATCGTCGTTAGCCTTTGATTCGCCAGCTCGCAAAATTCGCCAACACCGTCCGAAATCCTGCGAGATATTTCTCACGAAAGACACGCCGAGTCGTTTGGAGACAGCTACCAGAACGCGAAGAGCGAATTCTCAATATGGGAATCCTTTATTTCAGTTCAACCGAGTGGAAAGGAGTTTGGCCGTTAGCCAGCATAGAGAATCATACGCGAAGCGCGCCATATTGAACTAACGAAACTTTATTTCATCGCTGGTCGTGGTATAGCGCGATGCCCGAGATCCTATAGGTCCTCTGGACCGATTCCGTTAATCCTTTAAAACCAACTATCACGATAAATACGTCTATGCATAGGGGCATGTATGTGGGTTCGTGGTTTTATTTTATTTGCTGTCTTTTCCTGCACATGGAAGCTGCGAAGTGATTTCTAACATCTACGTACATCAATGACGACAAGTCGGAAGATTGGAGCGGAAAAAAAATGGCGGTGAAGTCTGAACACGATTGGAAAAGGTATAACTGGAATCGGAGCTTTCCTCGATAAATTTACGGTAATACATTGCTTCGTGAAAATTGTACCGACCCCCACAAATATCCGTAGACCACAGTTGGATGTATGAAGGCTGGTGAATGCCAACCGACCACGATTCGATAACAATTTTTCGTAACACCTGGATCCCGATGTGAGCCAGAGCTACTAGCGTTTTTATTTTCCTCCTTTTTCTCGCATAGGAACGCGGCCAATGCCACGAGACCCGCTCACGGAACGACGGCAAATCGTGTGGATATCGGAAATTCTTGGTTCCACTTGCTCGTTTTCGTTCACGTTCGCCGTTTCTGCTTTCGACAGATTCGTTGCTTGCCCCGGGAGCAAAAACCGCGCCTCGTATGTGACGAGGCAAAGAAATATGTCCCTGGTAAACTCGAAACTCAAAAGTTTCCGCCTGCCTTGTCATCACGAATACACCCGACCAAATTTATTCGATACTTGCTTATGTGCTGAATTGCCTATTTTTTCATGCCTCTCAATATTTACCCAGCGCTGTCATAAATTGACAAGAAAAATGGAAATTTATTTTGCAATCATTATTGTGCAAATGATTACAAACATTTCGTCCACTGCCCTACAGGAATCTCGATTTCAGATTAATGAACAACCAGGAGACGAATAATTGAACTTTCCATGAACCATCATCGCATCCCGCTACGAAATAATTCACGAATCTATTCGTAGGCACGGAATTTTTCATGCATCATGTATGACCCTCCGTGGTCACACGTTCCAGAAATAACGCACTAGTCACACGGGGTCGAAATGACCCCAGCCATGTTTAAACACTTGCCGGTGTCGTTTCTAACGACACACAAAAATTCCGGATATTAGTTTGGACCTTTCGGAATGAGAATATCATGCCAAAAAAATTTTATCAAATTTTTTAAATGCCGAAGAAAATTAGCGATATATACAAGAAAAAAATGCCGTTGGAGAGCATATGCCGATCGTCTCCAGCCTCAATAACTCGTAGTAATTCTAGCTCAAAGATGCGCTTAGGGTCATTGTGACCCCTGGTGACCACAGAGGCTAATATCTTCTTCGTCATGAATTGTTCTATAGGCGGGAATCTATTTGAAAATCTCCATTGACCCATTAACTCTGGAAAGAGTGAACGTTTGACAGCTTACGCAGTTGAACTCGATGGTTTTTTGAATTCTAATGCACACAGACATCCAGGTAGGTCAGAATTCATATTCGGAAGTAATAATGAAGTCTTGCACGAGGAGTACATGGTGAAACCGATACATTTGAGCTATAAATGGAAGGTGTAGTATACGCTGATTGTACGCGCAGCGAACAATGAACTTCTCGGTTGTTCCTGCACGTTTTAATAATTATACAGTGGGCGAGCTTCGCCGTGGAACTTTGCGGATCATCTTGATAACGATACTTCGAGCTATGAGCCATTATAACACGAGCGTATAATTACCGGTCGGTGAGAGGCGAGTAAGTTTTATCCCCAAGCCAAATGACTTGGCCATCTTGCACATAACATTACCGAGACCAACCGAAGGGGAAATTATTTTTTAAGAGCTTCGAATGAGCCCGAATCGTGCGGTCATCAAGCACCTTACCACGTTCGGGCAACCGCGCGAGGACAAGTTGTAACTGAGCGAGAGCTTAATCGCTTCTCACTTAATCGTCCTTCAAGCATATACTCGCAGTCTTAGCGAGCTTAAAAATTCTTCATGCTAAATTTATAAGATTACGCCATCGCCTTCATTCTCTCTTTATTCCCATCTACTTCCTTCCCTCGTAATTCACCCTCTCCCTTTCCTCTTTCTGTAATTACCTGTTAGCCTCAACTACCAATCTCACATCCTTCCCATACACTTTACATCCCCATACATTTAAAAGCCTCTTCAGAAAAACAGAGTTCGTAAACGTTCGCGTGACAACTCCGCTACACTTCTCCAACAAAGTACCAGCGGCCCTGGCTCATGCTGATTTTTGTAATGGAATTATACTCCTTAATTTTATGCATTTAATGATATATTGCTTCGTCCCCTCCTACGTACTCGTTCTTAACCGAGTATAAAAATATTATGTAATTGACTTGCAATATTGCGTTATGAGGCCGGACCTAAAAACGAGGACGAAGCCACCGAAAGTTCCATTCACATAGGAATAAACATACCAGGCGATGGAATCATATACAGACGCAGTTGCATGTACGGCAAGAAAAGAAACGACGATAAAAATCATTGGATCGAAAGTCACGATGAAAACGACGAAAAATCACAAACTTTTGTTGCCACTGCGATGCAGATTTAATCGAACAATTGTGCAGCAACTTGGAAGGTTTGATTGGACGGAATAATTTGGTGTTTAAAGTGACTCTTTCCGACTACTTTTGTTCGAGAATCTTACTGCGTTTTTCTGACAAATTTTAGGGTGAGAAAAATAGATTACCGGAGTACGAAGGTTAATAAGCAACGAAGACAAGTTTGAAATTACTTTTACACAATGACGGATACAACGACAGTTTGGACAATATATTTTCACAGTACCCGAGGTGCATAGAGTTGAAATTAGTTTTCCCAGTTACATATATGTATGTTTGTATACCTATTAAGTAGAAGCAGTTGCTGGTGAGTGACAAAGAGATCGCAACGAGTTTCTCGAAAGGAAATCGGATTTCGGAGAGATGATGTTAAACAAAAGCAACAACGAGCAGGCTTGCCCGAGCCAACAACATTAGTTGGTGTAATTAGTTGGAGCTAACAGTGTGCGAAGGACTAAGAGTATAGTCCTTCGCTCATGATGGTCTTTCACCCAACTTTTCCGCAACCACCTCGTCTCGTATTATCCCCAAAAACAAAAGATATCGAGCGCGCCGACCAGTTTTACAGAAATCGGGCATCCAGGATTTGTGCGTTGACTGGACACACGCGTTAATTACACTGAGAAAACGATTTATTCATATGTACCAGTATTTGTTGACTGCTAACGAATGTAAAGTCGGATACGGCGAAATAAAAGTTTTTCAACAGTTAATAAATGATTTATTTGGGCCTCGCTCGATTATCTGAAATAAACATTTCTTAATCGTTAATAAATGAATCATTTGATAAAACGTAAGCTTCCTTGATGGCAAATAAATTTGATGACCATAAACATCTACTGAGTCAAGGGAAATAAAAGCGATCGAACAAATCATTATCTTCAAGGAAATGCTATGACTATGAAATTCGATCGTGAAAAGAAAAATCTTTTTGGAGCATTAACAAATTTAGTAACAGTTAACAAATGTTTGAGTAAAAGTATCAACTAAATATATTTCTGTATTATAAATAAACTGTTTTCTCAGTGTACAAAGAAGCTGATCAAGTCGAAAAAAGCGTTTTTACAGGAATTAAATTCCCTGCTAAGATGCTGCCGGCTCTAGGGAAACGATAGGCACAAAAAATTGACATTCATACATTAATATTCCTCCAGTATCCAACGATTTTTTGTTAGCTTTCTACATTTTATGACGAAATTTACAATAACCCAGTCGTATCGGGGTCGCTCCACTCACAAAACATACATTCTTGTTTTCCACCCCTTGAATTGTTACGCAATTTTTTCCACATCAGTGTCAACTCACAGCAGAACTGGGGAAAATTCTACTGGCAAGAACACATTTTTATTCGTATGGAAAATGTATTTACGCAGAAACCTTTTTATGAATATGACTGAGGCTTCTGCGTCGGTTCGATCGTGCGCGAATTCCTCGTCTCTGTGTTTCATTCCACCTTGGAGTGTATCGCCGTTTATGGCATTTGGAAGGGAAATATATGGAAATGGGTTTACACGGAGCAGAAAAAGTTGAACGCGCGTCTGAGTGCGAAATGCAAATGATAATTATTGACGTAATGTTGATCGGAGGATACTTAGCAAAGCGCATGCTCGATGAAAGTGACTTTCATTTGGTCCCATACGACTCAACTTTGTTCGTGACTTGTTTTATCCCTTTTGTACTAAAGTCTGAGAAAGTTTATGTCACCAACGATCGACCGAGCGGAACGGCGTTTTTTCAGAGACCTTTGCTCCGTTCATTTGACCTGATCGATAAAAAGGCAAAGTCGGAGCTATGAAAAAAAGCTGGAGAAGGTTTGGTTGGGCCGGATACTTAACGATAAAGTTGAACAGCTCTCGTTTATTCTTTTATTCCTTTTACCTATCGTTCGGAAGAACACTCAAGGCCATCTCGCTTCAACGATTCACAAAAAACAAGCTCATCTGGTAAACGGAAATAAATTTCTTCAAAATTTCATTTCCATTTCGTTTGGAATTTCAAATGAAAAGTTACAAGAATTCTTCAGTTACGCGCTGTTGAGGAATTTTTCAAGTTGCAATAAATTCTTACCCCGAACGATAAATGCACTGAGAAAACAATTTATTTATAATAAAGAAATATATTTCGTTGGTTCTTTTACTCAAACATTCATTAACGATTACATAATTTATTAATGGTCAAAAAATATCTTTTTTATATAAATAATTTTTAATAAATATTACATAATTGTTGAAAAATATTTATTTCGCCGGATTCAAACTTTACATTTGTTAGTAGTTAACAAATCTTGGTACATATAAATAAATCGTTTTTTCAGTGTGCAGCGATTTTTTCTAAGAAAACGCTATTTTCCTGAAAGAGATTCTATTCATTATCCCAAATTTTTCCAGATTGCTGCTTCCCTGTGATTCAATCGGGAAGAATAAAAAATTGAATTTCCAAAGGACGATTTTTTGTTCACACGTGCATATTTGCATATTGCATATTGAACTTTAATAAATTTCGTTGGAACTGAATCCGACGAGGCAAGAGACGAAGTGTGAATGAAAATAAATGGAAATACGTTTGGCTCCCTCGCATATCGAAACATTATCTGGACTTGCACACGTCGCACATATTTCCTCACATTTTTCTAGTCCTTTGGATATTGACACGACAGAGGGATGGCCTTCATTCTTCTCATAGCTCAGGTTCGACAAAGCCTGTAATAAATTTATTATCGTTCCCGTTTTTTTTTTCTGTTTTTCTTCGCTGACTATCAAGCTCTTTTTTAAGCCAACCCCTTGAGTAGACAGCAATATCCTAGAGAGAAAGAAAAACGATCGAAAACGCGGATTCGAGATGGACTAACAATTTGTCTTCCCATATCTTGGGATAGCCGGCTCTTTTCTTACCACATAACGATTTTTCCACCTTGAACGGAACAAAAGAAAGAATCAGATTCTATCGAGGGGCAAGAAAATTCGTGTGCACAAACCCCGTTTCACCTCGCGGGCCTCTTTATTATCAAACTTTTTACACCACACAACCTCTAGCTCCACATCAGTCACGAATAGACACTCACTCACCCACACACATACTCTTCTTACCAACCGTAAAGGGTGAAAAGCTGAAAGTGTGAAAAGAGTGAATAAAAGGGCCCTTGTGAAAAAAACTGAGGTCATATGCACTGACGATGTGCCTGGTGGGAAAAGTGAGTGTGAAAACGACTAGAGAATGAATCTCGAGTGCACTAAAGTACACAAGCTTACAGGCTCCTTCAAAATGTTCACGAAAATTTAATTAATTCCATTAATGAAGCTCAACGTTGTCATCTTTTGTCGATATCCTTAAAGAACAACGTTGTGGGGTAAGATTTTTTTAAATTCACCGAATTTATCAATTTTTTTTTCAAATCGCTTAAAATCATCAATGAGATAATGACAAAATCGTGAACGAATAGGCTTCTTCAGATTCAGGGAAACCCAATAATTTTCGGTAATCCGGAAGGTTTTTCCTTTTAAATTGTTTGATTGGAGAATCGAGGAGAGAATCGAAACTGCAAGGGCGAGAGGAGGCTCGGCTTTCTGTCGGAATTTTCAAATTCATTTGTTCCGTCGTTGGATAATTCTTATCTACGGCAATAGCCTTGTGATGCATTGTGTTAGACATTCAAAAGCT
This sequence comes from Campopleginae sp. 14b, assembly GCA_030522525.1. Lineage (NCBI taxonomy): Eukaryota > Metazoa > Arthropoda > Insecta > Hymenoptera > Ichneumonidae > Campopleginae sp. 14b. The sequence goes on from JAPYYS010000010.1 coordinate 167,312, forward strand.
CAAATACCTTATGAATAGACCTGTAGGTCAAAAGGCATGGGGTGTGGAAAAAAGACGAGGTGTAGAAAGATGAAAGGAGCGAAAAGGAATAGAAAGAGTAGGAGACGAAGAAGAAGAAGCCAAGCGACTGATTCCTTTTTCTTGGTGTAGCTTCATTAGTCGTTCGATAATTGATGTTCTATACATGTCTATCGTGACTAGCCTTAACAACATTTTTGTACCGGATCTTTGATGTCTCGTTCAATCACCGTTTCTCACACCATTCCTTTTATATTTTAGCGTGTGAGTGTAAACGCGATGAAAAACTCAGCAGCAATGGCGAAAGCTTTTGCTACTTTTACACTCACACATACAAATCCTTACATTCCTCGCTTGCTCGGTGGAAAATTGATGAAAGCTGAAGGGGAGTCCGCACAAAGATTCTAGAGAGCACGGTTGGAATTCTCACTTGGTCGTTTCTGCTACAACCCTCTCTCCCCTCTCCTCACTGCCTCAACCAGTTCATCCCCCTAACACTCTCGTAACTTTAGTGGCTCTGAAGAAATTGATCCTGGGAGAGCCATTGCAGGATTTTGCGACAAAAAATCTCATACAGCAGTTAATTCCAAGCTCTGAGCTCGATGTACACAGTCCCACCTCGATCGACTCTTGACTTTCCGCCATAAGGTCCCACTGAACTCGTGTACAAAGACCACGATCTTGGAAAATAGCCCTAACCCACAATATCGGTTCTGATTGATCGAAGCTCTGAGCCGCACTACACGAGGCTGTTAACTTTTGTTTTGTAACCCATATACGTAATTTATTTTATTTTTTAGATTCTCTGGCCATTTCAAAAACTACTGGGACCATTTATTTCGTTGGTCGTATCGAGTACAAACTTATTATTGAGAATTTATGAATATTTTTTTAACCCAGATACCCACGCTGGGTCGATTTGACCCGAACGACAAAATTGATCTCTGTTATTAATTCCAAGCAAACTGAAGGTAATGGGAAAAGGAATTTTTGCAGTGGGTCCCTCAGACCCAATGTAGGTCGGTTGGGAGATTGATTGTCAGTTTTTTTTTATCTTACCGACTATCGTGAGATACACCATGTGACCGATGGGTGGAGTGGTGGATATTTGACACTCGTAAAGCCCGGAATCCTTACGTTGAGGATATCGTATCCTGAGGGTCCACTCCTCGGCGAGAGGAGCGTGCATCGCCTCGAACCGTTGATCGCTCGTGTAAGTATATCGCCCAACAGTTAACAGGTGAATGTCTCGATGCCTGACCCAGGAAACCTGCAAACCAAAACATTACTGCGTGAATAATTTTCTCCTCCTTCGCATAAAACTCGTAATTGCTCAATTTGTCGCTTATCATTGACACGATTAAAAATTGTGTTCGAAAAAATATTCAGTCCATTTTTTTTTCCTCAATCATCGCATGTGTCTCTGCAACTTTATTTTTGAGCACAGGGGCTAAAAAATATTAACTCAAGTGTTATTGTGGACAGTCGAGATTTCCGAGACTAGAGAGAAAGAAACGAGAATGCATGCGAGCAATGTCACCCATTAAATTCTATTTTTTTTTGACTATCAGTGACGTTGACGTTATTTAATAGCGAGGCAACACCAAGCCATGGAAAATCCTTGGATCTGTGTGCGTGTGTGTATGTGTGGAGCTTATCACTGCTCTCACGCCCCGTCGCTCATATGATTGAACGATAAAACTTTACGCTCTCTGTCTTATCCGCAAAGTTTACAGCTCTATGCAGGATCCATTGTAAGGCGATTACTTCGTATTTTTACAACAGTGAAACCTCCCATCGTATAACCACACCTCGCTCTCGTATCAATTTTTTTTTCTCCTTACCGAGATTCGTGTCAGTTTTTTCACCCCTTCTTTCCATTTTTTCTCGCTAAACTTTCGCCCCATATTGCCTTGCACGCAAATCTCCATCGTAAATGTCGAAAGCCTTCTACTTTAGCAATCGGCGAGATAATACGCGTGTAACCAAATCACCAGAGGAAAACGACGCGAGCGATTCGCTTTTTATTTAAAAATTATAAAATTTTATCAGTCTTTCAATTTGTGTGGGCGAGTGGAAAGTCCAATTGAACGATTTTACTTCATTATCATCCGGAATAATTGCGTAGTATAATTATTTCATACAACTTTTGAATTTCTGCTTTATGGCTGGTTTTCAATTTGGTCGAAATCATCGCGAATAGTCTCAATGCCGTATTTACCTTAAACCCCTTCCATTCGATACAAATATGTAATCAGAGCCATGGAAAATTCCATTAAAATCTGATAAGAATTTAATGGAATTTGGTGATAATATTCTTTAGCATTAAATACGATGATACAATTTTTGTTCCTATTTTTCGTCTTCATAGTTGCCGAACAATTTGAGTTTACAATATGCAAATTATGTGTCTATGTATATCTGACATGTAAACTCTAGTGTTTAATAACTCGAAAACTATGTAGAAGAAAAATCTCTAAAAATGTTAAAATATGAAGGAAAAAAAATGTAAAAAAAAAAATATAAAAAAAAAACCCGAAAGTATGTTCACAAGATTCGATCAAATCCTAATAAGGTAGAATTTTCTTATGCTTTTAACATGGCACCATTGTTGTGTGCTGCTACCCTTCTTAAATGTTCCTTCGAAAAAGTGCGAGGAAAAAGCTTTTCGAAATTATACCCGACTGCATGTAACTAATTTCTCAAATCAAGATCTCTTCTATTTTAGAGTCTCGACCTGACCTCTGGTGTGTTAATCGACGTTAAAAATATGTCACGCAATAAACAATGTACAGGGGTGAAATAAAGTTTCGTGCTAAAAAACAGCCCTGGCCTTTAATGCAAACTGCACAGCCTGGAGGCTACCGAGATATTTTTGGTCGTACAGGAAAAAAGGCAAGTTTTTAGTCCGAACGTTTTACATAAACCGTTCGCTTCAAAAGCATGAGCTTTTTTCCGGGAGTGAACGACGAGTGTAAAGCTGCACGAAAAATTGTATGCACGTCAAAAATGGCATTTGTTACGATTTCAAACATGTCAGCGGAAATAAATTCAGCACTCGTAAAAGGAATCGATTTATTTTAGAATATCGAGCATTCGATTGAGCCTGAAATTCTTTCGGGCACTGCAAACTGCAGCTGCGCTCTTCGCTCAAATTCAGACAAACATAAAATCCTGGTTCCCTATTTTTCGTTAGGAAAATACTATTCGATGAAGTCAACAAATCACTTTCGCCAAAGTCGTGCAATGCCACAAGGACTTGCCTCATTAATGGTTCATTAATTACTCGGAGGAAATTGGATTTTCACTGAATTTGAAAAAACTTACCGTCAAATTCCCGAGATTCTTGACTCGGCAAACGAGATGAACAGTTTTCCCAACCAACCCTGTCGTATTCGATTCCACGGTCGTATCGAAAAAAGGTCCTGTCTCCGGTGTCGGTCGATCCTGAAGGAAATCACTGATGAAATTTTTTGGTTGGTGAGCTGTGCCTTCTGCAAAATAGAGAAAGCCATTTCTTCATGAATTCACAGTATTTCGTATTATTTTTATGTGTATCCCATGAGACCACTCTTTACGTTAAACTTGGAGATAAAATTCGGACGATCACATTTGCTATCATTGGTCTCGTGTTTCATTCTCGAAAATTCATGAAATTTTTAAAATCATTATATTCTATTATTATTTATTATTATTATTATTATAATTATCCAAATCCATGAGATTTAAATCAACAAGCATTGGCCGAAGAAATGAAAAATCCGACTAGTACTTTCGAGCCAAGATTTTCCCGTCTTGCTCTAGTTCAGTGTTGAAAGAAAACCATCACAGACCCTGCCGCACTCTGAAATACCGGAACATGGTGTTTTTATGACATTTGAATTTTTCCATATGAAGGGAAAGCCAGTGCGAAGACCGTCGCACTTTTACATACTCGAAAATAATATTTTCCGTCGAATATTTTCGTCAAAATCAATAAATTGTATGGAAACTCATTTACCGAAAAAGGTAACTCTTAGCCAAGTGACGATGCGCTACATCGGAAAGATATTCCGGCGTACGATTGAAGAGTTTGAAAATCGTTTTTATTCTCATAGCGTGTGTGTACGAAACTTGGAATCGGTACAAACAGTAACACTTTGAAAATGAGAGGATCGTTAACGTGTACCGCAAAATCGTCGAGTATAGTCAAGCGGTATGGCGAAATATGGCTTCTGGGGTCTTTCGGGCATGAGTTATAATTGGCCACGCTGCCAAAATTCAATCGGCAATTTGATTACGAAACATGATGCTTATATCTATACCAGTGCATGTCGCATACTTCGTACGTTACAAATTTGCATGTGTGTGCATGTATTTACTTGCATATAGATGATGCCTCTTGGTTCAAGAGTCAGGAAGAGTGTAAGGGACAAATGTGAACGCCACTCAGTGCTGCAGGTTTCATAGGGTTGCTGCGAAGTAAATTCGCAACATATTTTCAAATACACATACACAATCTGGATTATTAAATATGTTCATGTATATATGTGGATGCAATACTCTAATTTAACGAGAAAGAGAAATACCCTCGACGTTTTGTTGCTCCGCACTGCGGCAAATGTAATCTTCGGTGTATTCACGGTCGCTGCACAAGTGCAGGTGTGTCATAATCGATGTTGTTCCAAATTCTTATTTTCGGTTGAAATATCTTGCACTGAGAAACCAGTTTATTTATAATAAGGAAATATATTCATTTAGTACTTTTAGGCAAATATTCATTAACTCTTACAAAATTTGTTAATGGTCAAAAAATATCTTTGTTCGAACAAATATGTTTGATTCGTTCGATCGCTTTTATTTCCCTTAACTCAGTAGATGTTTATGGTCAACAAATTCATTCGCTATCAAGAAAGGTCACGTTTTATGAAATGAATCATTTATTAACTATTATCAAATGTTTATTTCAGACAATCGCGAGAGGCTCAAATAAATGATTTATTCACTGTTGAAAAATATTTATTTCGCTGTATCCAACTTTGCATTTGTTAGGAGTTACCAAATCCTGGTACATATGAATAAATCCTTTTAGTGTGTGTGGTATTTATTTATTTGGAATGCAGTTTTTCTAGAAGCGATTACTGGCATTTTGTGTGGGAATTTACTTCAAATAAGCTGCTGGAATTTTGGTTTAGAAATTGGCGATTCTACTCGTTTTCTTCCGTTAATTTTTACGTGTTTCGTGTTGGAAGGAAATATCCTTGTGCATTGCATATTTGCGAAATAATTTGACGTGCGGAACGAATATTCAGCTAGAACAATGTCGACCGGTAAAATTGGTCCTCTTGAAGCCAGAATTTCGTATGTTCGCTAGAAGCAGCTCTGAATAGGACGTGCACACATATCAATGCACTTCTCTTACACGCCAGATCTAGTCTGCGGTTTTTTCACCGAATTACGAAGCAACATTCCATTTTGTGGGCCGGAATTCTTATTGGAAGGCATACGTGCATATCTATAGCGTGTGTACTTTAAATACAAGTAGAAATATATGTGGATTTAAAAATGTGTATAGATGTATATACGTGAGAAAGTTGAAATGCGGTTTTGTACGAGAACGCTAGGAATTATTTGAATCGTAGAGAGTGGCAAACTTTTCTCATTCCAAAATGGAATTCCAGTTCGAGTGTCAACTTGACCATGTGTTTCCGTGCTTTATGCATTTTGGGAGCTCGCAACTGGGAGACGCGTTTGAAAGTTCGACTTTTGATGGAGATAAAAAAAAAAGGAATCAATTGAATTAAAACAGGATTTGAGAATCTGGCGGACTCGATGCTCGCCTCGCGTTTAAGCACGTCTCATTAGCATGTTATACGAAACGATTGATCAATTCGAATCTATTCATGAGAATATGCCGGTAATCTCCTGATATCAAAGTGAATCTAATTATTCTATTTCAGTGGATCGAGAAACTCGAGATGTTGGGCGTTAATGACGTTCTTAAAGGCCTACGAAAATAGGGCAAAGGGTTTTTGCACAGTGCAGTGTACTTTCGTCCGATTTCTGTCTCCTTTCCGAGTTAAGAAATCGCGTGAATAAAGCAGAACGTTACGAAGCTCGCCCCGTTTTGAGAATGTGACGAGAACACATCTCTGTATGCAGATAAAGAGGTGACAAAAGCTCTGGGAACTTCGTGCTCGTAGATCTCTCGTAAGGGCGAGAGGCAGGAGGATAGAAAAAAAGACAAAAAGGAATCGAGAAAGGGAGAAAACTGAAGGGAGAAGGGAAGCACAGCCAGGCAGGCAGATGTAGAGAGTCACATGCAAGAAATGATATTCGCTTCATTGTTCAAACAGCCGGAACAGGAGCAGAGAGGATGAGAGTGAATGGAGAAGTGACTTGAGCTAGAAAATGGAGAAGAAGCCTTGTCGTTGATGGTCTGGACAGTACGGGCTGTTTCTACTGGCACGAAGGTGTCGAGATATGATGATATGAAAAAAGTGAAAGGGAATGAGATAATAAGAGAGAAAGACAAAGCCACAAAAAGAGGAACCGAGTGAGGGAGGCGAAAAGAGTGAAGACGTCTCTGGGTACACTGCGAACCATCAAGAAGGTGATCCCCACTGGAGATCCTCCTTCTCGCAGCGCCAAGAACTGCACAGGGAGCCATTGCTTGCTACGAGAATAAAAGATAACGGAGAGCACGCGAGAGCGAGAACAAGAGGAGAAAACTAGACAGCCAGAAGAGGATGCATAAGAATGGAAACCACGAGGGAAGAATGAAGCGACTTCTGTTGCACTGGAAAAAAGGGTTGAGGCTGTGCGTACGTGACTCTATAACGATACGCATTTGTTTTTAGAAGTGGAAGAGGACCTAAAGAAAAATATGTCTGTTCCGTGAAAGCAAAGGATTGGATATTGTAACGCCCGCTCGTCATGTACATAAATATATGGATATATATGTATATTCAAATTTAATATCGTTTTGTCGCGTATATATAAACATACAATTATAGAATGGCAGTAAAATTTTGCGCGGTGACATACAGGAACCAGCATTTTCCGGTGCCATGTGCGATAGAGATCGTTCCACGTCCTAGTGGCTTTTCACCCTTTCCAAACGCCCCTCTCGTACTAAGGTATGCAGCTCTCTGTGCGACCCACTCCACAGTGAGAATCGAAACAGTTGGTGTTGCCGGAATAGAGAAAGAAATACCGGGCGGGGGCAATAGCAGGAAACCCTTTTACGAGGATACCCGGTGCATGGACGATGAAGTTTTAAACGCGATACAAAACTCGATGTATTCATTCGTATTCCTCGGTTAACCACATGTTTCCAACTTCCTTTTGATAAAGCAAGCCAATTCGTGACTTTTCAAACAAATAAATATCAGCTTAATGGACCGATTCATGCACCTCATTTTCCATGCAAATCATACGATTCATTTGTCAATTCAAAATATTATGAGCAATTATCGAGAGCGGGTCTCGAGTTGCCCTGAGCACCAGATTGTCTATCAGCCTCGTGCCTTTTGGACTAGCCGAACCGAAAAATGAGAGTTCATTCCCAAATTCCTTGAGCTAACGACGTAATCGACAATTAACGAGTTCCATATTTGCTTGATATTTGAACTGGAAATAAAAATCGTATTAAAAATCATGGGCATTTCATTGAACACGATAAACTACATATTTTTTGCATAATTTCAAAATTTTCCTCATTTTGGAAGTTCCTATGGGAATTTTCAGCGAAATTTACGATTGAAACGACAAAAATTTGCTCCTGAAGGGACTTCCTAGAATATTTATTTCTAATGACACACAATATTTTAGATTATTAAAAAAAAAAACGTTTAGTCGAACGTATCGAACAAAATATCGATATTTTTCAAAAAAGTTTTGTTTCCAATGCGTAATCGAGCCTGATATTCCAATTCCAAATTGATCATCGTAAGATACTGAATGTTTTCTATCTTATATGCAACAACGCAATGAAAGTCTATAATAAAACGGAGCCAGACTAATTTTGAACCAGGTTGCTAGTGAGAAATATCGTTAAACGACTTTAAAGCAAAAGGGAAGAAAAAGGTTAGGTGAAAGCTTACTAAAAGCACATGGTGTATACGTGTGTTGGTATGGAGCATAAAGTGAGGATATAAACCGGTGGGAATAATGCGTAGAACTTGGCTGTGTATGTCTTCCATGCATAAGTGTAGGCGTGGCAAGCACCACGGGCGTCCGGAGAGAGCACCGTTTGCTAATTATGCGGGGCCCTAATTAGAAACGAGCTCGCTCTGTGGCTCTCAGCTTTGGTTCCTTGTGCCTTTTCCCCTCTCTCTTTCCCTCTCCTCTTCCGACATGCACGACCACACAAGTTTGCCCATTTTCCCCTAGTTCACTTTTAACTTTACTGTGTTTCTCTTTCTCGAGATCTCTCGCCACCTTTCTCTCACCTTTACGTTCATTATACTTTCGCTCATCTTTCGTTCTCTGAGCGAAATTCATGCTCTTGAAAATTCAGGCAATACCGAGTGACTTGACGAAGTTTAGAATAATAGAGACAGCACACAGGAAATTGACATCTGTTACGAATCTCACTCGTCAGCAAATCATTGGTGTTTAATATTCAGTGATTTTTTTAATTGAATTTCCGTAAGGCCAACGAAAGGCACGAACAAATGTGAAAAATAATAATAAAATACGTACGATTGCTTAAAAAAAACTTTCACTGGAAGAAAGTAAGTGGAATAAAAACAGGAAAACGAAGAACCAAAACTCAGTAGGTTCAAGGGTTGAAACGCACCCGACGATCCACGAATAAATGTGAAAGCTTTGGAAAAGTTTTGATTAATAGCTCAAAGAATAAGTGGAGAATCTATAATTTTATAAAATATTGTTAAGCTTCGAAGAGATCACGGATTTATAGTCCAACATATATTCGATCCCATTTAATTTACCAAAATCACAGGCGTTTGCGTTGAACAGCTTTTAGATGGCAATAGCTGCTTGAAAGCGAATAGAGACATTTACATTATTCTCCAAGTGTTCTCGAGAAAGCTCGTGACCTCGTTGGTTGACCACATACGACGTAACGCTACACGATCTAATGGCCCAATGTTGGATACTCCGGACCGGAATATTTCCTGAAAATGACTTTATATTGCGATCAACCCACCTCGAATTTACCTTCTAAGGTAAAACGTATGCTTTCTCGTTTTCTCGTCTTCGAGATCGTAGTTGCATAGAAAACGTTATTTCCATGGATATAATTTTTATTTTTCAAATTACCACTCCGTTCTGGGCAGGTAAGGGTTGCACGAACGTAATGATGGAAAATTCGACGATTCTGTTTGAGAAATAGTGACCGTGTAATTAATCCTCGTCATCATCGATTAAAAGATCAAGTCACAACTCTCAGAGAATGTTTTGTTCGAGCCAAGACTAAAAATCGAATTTACACGTAAAAAAAAAGAAAAAAAAATAATTAAAATCGTTTCAAGGTGAATGATGGAAAAACAAGTCACAATGCAATGAAAGGGGGAACGAGGATTTTTAAATTGCTAGAGACAAACGGTTGTATTGTATAAAAAATGAAATTACGGTCAGAGTAAACAGTGCTCGTAAAACGGGGATTCATATACGGCTCGTTACTCTCTAAGAGATGATAAAACCATTCGCGGTATACGGGAAAGTGATAAATGGGAAGGAAAAATGAAATATCAGGCAGAGAAGCTTTAACTTGTCCGTGTGTTTGTTGAAAAAAACAACAACAAAACAAAGGAAAAAGAAAGGAAAAAGATGAGGATGGTTTGTGTGTCTGGTGAGCTTCCTCGCCTCAACCTCTTTATGTATACAAACGTGCAAGCTTTTCCGTGCTTACTGTTTTCCCAACTTACTTCCTGGCTTTCCACTAGCTATATACTTTATGTGCTCGGCCGAATAAACGAGACGACTAAACGAAAATACGAGAGGCGTTTTAGATGCTACGAAGACGCACCATTGTTCGAATCGTACGTTATGTATAGCCACCCTTTCTCTTTTTCCGTTGTTACGAAACCGGCTGGAAATCCCCGCAGTTGCCAGTTATGGAGACCAACGCCATATACTCACATGTGTCTGTCTTTCCGTGCCCAATAAAAGCTCCTCCAGCCACAAAGACTGCGGGAAACAGTAACGATGTCGCCAAAGAAAATATGAGTGAAAGGCTCTCTTAAGAATCCATTTCCATTCGTCGCTTTCCTATTTGTATCGGCAATAGTTTTGTCCACAATCTCATTTACTAATCAAACATAATTTCCCATTCGTTCTCACGATAAATTCTCGAACTGCACATGTCCAGGAAGCGAACAAATTTTTTATTCCAAATTAATCGAAGACAAAATTCTCCAACAGATTTTTTTTCGTTGCCTTGTCATGGAAGCTTTTTCGTGAATATTTTTATTCTCGCTCGAATACAAATTTTTTACGAAAAAATATTTAAGAATTTCGAGAATTGTTTTCTACTTTCAGGTTCTCGTGCGAATGAATAAATTCTTGTACGAAGTGAAAGTCTGAGAAAGAAAATTCTGTCATTCATCACGAGATGAATTTGTAGAGTCCAGATTCTTCGTTTATCATTATTTGATGTATCTCTTACAGTTTCGTCTCACGTCGAGTTATATGTACGATGAATATTTAAAGCACATTTTCTCTCGTCAGTGGTGTACTCGTGTGTGACTCGAGATCACTCTGGCCGAGCCCAAAGCCCATCTCATGCCTGCATCCGGTGTCTTCTCTGCTCTGCTTTTTCGCGTATATTCTAGACCTGGGGGTGGACCAAAAAAACGACCACATCGTTATGCTAACTTCATTTGGAGGGTTCAGATTTTGAATTATAAAAGAGAACTGGACAGATTCGTGAGTCCAGCCACACTCGAGTTGACGAAAAGTGTTGCAACTTTAAAAGTCAAAGAAGAGTGAGGAAAAGAGGCTTAACGTTATTTTAGAAGTTTTGGGAAAAATTGATCGATTAAATTGAAGTTTTAATTGGTTCGGAATCATGAGTCTGTACATTTTTCCATTGTTATCTTTTTATTTCATTTATCTTACAAAAGGTCAGTGGACCGAGCCCGAAATTGTCATGGGACAGCTGTGGCAGTGCCATGAACTGCAGCTGGCCTATGCTCTTTGTGATGGAACATCTTGTCTGTCTTCGAAAAAGAAGAAATATAAAGAAAAGGGGAAAGAGAGGAATGAGACGCTGAGTTAAAGTTTGAGAAACTGCAAGAGATATTATAGGCAAGAAAAGGGTAGAAAAAGGGAAGTCTTGGCCGAATTTGAAGACGAAGTATAAACAAGTATGCATAAAAGTGAACATGTACCAACGTTCACCAACTTTCGTATGCTTTCTGAGATAAAGGAGTGAAGAAAAGCAGAGCAAAAGCACGTATGATGACGTTCCATTATTCTTCTTTTATCTCACTTGCTCACGTTGTCTTTTTCATCCCTTACTCAACCCTCATGTGAGAGCTGACCTTCACACTTTTAAAAGGCATCGAAATATGCGACGAAAAGGTGCGAGACAGAGGAAAGAGAGAAAGAGAGAGAGAGAGAGAGAGAGAAAGAAAGAATATCGTTTGAAGGGATGTGTGCAGCTCCCAGGAAAAATCTTCTTCCTGATGGTTTTTTTAAGGTCCCTAGAAAAAGATTTCTCGCCAGCAGCCACCAGCTCAGCAATGGGTATTTTTGTATATATGTAGAAGTCAAGTCGTTCAAACTCGCGAAACTTCCATCCGAGCACTTTTTCGTCATTATCGTTATTATTAGCAGCGCACCAGGGTCACTGAGGCGACATCGTTCTGTGTAAGTTGTATATACCTTTATAATTCATGACCTAACCGGGAGAGAAAAAAAAAAAAGTGTACAACGCTGGAAAGCTTTATGCCATCCTCGACAGAATTTTCGTACACAGTCGAAATCTTTCCATCCGTATAAAGGCAAAAAGGACGAGCAAAGGTTTACGGAGTCAACGAACGGTTTTAGCCAACCAGAAAAATATTCTTTCCATCGGGTAAAAGTCCACCTCTTCTCTTCTCAATGATAATTTATTCATGACAATATGAGACAAAAATCGCCATCATAAAGAATAAAAAAAAAAAACGATGCAGTCTTTCTTCAAATCTTTTTTTTTTAAATCCGAAAAAATCGTAATAAAATGAGCTCGAGTATTAATGAGCGTAATTAGGTCGGAAAAAAACGATGGAAAGATGCCGAGTGACTGGCTCCACGATACATAATTCAGTCAACGATTATCTCAACACATTCGTAACAAATATGACAGGATGCCTAATAGTTAGTAATTAGACAGCAATAATAATGTGTCGGAACAATAGATGAACACGTGCGGCCGCCGAAATGATGCTGTTAGAGGATTGCAATTTCACTGGATGTTTTACTGCATTTCGCATTATGGGAATAACGAGACCACCAACGAGATTTTCACGCTCTCGTTACTTGCCTCTATAAGTGAGGTTTTTGCATTGAACCAGTACTCCAACGCGTATGTATGAGTATTTCCACAGATGCAGGAGCGTATGAGTGTGTCAAGTGTACTAAAATAGGAGGACAAGGGGTAGAAAAGCTTTTATCCGTTGCCGCAAGAGCATAAATTGTAAATTGTACATCAGGTACGCACCAATGCTCGTTGCTGAATTTTCGAATTGCATTCCCCTTCCACGCGAGATCCTCTCTATCTCTTTCTCTTCGGCTTTCGATTTTCGGGAATGGGGGCTTTATATAGCTCGTCGTCGTGGCGTGATAATGGCCACGAATCAGAGAGAAATTAATGCGACGTAGCCAACCGATGTGATCGCACACGATGCAATCTCCTGATGCACCCATACAAATATCTGGTCATACCTAAACGTATATACTGCATCACGCCATATTACGAATAATATTGTCCAACACATATACATCGTAATAATACGTTCGGATATAACCATAAGAGTGTTTATCCTACGACGAAGAGAATTCACAATCATTGTGAAATAGTATATCGCTCTACAAGAGCGTTTATCGGTCACAACTGCGCCACTTCGATTAATCAAATTGTATCGGTTGTCACGGACTCTTCTATGTGCACGCGAATACGCCAACGTCTCTGCGTCCATGCACACCACATAGAGGTATAGATTAACGTGTTTATCGAGCGAATATTTCGAGAATACGTCGCGGATGATCGAGCATAATATTACCACACCCAAGTCCTGCCTCCGCCCAGTTCAGCCAACGACACAGAAGCGAGAAACTGATACGCCAAGATTGCACGTGTGTGCGCGATCGCTCTTATATTTCTAGCCTGTGCTCAACCACGTATTTTCCTATAATCAATTACACGAATATGTATACACTCACTGCTCCCTCAATTCAATGAAACTAAGAACATTATTTCGCCTATTGTTCCGCAATGATTTGTCGAATTCTCGTCACGCGCCTCAGACTTCGATAATTCTTTACACACGTCATTACGTAGCGAGAGTTTGTGCTATTCATTATTAACACAGGGCGTGGGCGCACGAATAAAGCGAATAAAGCGCTCGAGGCTAACGACTTAATTGAGTTGGAAATTCATGCGACTTGATGACTCTCGACCTCGTGGAAAAACTCGTTTTTGTTCTAACCTCTTGGAATTAATTTCAGCATCCTCTACGCGTACAGTTCCCGGCGGTTTTCTCTAAATCGATGTACCTTTTGGGGTTTTGAACATTTGATGAAAATACGAAAAGTTTGTATTTTCATGGAGAACAAACGTGTCTGATGTTCTTCCGAGTTGTCAGAAGATCCAAATAAAAATCTACTCAATCGACGTGACCGTGGGAAAATGGAAATCCCCTCGATCTTAATGAGTTTTGGTGAAAACTAAGTGGCATGAAAAATGGTCGTTAGAAAAGGGTCCGATTAAAAACTATTCGACATTTAATTCTCGCGGCTGCCTCACCGCAAAACCAAGGGTTTCTGGCAAGCAAATGAAACGGCAGTTTATATCCAATTCTCGTGCCTCTGGAGTCTGGCCGTTGGCACAAAGTCGAATTAATTAACGGAATCGAGTGTGCGACGGAGGTTTCAGGGCTGGTTAGTCTTGATCGTTTTCTCTCCCTTCTAGCCGACGAAATTTAATGGCAAACAAGAGGAAGGGCGCAGTTAATCTTATGATTCGCTAATTTAACACAGTTAATCACTCGCCTCGAACGACGATTAATTGGATACATAAACTTTGGTTAAATACAATTATTTATACGATTCCAGGTACGAATTTTTAATCTTCCCTTTGAAGCCAACGTAATGGGAAATTGCTGACTGAGAAATGAAAGAAACGATGTTTCTTTATCCCGTAGACACCACATTGGCCCATAAATTTGCACTCACGAAAATTCTAAGCTTTTCAAAATTCCTTTCTTTGATTTTGTCATTTTTCGACAGTAGAATTTCATGTTCCAATTTTAAAAATTGTTGCACCGTCGAACAGTGCGTTTAGTCGTTTACAAAGAATTATCGCGCGGCCCGGAATGCAACGCAACGTCGTTGTTCATACGAACTGTTTGGTAAATAGTCTTAAATCCTTATATTCCTATAATGAGCACTTGAGCTTTGGCAGACGTGTGAGCAGGTAGTAAAACGTACGTGGAAGCATAAACGTAATCGCGCTAAACCTACACACTCCGAAGTGTGGTAAAAGCTTATACAGGCGTGTTCATCGGTCCAAATGTTAGCCAGCATTGGAAAAGCGTACATAAGCAAGAGGAGCAGCAGAGAAAACGAGAGGGAATGGAGAACGAAGCGGAAACAACGTACGCAACGTTGCTTTCCCTCGTTCAAACACTCATCTTTCCTGTCTGCTTGCTTCTACAGTGCCGCGCTGTTTCGTCCTCTCATTCCACTCTCATCTTACTCCTCTTGCCTCTTTCTTTCTCAAAGGTTTGAGTCTACCATATCCGAAGCTTTTCAGGGCTTCTGCAAAACGTGCCACTCTTATTTTTTGTGGTCATCACCCGAGCCCTCTCCATCCTCTTATTTTCCCGTTTCTATTTCTCGAATCCTCTTCCTGTTTCCTCAATTTCGCTTTCTCTGCTTCTTCATTTTCCGTGTTATCTTTAAAAGGACACATTCGTTGAGTACACAAAGAAACCGCGCCAGCGGTTTCTCGTTAAGCACTCAAAACCTTATACAATGTTGTTGCGGTAAGTATTTCCTCTAAAAGTCCGCTTTCGTATGACGCTCGTAACAACTTGAACCTCTGCTAAATCCTCGCTGCAGGAGGAACCTTCTAATTATACCGATAATCGTCTTTTGGCATGGAAAACTAATTCACCCGATTATTTTCATCCCTAACTCTGTGTCGGCTCAAAATCCCTATTGATCCCCCCAAAATGCCCTATTTCGGAGGAAAAAATACTCCTCATTATCCTAACAACACGAATGAGAATTTTTGGCGTTTATCATTTTGGTGACACGCGACGAAACGGTAGAAATCTGGAACGAGGCCTATTCGTCAACAAAAATTGAATTACAATGGGAATTGTTTACGAGTTTTCGGGTAATGATCGGTAATCGTTTGGTTGCACTTTTCTCAAAGGGACATTTACTCTGAAGCAGAGAAATTCATTGGAATCCTTCGAAATAAAAGATAGATGAGACGCCAAAGAAATAAAGATAAATAGCGATAAGTATTTATTATCGTTTACGAATAGGAATGGTGTACCCGGTACACGAACGAAGTTATTGGAGAGATGAAAGCACCTGACCTTTTTTTCTATCGCTTTGGTTGGACCTTTGCCCTGTGCTCTTCATTCGCTCCTTTCCTTATCTCCACCGCCCAAGCATCGTCTATATCATCGCCAAGGAACATAATAAGATGAGATTTCAAATGATTCTCTCATTTATCTCGTTCCATACTCATCCCAACAGAATCCTCTCTTATATTCTTCTTTGTTCCACTCGACAAAAGACAATTTTCGTTTCCGGATGACCGATATCGACCATGATAAGTCTCTTCCACTGGCAGTCGAACAAGAGATCCTTCAACGTTCCTCTTATCCGAAGCCACAAAGGGTCGTCTTGAGGTAATAAAAATCAGGTAAATCGCGTATATTTCTGGAGGAATTGTTCGCTACGTAAATTCCGTCAATTTCGCTAGTTCGCGGTTTGAAATTTTCGACTTTCCAGGCCTTGCGATTTATTGTGATTCCGTGTGTTCCTTCACGAGCTATCCCTTCGTCAGGGTAGTTAGGAATGGAGTATAATCTCTAAAATACCAGTGAAATTATCGTTACCGCAAGAATCTTGACATTCGGTACGAAATAGTTAAGCAAAAGCTATGAACCTTGGAATCCATGGGAAACAATTTGAAAAACGTAGTTGGATAATTTGCAATAAAGCAATTGGAGTTATTCATGTTTCGACATCGTTCGTGCACTTGTCTACACAAATTCCTTTTCCCAACTGTTCTTGTGTACTTTAAGCGCGTATATATATATCAGTGTGCCGTGTATGTAAATATAAAACTTTCACTCCCTTCTTCTCTATATTCCCAAGGGATTATATGCTCCCTTTCCATCGCCATCCACCGTGTACTTTGCACGTGATCCACAATTCTCTCCGCCCATCGGCTTTGCCATACAGGAGCTTGTTTCAGATCCCAGACTTGAGAAGAAAATCGTGAAAATAACTGGTATAGGGATGATAAAAAGGGATGGGCTGGGGTCCTGGTACTGCCTCAACCCAAGTTTCCTCGTTGAAATTTAATTAGCGTAATGTTATTAATTGAAAAAAATGAGCTATGAACGAATCGCATTCGACAGTGTCTTTCGACGTAGCATAGAACGTATCTGTGTGTTTTTATCAAATGAGATGTTGATAAAGTTTGTGTTCAAGTCCTTGGAGACGATAAAACTGGGAGGAATACAATATTGACAAATATTTTTCTCGATTCAGAGAAATCTATTGCAACGTAATGAAAAAGGTGAAAAAATGAAAATAAAACGAAAACAAGCAACTCTTGAATCTTTCGTCCCATACGATTGTTATAGTTATTGGACTATTCAAGAAACGTCGGTTCGTACCGAACGGACATTGATTTCTCGATGTATTCAGATTGGCATGCGCAACTTGGGCGAAAGTCTTGCTTCCCTGGGGAAAAGTGGAGAGCAACGGGAAAAGTTATAATAACGGCTTATCTTGAATGTACCAGTAAACCGAAGGGTTTCGATGTATGCAACGGAAAAAGTTAGCGATGACAGAGAACCCGATGAGGAAAATAAGAAAATGCGATGAATTTCTGTAAAGAGCTCCGCCGCTGAGCACTTTCACGTGAAATCGCTGACAATTGCGGAGGTGTCTGAGCGATAAGAAGTGCAGCAATCTTAGCACTTAAGCCTCTTAAGAGCTTTGCCGCTTAATTAAGGAGCGCGAGAGGAACAGCTTCGGGTTGAAAGAGAAAGAATTGCACCGAAACAGAAATTGTAAAGAAGTAGCAGAGGCGAAACGTTATACCCACCGCTCCTCAGAAGACCATTTATTCGAGCTTAAATTTCGGAAGCCCTTTCTACGCTTGCCTAACTCCTTCAACACTTTAGACCATTTTGAATACCAGTCACTTTTAGAATTCCAATTTAACTCTTCTCGAATGAAATTTCCAAGCAGAACCATGAGAGGCTGCTGCTGTATTAAAACTGCAGAGAAGAAAATTGTAAACGTCGAACGTGCACCTATATCTAAGGACTCATTGGTATGCTCTGAGAAACGTGGCAAAAACAAATGGGAATCGAAAAGGCTAAATAAGCACTTACATTAGTACCAATTTCCAAAGACTACATTCAGTCACAATTCGCGTGAGAGACATCCTTGCGACGACATCGCGTACGCGATGATATCTAATGACGACGTCTTTGAACTGCAATTTAAAAAATTGCTCCAATTTGATCCACGACATTACTAAAGTGTAGAATTTCTAGCAAGCAACAGTAGCTCATTTTGCTTCATTTCTTCCGCGGATTAAACGGAGTTAATGCGGGCTGGCGCACCATTAGAGCCATCAAAGCATTACGCGATGAGCTCTGGTTATACATCAGCAGCGTAACAACGCCGTAACTCGCTGAGACTCTGTTCAGCTGGATATTCATAAGAAGTTCCACTGGGGAGGGACTATAATGTTCCCCTCATAGCGAACCAGCTTAAAAGTCGAGTCATAAACATCTGGAGGTCGATCAATAAGAACCGCGAAGAGTTCCATGTCCGCATGAGTGGATCGAGACAATGGTTGTACGAAGCAAGGTACGACTAAAGTGAGTTGTGAATGGAAGGGTCCGCGGTTGATGGATCAATGGGAATCGTTTGATTGACCGTTCGGATGACGTTGATCCATCGGAATATCGGTCTCGAATCGCACTTCCGAAATCGCTGTAACCGAGCCATCGCTTTAGTATTTAACGGATTGCCCGCATTCTCACACTAGATGTTCGATCGGTCGATCGAGATTCTCAGGCAAGATTTCGCTTCTATTCAACATTTACTGTCATTGCTCATTCGCTGTGTACCTTATGCTTCGAATATCGATGGATATTGATCTGGAATCGCTATGGATTCAGGTAATGACGTCGATGCAGTTGGGAATCTGAAAGTTTATAACCGCTGGATTTCTAATAGAATGATGGCGTGGATCATAGTCGATGAATAAATAATTCGGTGGATTACGAAGTGCTGCAATGGACGAAACGGACATTGAGCAAGCTACGTTAAATCTTTCGTAACGTCATCATCGGTCATTCAATAAAACGTGGCATCAGTGAGCTTGGGAAGTTTACAGTGCCATCAGAACCGGCATATGGTCTCTTGATTAGCAACAATTATGCACTCGGGAGCAGGGATCTCGACAGGGATAATGCAGATTGACCACAGGCTGAGTATTGATTTGTCATCGACAATGGTTCTGATATCCTCTTATGATACAATGTCTTCTCTTCGTATGGACAGAAGCTCGTCGATGTGACGGTATTGAGAAACGTGACTAGGAATATGGTTCATTGTCAGTGCCGATTTGGACAAGCGATTTCCTGCGATACCCTTGTTTACACTATTGTGGCTTAAAGCGCACGGCTATGTGAAACAATAACAGAGAATCAATGATAGAAGGGAACCAGGAACAAGAGAAGGAAGAGATTGCTCCGCCTGTACAGGATACGAAATTCATGGAGTTTACCTCCAGAGTATATCTTCGGTTTCCGGATTATTCTGTAGCAACGATGACGTTAACGGCGTTTGGTAATCTCCAGCAACATATGCAAGGTATGCATATATTTATTCATATATTACGCTTGTGAGTCGTAGCGAAGATCGTAAATACGGATATTCATGAGCACGGGGTACCACAATAGCGTGACATGGAATTCTAGAAAATCGCTACACTAGAGAGAAGGGATGTTCAATAATTGCACGACCGAATCTACCGATTCTGATCTCGAGGTATAGAATCTCCTAGGTGAACACGAACCAGTTGCGTGGTAGCGATGTATCGTACTGGCTCTTGGGACTCATAGGACCGGCAAACCATAAGTTATGTTGCTTCGAATACTCTGCTTTATATTCCGTACAACTATTTATCTCCATACACAGACATTCTCTACGACGAAACAATCAGACCCTCTATCGCGAGATCTATGTGCATCGCGATGTAATTGCATTAGAATAAATGCAACGTACCTGGCTCATACGAGTGGGAGTATCAAAGCTATTCCAGGAAGGCTTCTCCCGTTGGAGAGGCAAAATTATATGTGCGGAGATATAAAGTTATCAATCGAGAATATTTGATAAACGTGCTTCGCGGCGTCAAATTTTTCGTACACACTTTATATTCTCTATTCAAGTACGTACTCAAAGAAAATTGTGAATAAATTATAAATACGCATTTGCATCAGTAATAACTTGCGTTTATCAATTGAAGCAAAGCTGTTGATGTTGTTCGCATTCAAACTATTAAGTACATTTAATTTGCATACTGCACTTTTGAAGAAAGGCTTCGAAGTAAAAGGATAGGTCATGCATTTTGACTTTATGAAAGGACCTGATATCAAACTCAATAGTTCTTTCGATCGCCTGCTACTGCAGCTTTGGTGCTACCAACCCAATTCGTGTCACCATTTTTTTTATTGATCCACTCCGTCATATGAACATCTCTAAACTCATTTTAGACTCAGTGGTTGCTAATTCCAGAAGCAAAAGGTGTTGCGGAGATACTCGGGGATGCAAGGGCCCAGCGTGAACTGAGGTGGTTCGTTATAAAGCTGAAAACTTGTGGAAGCCCGAGGAAAAGGATTTCACACAGTTCGAGAGGTAAGTAAACGATTCGGGGTACGGAGATGCGATTAAATGCAAATACCTGCCGGCTATGTGTGGAAAATGTGAATTGGGAAGAGCGACGAAATCGGGATCGAGTTGAAAGTTGACGATGTAGCCCGTTATCCTCTCATTCTATCGTGACAGGTTCAAGTGAAAAGGTACATAGTGTGCTTTGCTTTGGCAAACTTCCAATAGGTGGCCACTGTGGATCGAGGGGGGGTAGCTTTCTAATCTAAATCCAAACATGTACAACGGCTTATCTTCAATCTAAAATGCACGAGCTACACATAAAAAGGATCGATTAAAATGCTCCCAGCGGTCAGTTATGGTTGCTCAGCGATCTATTCGCTGTAAAAAAAAAAATCGCAACTGCGACATTGGGAATCGACCGAATGAGCAAGGTGGACGGCGCGCCTTTGCTCCGTTACGTAACACATTACTCTACGTCGTAGTCGTCAGTTGCAGTTTCCCATGAACTATCCGCAGCCTTAGCACGCGCACGAAGAGCACAAGAGGGATGAAAGCCGCGGCTTCAACGGAATGAAAAAGGAAAAGGGAGAGTATACCTCGGGCTATCGACTCCTAATGGACGGAAAGATCCCCTCTTCGATCGGCCGTCTCTTGCTCCACCAGACCAACGGTTTCGCCTCCAACTCTGTCCGGGGGAGTTCCAGTTCGCTCGATATACAAAAGAACCACCAAATTACCGGGATGAAACTTGAAAAGAAGAAGCTCTTCTCGTTCCTTTTTATTCGATACACTTGCGAACTTCCGAATGGGCTTATACATTGATACAAGGATTAAACATCTTCTTCTCTTCGGCAGCAGCTTAGGCAAGATTGAATGTTTATGGGCGTAGATACAGTTGAAAACTTGACCATGAATTTTCGGCTAAAACCATACAATTTCCGATTGACTTGGGCAGTCGCTTAGCTTGATGGTCAACGAGCACAGGCAGGAATGTTATCTTGAGATAATTAAGTAATGAAAGTTCAAGTCATACATCGTTCCGCAAATATTTCCTCGTCGTCAGCCTGGAAGGTAATGGAACATGATTTTTCTTTAATGAAATGTCAAGACAGATATGATGCTATCACCGTCGTCACAGACAAGAACCAGAAACGCCAAAAGTTCGTTTCACGGAGACCAGTTTGAGGATCACGAGGGATCATTATTCCTCATCCTCCTAAAGCCTCTCAGATGTGCTTGGCCAGTCTTATCTTTGGGAGACGAAAAATCAAGATGAATTTGGGAGTCAGGGAGACCCAGAGCATGACCTTTTCTCAAGTGAGACGCGGCAACGCTGGAATTCACCCCTCAGTGCTTACTTCCTCGTCAAACAAGCCTAAGGATCGATGAAATGAAAATATTGACAACATTTTCCTCAGGGGTCTCGTGTGCCTCGTGTTTACTTTGGACATTCGTTCACTCGGTTGGTAGTTTGATTAAAGTTCAATGGACGAGATGGTTGAAGGGATGGGGCTGGACAGGAATTCACAATTGGATCTGACGATCCAGCAGGTCAAAGACAGACTGAAACATAAATTGGCGACCTTCGTTTCACGATCTAATGAAATCATCACCATCGAGTGCTGGAATGTGAAGTTTTAAATCTCGACTGTGTTCTTGGAATGCTTTCCATTGCTGGCTCCTGGATGTACTAACGAAGTTTAAAAGGGAGTCCGATGTGCCAAAGAGAATGTTCGACTGCGCGATCGTGCTGTCGATTTCTAGAGCATTAGAGTCCGAACCAGGTCGGTGCGATCGTCAACGGTAATGCTGAAAGGACCAAGTGCATGAAGGATATCTGTTTTCGTTCCACTACCTCCGACTGAATGCGCCACAGGAATGATTCGAGGTGAACGCGTAACTTGATCAAATGGCAGGTACACTTCCTTGGTTCTTCGTCCCCGGTATCGATCTATATGAGCTTCAGGAATTGAGGATAAAATAAAATAAAGGATTAACGTCTGACTTGGCGGTAGTCGTTCCTTATCCGCAAAGATAGATCGATCACGACTCTTCTATCTCGCCACAGAAAAGTTGCGGGTAACCCAACCCGCACGAAGATAGGAAGGCTTAAATCAGCTTATCCCCTTATAAATTTAGGGTTCCTATTACTCCTGGATCGTTCGATATATATGAATGTTCCCGATGGACTTTTCCTGAGGTACTACAATGAGGAGATGAGTGGACTGAAAAGGTGGCTCACGGAGCGATAAAAAACGCGGTAAATTATATATTTCTGAGACTGTGGGTATCGATTGGGACATTGACAGTTCGCAGTCTCGATGTACGAGAAGGTAGTTGAGTGATGGCTATCAAACGTATCATACACATGCATTTATGCATATGCGATGAAGTGCAAGGCACAGAGCGATGGATAGCAGGAGCGGAAGTGTGTGTATGGAGGTGACATGACTAACTGAATGCACCAGGGAACTGAGCAGAATGACGTCAACTCGATTTTAACCGACACGCAGTTGGCAATACACGTAGATACCAAGTTCACCAAGCTGCGCCAGAGCATCATAAAACTATTAACACACCCTCCCTGTGTATCATTATCCCTCTCAATTCCCCATTGGTCCCGGATGGCATCCCCGATCACCCCGGCTACTTCGGCATTATTATTCCCAGCGAGGCACTACCTCTCGTGTCTGGAGAGTACACACCGACACGTCATCCATCTAGACATGGTAGGAATTGAAAGACTTTGGGGCTCGGCTTCAGCGGTCCCTCCGTTTTTTCAGCATGTTAACGGGCTATCTAACGGACATCATCGAAGTGTCAAGACGGTGTTTTATGTACCGAACAATAATTATAATGATAGATGAATCTCCGATGTTGCAGCTCGGGCAAATATGACGATTCCATCGTTGTAGCTTCATCTGGATGATTGGTCATTAATGAGAGTTCTGGGAACCGCATAACGAAGAAACTTATTGTTCACCGTTGGAGAAGCCATCGAAATAATTGCTTACCGAATACAACAACATGGCAAGAGCAGTGGGTGAGAATAACAGTTGCACTAATGGGAATGGACGCAGACGCGACAGCGATCGAGTTTCCATTAAACCTCTTCTTGCCTAGAACCCATTTTGGGAACCCGAGAATCGAATCTCTCGTGGTCTTTTATGCAATTAAATGTCGTTACGGTTTTCTGTGGTTCTCTGGCTCTGGCTCTGGCAGTAAGACAGAGCAGGAAAGCGAAAGGATGGTGCAGGAGAACGTTCCAGTTTAACGCTAATGACTCAATGATATCCCCCACTGAATGAACAGCTGCAAGAGTTGCACAAGAGGAAGGGAGAGGCAAAAGTGTTGGAAGGTAAACCGCACACCGAGCGTCAATCCGTCTCTTTTGCTGTCGATATAGCTTCCGGAGTTTAGGCATCGGGATGATTAATTTCGTTATGTACGTCGTTCACCTCCATCGCCTCGATGGAAGCGAACGATCTCTACAACTGGGTAATTTCCGAAAGTATGCAAGAAGAGTGGAAGTTCCCACCGACACGAGCATGTTCTCGTTTCCTCTCAATCCCTATCTTTGTCCCTCCCTCTTTCCGAGCTCTCTGTGTCTACAACTTTGTACCGAGTAAACTCATATAGAACCGAACTAACTTGGTATATTAAATTAGCCTGCCGTGACTTCAATTAATTAGTCACCTTAAAGCATAATCCGTCTTTCGTAAAGGTCGAACCCACGACAGGTCCGAATTTATCGGGTGTGTATAGTTGGAGACTAAATTAAATTGCACTGGGCTGCTTAGACGTTCGAGAAAAATGGAAAGGCCAGCTGTCCGTGGTGTGATGCCACATTGGACCATTTCCTGCTCTCCCTCTCTCTCTCTCTCTCTCTTGACTAACGTTTATTTTTCTTCCCCTGCGGCCAACCCCATGGTAGACCGCAACCTTCTCTTACCGCTTCACTATAGAACCATCACTTCTCTACCTCCGACCTCACTCCCTCGAAATTCCACTCCAATTTTTAACTGTTTCCACATCATCGATTATCGGAAATTTCTCATTCCCTTTTCTGTTCCACGTTTTGTCTTTTCGCGTTTACATTACGGGCTCGCTTTCATACGACAAGTTTCACGTCAAGCTCTGGACCGCGATTCAATAAAGTATCGAAAATTTTCCTCAAAACGATCGGCTCTGACGAGGAATTCAACATTTTGTGGCATCCCGAATGCCTTTCGTGTCAATGCGATCAACGTTCGCAGGGTAAATTCTTGTGAAAAATGTAGCGAGAGCTCCAAAGAAAAAATTAAATTTATTTGACAAAGTTCGTTGAAAATATAAATTGAGAGCTCATCGATTTTTGCCAGTTTTGTCGCTTTATACGAAACACATGATGAAAAAATGCCTTTCCAGTGGCTTGTCGGTTGTGACAAGTTTTGCAGTGGCCACTTGAGCGAAGCTTCGGTCGGATACAAGAGCGGAAATAAAAATAGAACGGCCAAGGGATTAAGGGACCTTGTGTGTCACGTGCCATATCGTTTTCCTCTCGTTCGTTTCCGTCATTCGTCTCACTTTGCTCGATATGTCACGGACACAACTGGTGAACTTGCTGTATCTCGTGGAATTCTTTTCCGAATGAGGCGGTTCGGCGCTTATGACTTGAAACTGAATTATTCCATCGCGGGGCACCCTAAGGCACTTTACGGTTTCGCCGGTAGCAGAACTTTATACCACATTGCGGTTGTTTAAGTATTCTTGGAAGAACCACGTCGATACAAAACTCACCAGAAACTTTCCTATCCGTCTTTTTGTCTCACGCTTTCTGTCTCTTTTAACCTTTTTCACGATACTCTCCTACGATACATTTCACCGTTTTTTTCTCATTTTCCCCGAACTTTCTTCGTCTACTCTCACCGGTTGTCGTATTTCGTACACGTTCGTTTTACGTGGGCCAGTTAGATAAGAACAATAAGATGGTGAATTATCGGAAAACCACCTTAATACAATGTTCGTGAAAATCCGTGGAACTTGCAATCATTTTTCAACGTTGACGAAATCAATTTTTACAGATTAAAAAAAAAACTACGTACTCCTGACGATAATTCGCGAATACGAAATAAAAAAATGCGATCCGCACAAAAAATAACTTCTGGTTCGTAATTTTTTGTCGACACAAAAAAATTCTCGTTCTCGCTAAGATTCCGCTTGCATTAAGGAGTTGAACTTTCTGAGCAAAAAAAATGGTTGTAGTTTGGAGAGGCTCGTACACTTACTGTCAAGCATTATCGAGAGAAGAACGATGTATATCATTGTGAGTGGCGTGCCTCCTCCATTCACCAAGCAGCAGTCATGTCGTAAATGCTTCCGGAGTGCCTTTGCGCTACATCGTTTCCAGTACATTTCACGAGAGATACTTCAGACTCTCGTCACACTCGCGTTTCCTCGCGGTGCACTGTGCGCTCGCTTTACTTGCGGCGAACGTGCTGATAAATCTTCGCTTACCCGAACGTTTTAAGCTCGATGCGTCGCGGTTATCGGCCGGGCTCACAATTCACTTGGTTTATTCTGTGGTAACACAAAAGTTATCAATCGATGACGAATACCAATTGATTCCAACGTTTCTATCGCAAAATACTTCGTCCTCGGCGGAGAGAATCAATTTTTGTTGCTCGGAAAAATTTTCCTCCGCAATTTGACATCTGAATATAATTGAAATGATAAAAAAATTGCAGTCTATTCCGATCGTTAAAATAATAGCAGCCGAACGCCGAACGAGAGGTCAAGTTTCATCCGGTCGCCTCGTACTTTTATCACGCAACGTTTTTTTAATTATTTTTTTTTTTATAACGTGATAAAAAAATGAGATTCCTCTTTCCACTATTAATCTGGTCGCCCTGTTCAACCATGCAGAAGAAATAAAAATCGCGTAAAATAGGGAATATACACAATTTCAAGCTCGTTTTGTTTCGTCATTAATTCTGTTGAATCGTCAACTATTCTCAAAATATTCTGTCATGACGAGCTGTAATTTGGACTTGTACCCGGACCACCATTTATTCACAGCTTGTACACCACGTCCATTTTCATGAGAAATGGACAACGGTAATCAGAGTCATAAATTGTTCGTACATGATTGTAATATGTGTAAGTAAGGGCATACAAAATGAGAGGTAAATGAACGGTCCAGGGCAACATTAATTTCTCTTGTCATCAGATTCTGGCCAATTCGTTCAAACCTAAAACCCAATTAACATTCACTAATGTATACACGAATTTGTGGCATTTATTTGGGATTCGAAATGAGATCGTATGTGTGAAAGCTCATGAGGTGTGGCTCACAAATTAATTCCCCTTTTTTCTCTCTTTTCAATTTTTCTGCTTTAACGCTTTTAGGCTGTCGCGTGGTCCAAGTGCGATTGATGACTTTGTTTTTTTTTTAATCAGCAAAAAGGCACTGGCGGTGTGTGATGAAAGTCTGACGAACGTAGAGGCAGGAAGGGTCGTAAAGAGCCCATAATACCCCACGTACACAAAGTGGTCGGAAACCACATGCAAATTTAACAATATTCATATCGGATTTGTTTCGTATTATGGAAATGTGACCGCAAATAGTGTGTGCTCGCTTATTGCAAGGGGCGTAGAGCTTTCGGCAAATCCTTTAGCCAGATTTATGAGTTTTACGTCCCGGTGCAAACGTCGAGTTCCAGCAAACACCTCGCCAAGAAATCTTTTTTCACCTCGCTGAATAATTAACCATTTTATAAATCGCGCGGTTACCAAATGATGTGTAATTCAAATTGCTACTCCAAATTGTAATTAAACATTCCAACCGTCTTTCCGCCCTGTTCATTCGCGTCAATACACATTAAAATTGACTCTATTGAAATTTAATTACTGGAATCGTGATGTTATTCGAAATTAGTCTCAAAGTAGCTATTTGCCGAATCGTTCAGAAGCTAATTCAATGATAAAACATTGAACTGGTCGTTAGCAAATATTGTTCTGATTAAATTATGCGTTATGTGAGGATATCGTAGTGAATGTATCGCTTGTCGATGCATGTAAAAATCAATGAACATGAATAACCCAATTCTCATCATAAAACGAGAGTCGATTATTCCGCGCTCATTAAAAAAGTTGTAAATATATCAGGCGATAGAGATTTATCGATAAATGATCCAAATCGAGCTTCGGGGCCTACGATTTGTTAATATTTTTAAATATCGATTCGTGATTAATGAAATTAAATCGTTATGATTCGCTATGGAACTTTGTAATTCAATTAAAATGCTGATCCTATTAGAATGACATGTTTTGACTAATCAGAGCGATACTGTTTCAATAATAATGTCATTAATTGTTCGAGTATATACGAGCAAGTTTCGGTGTCTCCAATTACGAGAATCAGAAACATTTTCATTACCGGGCAGTTCTGGGCTGGATATTAATGTCGGAAAAGTTTTTGCTCTACGCTGGCTCTTGTTTTATTTAAGGTATTTCATGTAATATATGGGAAAAGGAATGGCAAGCAGTCGCACAGGCGCATTCGTCGATTTTCGAAATGTTGCACCGAAAACGTCACTTTGACAGGTGAACCTGTGTAGCCGCAAGGTTATAACACTAGTGTCGATAACACATACACACTCACACACAATCACGATATAGCCGGAAATGCAAGTCGTCGATTGCACATTGTTTAACAGGACGAAAAATCCAATGACCGCATACCGCGGTGCAAATTACGTCGACGAGCTTGTTAAACTATGCCACGTGGTAAATTCTCATCCTACTGGATAAAACATTTCGTTTAATCACGTCTGTTGTCACTATCAGCTCCAAAAACAACTTTTTCAACGCTCATGATCGAGCTTCATGGACCAAGTCATTAACGGCAAGCATTGTCTTAAGTACCGGACACATCACAACTCTTTGTTGCTTTTTTCTTGCATCTAATCGAGGAAAAACCGAAAATACACGAAAAACTGAGTCATTCAGTTTTGCAATGATTAACAGAATTTTTCATTGAAAAGAGAAACTGCATTTTTATTTATTTATTAAAAATAGTTTATTCCGTACACGGAGCTGCTATTTCCGGGGCCACCAGCCAATGTTCACCCTTCAACATTCAACAGAATTCTTCAGGCTCGTCCCAATTTATCATTCGCGCACGCACGACGTGTCGTTCGTAACTGTCTGGGTCAGCCGCGCGTGAGTTGTCTCGTGACTATCCCGGATAGCGGGTGTCTGAGAGAACCACCGAACGAGTGAAAATGAGAAAGGAATTGCACAAGAGGATGCGTGAGGGAGTAGCGAACGAACGAGGATGAGTGAACGAAGCGTGTGCTCGGGTTCTCGTGGTGCGGAGACCGCGAATCGACTGCGCGAGCGCTTAGGTAGATATCAACCCCCGACCACCACCGTCAACTCTTACCACCTCCCGTTCTGCTTTCCACCGCCGCGAGTTGGTGGCGGCAGCGGCGACGACGGCGGACGCTACCAACGCCGCGCTGCTGCCTCTAACCCCTAAAACATCTCTCTAACCGGGCGGGACCGCGTGCGCCATTTCGCATGTGCTCCTCGACTTCCTCTCCTCTTCGATTACCATCTGGAAAGTAATCTTCATTAAGAGAGTGATTGAGGTTTGGCAGCAGTCGCTCGAAAATTGAAAAAAACCTCATCACTTTTCTCCTCTTTCCTCCTCATTCGCTTTTGGATTCTTTTCAACAAATACAAATTTTCTCTTTCTTTCAATCCAATCGTTTTGCTTGCTCGCCCTGTCGTACAACTTCTTGCCGACATTTCACTTAAAGAAACAGTTATTTCCTCTCGTTACACCGTCAGGATTACAAATTCCCCAGTAGCTACTGGTCAACCAATCCCTCCAGCGTCTATTTTTTCAAAATTGAATTACTTCCGCTGACCACGTCCGAGCACACAAATATAAGAGCGAACGACCATGAATTCTATTCCAGCAAAGTAGTTTTTCGTCAAGTTTTGCAGTTTCTCTCGAAAGACTCCGCCAACATCCTGTGCTCGTCACTTTGCTTCGCCGTTGTCGAGTGACGAGACGCACGGTCGCTATAGGCTCTCGATTGTCCTGCGAATAACGGATCCGCACCGTAAAATGACAATCGAGGGATATACTGCTTCGTACTATCCGCAACAACTGGAGCAGATGGACCCCGCAAGTTCCGGTAGCTTACAAAGAGGGCGGTTCACTCTCAGCACCATGTCCCACGTAGTTTCTCCTCTTTCGTTTATTAGTGGCCTCCACAACTTCAGAGCCCAATGGACAAATAAAACACACAACGCCATCGGTAAAAGCGCATCCGGATGCTCATTTGTTGTAGTCCTTTACTTCAGCATTGCTCGCAAGCACCCTAGAGTACTTGTGGCATAGTGCAATGCAAATTCATCGAAAGATACACTTCGCTTCTAATGTCCGCAGGGACATGACAAATAAAATCCAATCCAAAAACCAAAGGAACGTAAAACAGACATTGTGATATCATTTTTTCCACGAGTTTTTGAATTGTCTGTCCTCAAAATTCCCTCAATACTCTCAAACGTTGAAAGAAATGCTGAAAATAGTGAGCAAGATGAGGGGTTCGTTTATCGATTGAAATTGGCACCAGTGATGGTATTGTTTTGCCAAAGTTAATCGATTCGGGAGGGAAGGACATAATGTCTCCCTGGCAGGATCGCGAATCGGTTGGACCAACCAGTTTCTATTTATTCTCTCAGCTCGGTAGAAACGATTTTCGCCATATCCGTTTGCCGGGTGGCAAACCACTCAACGCCCTTCCGTTATCCAACCTTATGCAAAGTCGGTGCTTTCCACATGGGTATGTCAACAATTTGACATCGTGTCACCCTCTCTCAAGTCTCACCGCATGTACACGAGAATTTGTAGTGGCTCAAACTCGGCGATTCTGTCTTTCTCTCTCACGCACACAAAGTGAGATGCACTGGGACGTACGCCGCTTGAAAATGCAAACCCGATACTACGAGTTACGCAAGAGTAATATCGTTCGAGCTGATCGTTGTTGTAGCCAATACGCTAACGGTGCGAAAGTAAACACATGAGAAAGCAGCGAATGTTTCTCATTGAAATTCGCTGCAAACCACACTTGTTAATGTTCGTAATATCGTTGAGTCGGATAACACTGTGTATTTTAAGTATGCAGAGGATTAAACGTTGTTGAATTACGTTGATGACGTGATTTATATTCTAAGGATGACAACATTAATGACGTCTCACGAGTTCATAGTTTTCCGTGACTATGGCATAGGGCACCCTTCCAAATCGACCTCTTACGACTTCATAGGACTTGGCGGTTCTGCCCGAGTCACCGGAGGAGTTAATGTGCGCGGTGCACGAGCATTTATCTTGTCACTGTTTGCGCGTGTGTATGTAGAACGACGGGACCGAAAGCTCGTCGCGAAAGAGTGTCGCGTAGCGTATCTGCCAACTGGCCACTCTGTGGTATTGGCCCTCATTAGCATTTAGAGTGTGAAAAGATTTATTCTCTGGATGTGGTGACTGCTGGTTCCTATCAGCATCGCTGATGAATCGAGCCTCGGTATGCATTGAGTTATTTTCGTGCTTGCTCGTGTAATCGGCCAAGTCCGAATGATTTTACGTTCATTTCTTGACTCACACGTTCCGGAAAAGCAAAAGTGCATTACTGTTGTCTTGGTTATTGGCAAATAATGAGGGTTTGATGTTGAGCCTTGAAAGTCTGTTATTTTGCTTCAGCAAACGTGGGAAAATGATACAGCAGGACTGCAGCATTTTTCATGGCTGTCTCTCCGGAACTTGCGAGCCTCTCGAAACAGCCTGACTTTTCTCAGAGGCTGCTGGAAACACATCTCAAAGACTATCGAACAATCAACTATTGAGAAGACCCTTGAATAAACAACCATTAATCTTAATCCTTGGGACATTTTCTTACGAGGCTTTTGGAGAAAGGCAAACTTACTTACGAAAGACTGATGAATTCTATTTAATTAATGACGTCTCGGTGATGTGAATAATCAAAGGAGATGCTGATAAGAATTCATGAATATTTTATTTTTGTTTTTTTATGCAAGCATTCATCACTGTTTCATCGTCTCAGAGAATGAAGCTCGAGTTAAATATATTTCACTCGATACGAAATACATTAAACACAGTGCAAAAGAAGGTCATTCCAGTTTGAAATAATGTCAAAGGAAATGTAAGAGACTTTGTCGAGCAAAGGATCTGAGCAAGGGCTAAAATAATGTCAAACGGATTTGAACCCTCGCAAAGGCAATGAAGCAGACATTTTCCATTTCAGATCTGTCTCTTATTCCCTAGGAAGTCATCCTTTGGTCGACTCAATCCTTGGATATCTCAGAGCCCGTTATCATTGGTGGCAACATTGATGACGAAACTATATGACGTCGTTTCCTCTCATTATTTCCCGATTCCGGTGTACTATATATATCACCCTATTCCTTTTCTCAATCTCAATGTTTCCAAGAACATCAATTATTCCTTCTTTACTATTCAGCTTTTTTTCTTAGCTCTGGAGTTTCAAGAGTCTTTGAATCGTTGTCGTTAAGACCTCGGAGTGCGGTTGGAAATATGAATAAGCAGTACTGTTGGTTGAGATTCGAGTTACCAATTAAATTTAATAGTCAAATGATTTTTGCCTAATGGATAATTGCTCCCGGAATCGATGACCTAATTGGACGAAAAAAAACACCACCGCATATAAAATGTGGCTCGAAAAATGTCCGTCATTAAATTGTCACTAGCTATTAATTGTTTTTGCGACAACGTAGTGATAAATTTCAAGCATATTACTAAAGTCTGTATGTTTCATGGACTATGCCGATCGTCACAGGATTTCACACTAGGATAATAAGCGAGGTAGCCATAAAACAGATTGTGGTGGGTGAGGCAGGAAAGGTGCGGGAAAGCGGGATATGAAAAGCCAAAGCGAAAGAGGTAACTCAGCCTGTAGCGCATATGTGAATGTCACGGGAACTTGCCAACAGTCAGACAGTGTGAATATCCAAAGTTTCATTCTCGCCATCACTGCCTTCTCCTCCATCCTTACTTTCTCTCTTTCGTTGGCACGATCTTTCACCTCTGTGTGGATTGTTGGCGACAAATCTGGGGAGTTGTATCGTAGCGTGGCCTCACTGAGCTGTAGAGGATAAACTTTTCGGACTGTTGGTCCTTCTGTTGGTGAACCTGGAATATACAAGGGAATATAGTGATTGTTGGACCCCTATTGCAGTTTCGGAGGGTCGGTGGGCTAAGAACTGAAGAAGAGGAACCTCTGGAAAGTTCGGGGCTTCGGCGCGGGTTATACAGGGTTAATATACATTATTAATCTTAGTACGAACCCCATTACTACCTTTCCCTGTCGTTAAACTTACTCGACAGGGATTTTCATGGAAGCTTTCATGGGGTCTGTGATGTATCGTCGAACAATCCCCAAGTAATCCAAGTTTCGGATAATTGTTTCTGGCCCGCCGGCCAGCGAATAATTTCAAGCAAGAGAAGTAACACGTAACGCGATCGACATAACATGTCCTTGTTCCTCTGTGTCTTCAGCGCTTTCGCGACTACGAGCGAGTCACCAAGCTGGAGTGACAGAGTTTCGCCAAGTTTCCTATCGGCTCGTACAAGTGAGACAAGATGGGCTGCGGATTGTGCGGATCTTTTCTTTGTATCGTGTGCAGGCAGCGCGCATCAACGATTTGTCCTTGATAGTTGCCTTGAGTGTCGAGAGCGCGTTGGAAATATCATTCCGATAGAAAACGAACGCTATTCCCGTTATTCCTTTATACCATCGAGCAACCGATCCGATGCTCCTTCGACTTTTCATCTCCTGGAGCTCGGACGCCTGAGATTAAATTCATTGCCAATACTTCTTTGTGTTTACACTCGTTGAACCATAAGAATGGAATTTCCAGAAGAAAATGATGATCGACTTATTCTCTGTGTTGGATGTGTTCATAGCAGGTCAACTGAATGTACTAAAGGTCAATGGAAGATGGGAAATAGTGTTGTTGGTGGAAGAGAATGAAAGATAATCCTTTATTTTCAAGATTGGTCATCCACTTCGAAACATCTCCAATCGAGAAGCCAATCTACTTCTGAATCGAGCTCCATTTCTTTCTGTAAGCTCTCTGGGATGGTGGCTTTGATGCAATTCGAAAGACTCATACGTGACGTCGAAAGGTAACACAGAGAGATATGCACCAATGGCAACGACGGCATGAGGAATCGACCGGCAGAAACCGTACGTTTGTTGTATGATACCGTTTGGCCATCGTCCAGCCAGGCCGGTTCGGTTAAACGAAGCGAATTTTCGAAGCACCTCTTCAACCAGAGCCCGAAACTGAACTTCTCTAAACTAGGAAAGGCTCGAGCTGAGCGTCGACGGAGAGATATGTCTCTCTTTCTCTTTTCATTGGAATCGTGGTGGCTGTTGATCGCGTCGATCTTTCTTTTTATTTTCATTTCTCTCTGCCTCTCTCTCTCTGTTTCTCTTTCGCTGTTTTCCTTTTTCGATCCCATCGCAAATATACAGCTATCTCAAAGCTGATTCTAGGAACTAGTCCAGCCTCGTTTCTCTACAGCACTCAGCGATAAACGCGCAAACGTCCAACGGGACTTTCAAAACGTGTGAAATGAAACGATCATATACAAGTCAGTCCAAAGTTTCACCAAAAAATGCGACAGACAAACAGCTAGAGTTTACTTCACTCTCGCTTATCCTCCAAACGTTTTTCCATTGAGGAAAGAGATGGAATATTAACCGGAACAAAGGCAACGTGATCGATACATTTTAACTACATGCAGTGCAACAACGAACCCCATGTGCGTTACTCATGCAATCATGTTTCGATGTTCCATGCTCCATTCTGAAATGACGTGTCTACAAGCTTGTCGCTTTTCTCTCTAATCATAAATGATCGATTATGGAAAAAGCTCTTCGTCGTGGAGCATTAATCTCAGCGTTAATTTGTAAATTCTCTACGTGTCCCTCACTCCCGAAAACATTATCCTTCAGTGCCGTTTTTTTCTCACATTTTACTTCATTGAATCAGTGGCAAGTCCGTGATCATTGCCTGACCCACTGGGCCTGTTTCTATCCGAGGAAAAATACGTCATTCGCGAGCTCGATTAATGAAAGAAAAGGAGGAATAGAACAAAGGATAATAATTTGAAAAATATACGTATTAGGTGATAAATCGAATTCCGGTCGTTAGTGAGATCTTCAACGATGCGCGTGCAGCCTTGGCGACGATTCTTCGTCTTCGCGACGTCGCGATTTCCAAGCAGGAATAAAAGAAAGGACGTCAAGGGTTCTCTAGACATTGCGGTCTACTATTTGCTGCGGGAATGAAAAATTAAGGACCCTCGTCTTTTTTTTGGCACATTTATCAAGTCTGCTCAAGCTTATGTATATATATATATGTATAAAAGTGCTTAAAGCTGAGGAAAGTGCACGGCTTGCAAAACGTAATCTTGAGCAATTCAAAGAATACCACACATACCGTAGCCGAGTTCTCTCTCGTTTTCTAGGCAAGAATAGTGAGAATGGGAAAAAGGATAGCGAGTCCTGGCTGCTCCAGGTTCCTTCACGTTATTATCTCTTTTAATACACATATAGCTATCTACGTGCATACAACAAACCCCTGCAGTCAAAAGTATTCAGTCTCCCTAATGTCTAATCATATTTTCATTCGGTCACTCCGTCTCTGCCTTTGGAGACTCTCGACGTGCACTGAGAAAACGATTTATTTACATGTACCAAGATTTCTTAACTGCTAAGAAATATAAAGTTTGATACGGCGAAATAATTTTTTTTCAACACTTAATTAATCGTTTTTTTGAGCCTCTCGCGATTGTCTGAAATAAACATTTGTGAATAGTTAATAAATGCATCATTCAATGAAACGTAACCATTCTTGATAGCAAATGAATTTTATGACCATAAACATCTACTGAGTTAAGGGAAATAAAATCGATTGAAGAAATCATTATTTTCAAGGAAATCCTATAGCTATGACATTTCATCGTGATAGCAAAGATATTTTTTGACCATTAACAAATTTTGTTACATTTAATGAATGTTTGAGTAAAAGTACCAACCAGAGCAAATAAACTGTTTCCTCGCAGTGTCATTTACAACGCTTGTCTTTTCGGATATGACTGAATCATTTTTTTTTTTTGCTATTATCAGTGACATTAGTTTTATCGTTGTTATTATTATGACTTGGAAAAATTTGTTTCGCCTATTTTATGGTTTGTTCCTATATCTGGGAGGCTTTATCATTTTTTATTATTCACGTTACTTTGGTATCCTCTGCATGACCGTCTAGGAGGATGAAGATTCTTTGTATGACTCCCTCGTGAGCTGTATTCACGTGATACGATTATTTCATATGCCAACTGCTGCGACACAGAGAAGTGGAAAGTTTCTCGGTTCGTCTTGGTATCGAAACTTTTTCCACTATTCTTATTTAACTTGCACGAGTGACTCGCATTCGTTATGCAAAGTCGCTTAATAAAAGTTGTAAAAATATGTGAGCTCGACCAAATTTCGTTTCTCAAAATATTCTCAACTGTGGATATTTCGTGGCGACTGAAATTTATGTTCTCTACTGTGTTGAGCTTTAAAGCCAATAGGGAGATGGATCATACAACCTGGTGGTCTATATACTTGACGCATGCGAAACGCCACCAGCCAGAGAACGTAAAGCACAGATGCGGTCATGCCCCCGGGTATCACCGTGATAAGGGACATGCCCGTAAAACTTATACACCTTGTAGAAGTAAACGAGACTGAGGAACAAGAAAATAGAAGAAGGACGGTGGATACATGTAATAAAAACACATTATGTAGTCTGGCTCATTGAACGAGACGATATTCCTGGTACTAGTGGCAAAAAGTTGGGGTCATCGAGGTCAGTTGATCCAAAACGATTATTATTATCAATTTAACCACTCACGAGGAGTCGTTGTTTTCTTAATGAATTTGAAGATGTCTCGAGTCCGATTGGTTTAGGCCAGAACTAGGAACGATGGCTGATCAGCCAAGGACTGGTTCGCGGATCAATTTTTGGTCTAAAGTTCGTTGTTCCAAATCCGTGACTGAGCGTCGGCTCTGCGAGCAGAAAAATTGAATAATTATGAGCTTATCAAATTTTCCAATGAATAATTCCACTTCTCTTTTTATTTTCGTATTCTAAGTCGAACAAAGTGTCATCCAGGGGACCTGTTAATTACGATGAAAAAATTTGTAAGCATTATTACTTATAAGATAGAATTCATGCAATTCGATAACTGGACGGAAAGCATCGCTGAGAAATCGAAAAGAGTTTCTGGAAGCTAGAGCTACTTTTCGTGTATCCATTCGGCGGTATATTGCAGCCCGCATGCACGATACGGATTCGTCGATGCATGAATTATGGACGAGATACGAGTGAAAACATGAATTTCGCTTGAAAAATTTCATGCTTCCCAACGACAGAATAATACGACGTGCGATCCGTTTGCGTTGTCGATTTTCATATCGTAGTTCTATGAATACCGGCCTCCTGTGTATGGCACAAATAATAATCAAATGGGATGTTTGAATTGACACAAAAAGCAATGCAACTTGGCTTTGTATTTTTTTGTCCCATTCTCATTAAGGAATTCCTTGAAATTGAGAATAATTCCACCATGCAAAGATAATAATCCAAAAGCAATAGAAATAATTGGATAACGACGTTATTAATTAACCCAATTATTCAACAATGAAACCACCAACGCAAATGACCACGTTTTGCCCCTGTGATCGTTCTTCTTCATTATCCACATGAAATAAATCAAATTCCGAGCAAATGTGCAGCTCGTCAGATGCTACAGAAAGTCTATCAAAATGTATGCACAGGGGAGTGATGAGATGTTGTGGATAATCGAGGCAACCGAGAGAATTACCATCACGATTCAGACTGAGCTTTATGAATGAGTGATCCGGGCAAAGGAGATGGAAAATACAAGAGATAGACGGAATGAGAAACCGCCAAGATGGTTGGGCACTCTCGAAGCTCGACGAGCCGTTATACAAGCGAACGAGTAGACGAAGAGCGTGCGATCTCTCGTGTTCCGAGTCAAAGTTTTGGAAAACTTTGGACAGACACCTGTACCGAGGGTTGCATGACTATCGAGGTCGTTCAAATATAGAGAGCGTTGTAAAACTTGTACGCTTAACAACGTCCCAGTTGGAAAAGTACATGTATATATGAATTTATCAACAATCCTGTCCACATGAGAGAAAAAAACGAGTTGCAGCATCCAAATTGCATTCGCACAAGTTCCTTTAAATCTCCAGTGGATAAATAATGAAGACTCGAATGTTGGAACGGACATTCATTTTCCTCGTGTTAAGCTCTCTTTCCCTTTCTCGCGTGCATCTACCTTTCATCCCGTTCACCCTCGATGAGCACTGCTTTGTCAGACACTTTAAATTGTGTGCCTGAGAGAATGGATCAAGGGCTCGACCCATCATTTACCTTGATATGCTCTAACCCTGGCTCTCAACACTCAGACACCATTTCATGCTAGACCTACGATTTTTAATGAGTTCACGATCTTGCCTAGCTTCCGAGGGGTGAAAGATGAAAACCTTCGCAGCGCTGTACTCTAACGAACGAGATTTCAGCTGCTCCCATTTCGCTCGAGCCTGCATCCCGCTTTGTGTGAATATTTGCATTATTCTCGCACTTAATCTTTGTTGATTCGAGTTTATTTGGTAATTCCGTTCGATACCCCGAGAAATTTCGAATATTCCACGAGAACTTTGTCTCGAAGTTTCTTTAACTAAATAATGAGGTAAGTTTTGAAATGGAGAGCGTTTTGGGATGAATCAGGCCAGGCCCATGAGATGATTTGTTAATATTTTATAGTAAGGAACATTTTAATTTGAAAAATCCATGGTTTTGTGTGGGTACAAACATACAGGACGGTTAAGAACAACGAGAACTTTGTTCCAAGGTTTTTTTTCAGAAAAAAATGAGGCAAGGCTTCGAAATGGGGAGCAATCTCGTTTTGGGATCCATCAGGCCTGGCCCATGGGCCGGTTTCTTAGTATTTCGAAGTAAGGAAGGTTTTGTTTTGGAAAATGTA
Source organism: Campopleginae sp. 14b (assembly GCA_030522525.1). Classification (NCBI taxonomy): domain Eukaryota; kingdom Metazoa; phylum Arthropoda; class Insecta; order Hymenoptera; family Ichneumonidae; species Campopleginae sp. 14b. The sequence continues at coordinate 205,806 of JAPYYS010000010.1, forward strand.
TGGTTTTGTGTGGGTACACGCATACAAGAGGGTTAAAAAGAATTTAGACTGAAATGAATGAGGCTTAAAGTTGAATGAAGGATCGTTGAGTCAAGGACTGTTGAAGAATTTCGTATTGCACAGAATATTCAAGGTGTTCATAGGATTTCAAGTTGATGGCTTTATATGTGCCGAATTACTTGAACTCGTTAACTCAAATGGCTTTGCACTCGTGATACAACAGGGCTTTTTCGTTTCAGAGCGGTACTAACTGCGGGAGGGTAAAATTTCTCACTATAAATCTCAGGTACACCGGTTCACCCTCTTTCCACTCGTTTTCTTCCTTCCTTTTCTTCATCTTTGCCAATCTCCAGCGTGGTGCACTCTTTCGCCAACTATTTTTCCGTACCAAAAGCTTCTCGTTGGTGTACCATCGCCGCGAAACAATTCAAGCCTTGGAAACACGAGACTTGCTGCTCATGTACAGAGTGCTACACTTGGTATTATTTACCACAAATTGCACTAGCATCCACCAAGTGAGTGTAATAAAAATGGGAATGAAGAGAAATGAAGAGAGCGGACACGAGTTTCTTCCTAATATATCTGTCTTAAAAATGATTTACAGAGAGCACTCATTTTGATTACGTTTCAAATGTTTATGGAATCGATTGTGAATTTTTCAAAAATCATGTCAAAATCAAGGTCGAATGGCCATCTAACAGACTGTCCGAGGATCCCCAACTATTGTGACGTCCCAAGACGTTTTTTTCGTAAAAAAATTGTTGCTATTATCGAATCATAAGTTGCATCATGTAAAGACTGCTACGTTTTTTTTTCATCCTCTTCATTCTCCCTCCCCCACGAGTAATCTGATATGATCCCTGACTCCCAGCAAGCCCTGAACAAACTTTTGCTAGTTGGAAAGTTAAAAGATGGTACTCCTTCGAATATTCAACACCGAGATTGCTTTGGTTGCATGAAAGAAACAAAAGCTCCAAGAAAAACAAGAGCTTTCGGATGAACATACTCGGCCTGGAATTCACAGCTTTATTTTCAAGCCTTTCTTCCTCGCCTTTTTTCTTTCACTTTTTTTATTCCCTGGAACGGAATGCACTGGGATTCCGTGGCAGAGAAGATCCACCAATTCTTAATGCGTCCGCAAGTCTTTCGCCACCACAGATTCACTCACTTGGGGTTAAACATTCAAGCCAGAAAAAAGGAAGTAACAGCGAGAAAAAGTATGAAAAAAAAATTACAACTGGGATCCGGCACTGAAATGGTTTCACTTGTTTCCCTCCGCAAACCATTCGGTAAACCGCAAGTAATAATTCACATGAACCGTTTTCAAGCTCACCAACCAAATGTCTATTCAGATTTCTCATTTTTATCGAGAGTTTTCATTGTCATTTGGAAAAACTGTCGAGTAACGATCGCGATACATACTATCGATATGAAACGTTTTTCATCTCCGATATAGCTCACACTCGCATACATTGTAAGCAAAAACGTAACAATCAAAATTCGCACCGGATACTCCTTTATTGTGTCGATTCCCCGATATCTCGATATCACAGCCTCGAAGTGATGCTTTTACGAAAAATGAGGCCCCACACCTTAAAATTGTGTCGTCGAGAACAAAGCACACTTCTGCAATATCGAAAACAATAAGATTTTACAGCCTCGTGCTCCTTCGTGTTTGAAACGTTAAACGGGAACACAGCATTCGAGAGAGTCCTTGTTTCAACATCAAGAAATTCTTATCACGATTCAAAAACTATTTTCGATCCTATCATTTCCCTTCAGACTCATACCTCGAAACATATTTTTTATTTAGCCTCGCACATTGTACCGGAGACGTATCGTAAAAAAAAATGGTCATATCGTCCTCGATCTTTTTGTAATCCATTTAATAAAACAGTAAAGATTTTCCAATCTTTATCAAGCGTTCCTGATGTCCCATCTCGTCTCGATGGTCTCAGTGGTCACTGCGAAGTTGATACTTTTTGAATTGAAAACTTTGATTTTCAATGGCGTGAGTTGAATGTATGAAAAAGCACACGGAAGATTGAAGGCGTTTGAAAAAAAGTTGATGGCAATAAAAAGTATGGAATGAGCGAGCTCGTGGAACGATTGAGCCCGAGGCATTTGGCCTGGCTGTATCCTGTGACAGAGACAGAGAACAGCAGGCGAGAAATTCCGTGTCCCCAACTCTCTTTGCTCGATCAAATATTGGAGTTGAATTTGAAGCTTTCAAGGGATTCCCGGGGTCGATTTCTCTACAGCGGTATGACTCGTGTATGACTAATAATACCGTGTTCGAATGTACGCCTTAATTGCGCAATAGAAGGTCGAGGTATTCCAAGTCGTAACGTCGATCTCTGCAGGAATTTTATTCTCGTTCTCGTAACTCGATATCGAAACGCGTTAGTAATTAAAAAGTAATTAGAACCAAGCTGAATACCAGCATCGAAGACTTATTTCTACTTCTACAGAGCATTGTCTTTTTTTTTTTATTCATTAAGGCTTGCCTAATACAACTCCCTCCGTTCTATCATTGTTCTGTCAAATATCGTTCAACCTAGAATCCATTTCAATTTGACTGATATGCCGAGGACTAATTGCGAGAAAGCTTTTTTGTTGGCGCATTTGTACCAAGGAGAAATCAATCGATCGTTTTCATGTAATCACGCTCACAAAAATACCATTAGAACCAAGTTACGAAGCAGCGAAACGTGAATTTGCGTTTGTCCTTCAGGTTTGACATGCTCTAATGAGCGAAACAAAATCCCTTCATCCTCGTACCTCAAAGCACCTCTTTGAAGCTCATCAAACTTTCCGACCTGTTGTAGATGAACGTGAAAACTCTTGAGGTAAGACGAAGGATAGTGAATATCAATGAAGTGTCGTACAAAACAGGACGTGGCGGGAGGATTGACGCAAATGATACATAAACAGTTGCGCGTGGTTTATCTTCTGTTTATATTTGCGTTTATTTTGCACCCACAAGAGAGCGAAGGAAATTCGAAAGGCGCTTCACGTAACGAGGAGAAAGATGAATTCACCCGCACCTTTGTAAACACGTACACACACTTTCGGTGAGTTTAAGATATACGTATCAACCTCTCAAGCTTCTACTAGTTAAATAAATACTGAATTCGTTCAAGCAAACATTTCGCTTGCCGAGTTTTCCTCTTTCTCTCTTCTCCCCACTGCTCTTGCCCTTCGTGGCTCATGCAACTGTGAATCCTTCTCCAAGCAACACAAGACACAAAATCCACTTCTACCTTACGGCCTCCTTACACGCGTGACGTATTCCTACGCAAATATATAGACGCGAGGAACGGCTCGCGGCTAAACTACGATTCATCCACGCAAGAAAATCGTTTCAGCCATCAAAATTGATGATAAAAAAAAAAACAACAACAACAAAACAGCATTTCTTCATTTAACAATCATAATGGCGTGATTAACAATATTTACTTTGAGCGACGCAAACTTGAAACGATCAAGTTTGAACGTTGAATAAAAAGAATTCACTTTTTTAGCGACCTGATGGAAAAAAAGAGTTGACTGGATTTTGTCAACTCGTCAACGCCTTTTCCATTAACTTATCAAAATATTACGAGCTTTTCTCCTCAAAATACGACATTTGGGACACACTATGGTTGATGTTACACGCACACACGAGGAGACTCATGCTACAAGATCCATAGGTTTGCCTGTATCACCTCCCGTATCTCGGGAGATTCCCTAACCACACAATTCTAGCCATAACTCACAGATTATGCTCGAAAAGTTACAAACCTTTGGTGCAAATTCTCGAAAGCTCTGGTGCAATTTTTCCCCAAGGTTAGTGCGATAATTGAAAAGGAAAATAAGTCGAAAGTTACGGCAACTTTAATCTTCCAAATAAGATTAACAAAAATACGATTGAACGAAAAACAATCGAGATTTTACTTCAGAACGCAATGACAATCATTTACAATTTTATGTGAAGTTTTGTTATTAATTCTCTCTCGATTTATCGATGAATTTCAGAATCCGCACAATACTGAATTTCGATTACATATTTTCGCTTCCACCCACGAGGTTCACCTCACGAACACAGGCGATCAAATTTATATATTTGGTATGGAAGTCGCGATAACGCAGCCTCGAATTTTCTCTGCAAAATATAGATTTTTCCAATTCAGTATCCTTGTTAATCGAATTATTGCAGTAAATTCGTTGATCGTATTCATCTAATTATGGAAATAGCGAACGCACGCGTTGGTGTAAATGGATTTGAGAATTGGGACATGAACAGTTGATGCTCGTACTGAACGCACTTGCGAACACTGCGTTTTACAACGAAATTGCGCAAGAGTTGATTCGATTTATCGACGTGGAGCAAATTGATTTTTTTTCTGTCACTGAGAGCGTCCCATGAGATGGAGAGTGAGGAGAGAAATAGAGGAAAGAACAGAGACGCAGCAACGTTTATCGTGGGAAAAAAATTAAAAGCACCAAAAAGTAAGGCGCCAAGACGAAAGAAAAATGACGCAATTAAACGAATGCTCTTGTTTCAGGTGTTGAGTTAACACGAAGGTAACTCGAACTTAATCAGAGCCTCATTTTCTTCAACGTCGAAGCTGTCGTTAGGGGAGAAGGGCAATAATCGTAAAAGGATTTTCAATTAAAGGTTCGCGCAGCGGCGATGCAGAAAACACGAACGCGGGTAACCTTTTGCCTGAGTGACGTCGCGTGTGAACCTTTTACTAATCCACTTTCTTGCTTTCTCCCTTCCCTATTTTCTTCCTCCCTGCGGCGCGGAGCAGGGCCGAGACGGTTGAGAATAAAACTTTTAAATATTCAGTTCCGTCTGTGGACGAAGCTTATTTATACTTTGGCTCGAGCAATTTAATAATGTTCCAATTAGATAAACGAAATTTCAAGAAAAGTCTAGTCACCAAAAGTTTTTGCCCTTGGCGGCTTAAGCCCCCGAGGAAAATTGGGAAATAAAAACAATATTCACCGCAGCTTTGACTGCGATCTTGGATGGTTGGGAAATGGAATTGTCAGTTTATTGTGAATGAAGCGCAAAAGACGCCATCCAGATGCCATAAGGACAAGGATGAAAATAATTGCATGATTTTTTTTATTCAATCGTGATACGTAATGCATCGTGGAAGTTATTAATGAATTTCTTCCACTTTCCGGGTCTTTCCGACCCAATCGTCGGTGGTTATGTTTGCAATATTAACACTGGACAGGGTAAATATGCCTCAAATCTGTATAATCGCCTCGCACGATCGGGTAATTGCATTTAAATAACCACCGCCGAAAATAGAAAACAATGTGACACTCAAAAATATTTATTCTCTATCATACGAAGCAACAATGAGTTCCGAATGAATCGGCAAATTTTATCTGACATTTTCTCACAGCCAGAGGTCTGTTTTAAATCCCGGAATTCATTCGTTCGTAATTATGCGCAGACTCTTTCCCAGGCGCGTTACAAAATGTATATACGTTGTTGGTTTATCTATACGTGTGTATATCTGAGAGAAAATTTGAAATGGTAGCAGTTGAGGAAAAGCAGCTTAGGCGGTAAAACCACGGGCGTGAGCTCGTGACTCTATGGCCAGCTGAATTTCTCAACTAAAGTTTACCCCACAGAGTCCTCTGTCTGGTTGCCTGCTGGCACAATGCAAACTATAACTTATACGCTCAATGAAGAGCCACACCATAACTACCCAATGCAATTCCTTCGAGCATTTGGGCTCTTTATACAATCCCGAATATGTTTATATGTACAAGATATCCACCGCATTATGTTTACGACCCAGAGCCTTCATCTCCAGCACCTGATGTTGAAGGTTTGTTCCAACGATGAAAATCGAGGTGCACCCCTTTTATTCCCGTCCTCTGCTCTTTGCATTCCGAGCGCGATGAGTAATTAATTTTTAGAGTGACAAAAAATAACTTAAAATATCGACTTCCTTTAGTAAAAGCCTGGAAGTTCAAACGTGAGATGGAATTCCTCGAATTTCGTAAAATGAAAATTAGAAATGCGTTCATTTGATTAGCAGAGCGATCGGGAGAGGTCAGGATCAAACGTTGAAGTGCCTGTTGTTGCACCTGAAGCTGAAGGGTCATTCCAAGGATAGAACTCGAGAGATCCTTTTTGATCCCGTCATCTGCACTTTACATTTGAAGTGACGTGTAATTAGTTTTTCGGGGGATGAGGAATCAGTTGAAATACCGACTTCATTTTGTAAAAGCCTAGAAAGTTCAAACGTGAGAAGAAATTCGTTAAATTTTGTCGAATAAAAGTTCGGAATGTGCTATTTTGGTTAGCAGAGCGATGGCCAGAGATCAGGATCAAAAGTTGCTGATTTTGACAAGAAATTTTGAACGTTTTTGATTTGATGAACAAGTAAACAATTGTCAGTTGCATTTGTAATGCTTGCCTATAAGATGTAAGATTGTCCATGAAGTTATGATAACCTACAATAGCAGTATGGCTCGAAGGTTCGTGCAACTGTTGCCAGTTGTTCATTGAAGTTGTGCGAGCTTCGAAACAGTGATGCTCTCGCCTGGTCGCTCTTGCCCCTCGGAGTCTTGCCTTGCTCCATTTCATCGGTTTCTCTCCGTCCCCTTCGCACCCACGCAACCATCAGGAGCTGCTTAAGAGAGATTGAAAGGAGAACTTCACTGTTGACCTTCGTATCGAGGTGCAATGTTTGCTGGAACCCAATTTTCCACTCCAACCGTGTTCTACCCATCACGCCGCTTTCCCTTTTCACGGTCTTCTTTCCGAACCATCTCTTCGGAATTCCTTTTTTTTCACCCCGGAATGATTTTTCCATCGTGATGGAAAGTCCAAGACTTCGGTTTCCTTCTAAAATTACTTTCTGGCCAGCTCCGCGTTTATAAGCTCATCGAACTCACATCCTCAGAATTTCGGATATCCACTCGGACGCCTTATCGTTCCTCTGCATGCGTTCGTGCGTCGGTTTGTCAAAAAATTCTCACTCTCACCATTTTCATGCCGACTATAAATCAAAATAATAAGGAAGTTGAAATATTTGTGAAAAAAAAACGTGAAAAAAAAAACGCCCACACTCCTCCAGATGAACTTAACGACCTGCTCTACTTTCGCTCCAACGACTCGAGATTTTTTTTTTTTCATTCGACTAACAGCATTTAATCGTGACTGCAGATGGTGCGAGGAACGATGGGCCAATGCGCTTTGAACTACAAAGAGACTTCCCTTCGTCGACCTCGTTCCTGAGTCCGAGGGCTCGCTCAACTTTTCCCCCGTATGAATCAATTCTTCCATTTTGATAATACTCAACAAACATTTATTTGCCAAGTCATTTGACACTTGGAAATGACTCTTTGGAAATTTGCTTTTTTCTTGAAGAATCTTCTGGCCTTTCGTGTATAAGAAATCATTAAAAACCACATAGTCATTTATTCTTGACGATTAAAATTTCATTCAGCTGTTCATTATGGATAATTAAGGACATTTCTTTTTCGTACATTCATTTGACGACGTGGAGGCATAGTAAAAAATGTATAACTGCAGAAAGTCAAAGTACATGTTGAGAGATTAGTTCTAATTAGTCCAATGTCATTGGCTCTATATTTGTTGCGGTGATCCAATCGCGCCAGGTTTAATGCTCGATCTTGTGGAATTTCCATGCCATAAAATACTCGCTCGTTTCTCCTCGTTTTTGTTGTCAGTGTCCTCCGAGGACACGAGAGCATCCATTGGCACATTCGACGACCGACGATGGCTTGAAAAGTTTGCACGTGAGATGGCTTTCTCAACGAACACATATCGACTTTATCATTTTTATTTATGTTTTTTCTCGCTCAACTTTACCAATTTGTGTCATATTTTTCATCTGTTTTCGAAAAAAAGCTCTCAACATTTTTCAAGCTCTATGCCGACGGAGAAGATATATTGCGAACTATACACAAGCCATCTTCGAACTGCCAGAGAAAGTCATATGCTCTGTATTGTGTTCAGTGTTGATCGTGCGACAGGCTACCGACTGGCTACGGTTTTGACCTACCTTTCTCTTTCAACGTGTGTCTCTCAATGAAATATCGAAGATGCGAATAAAAAGCGACCGCACACCAGAACGAAACGAGAAACGGACGATTCGACCATTACGCAGCAGAGGCGATTATTAATGACGACGATCAGATTGAAAAATCCGTTTTAATTGGATCGATTCCATTTTAATTGACGCGAGGACCAGCCTCCAATCACACATTGGGAATCGCGATAGTTAGTTGTTACGTGAACAGCGTTTCCGAAGTTCGTAACACGGAAGCTTAATATGCGCGTAACTAATAATTCGCGTAATTTAATAAAATAATGATAAAGTTACGAGGAATAATCACAGTACACAGACATAACAGTGCTTCACTTGAAAAAATAACACAGCGTCGAAATGACAAAGAGAGCTATAAAGAGACGTTTCAAATTTTCTACAATCTTTACACTCCTTTCGTTGACGCAATATTTTCGGGCTGATGCTGCAGCGCAAAGAGCGTAAGATTCGACATCGATTTCGGAACAAATAGGGTACGTGTCTACATCCTGGAGCGTGAGATGTTCTTGCAGCTGGTAAATACGTTTTCTCTCGATGGACCAAGATCTCGTAGCTATTGGCTCAAGCGCTCCTAAAGCTGAACGTACTTTTTCGTGTTCGGCCAGGCATCTGGACGGAAGAAAAAATTGTCTCGTTATTTCATTGCCACTTTTTTTTCTATTGTACATTTTTTTCGCCGCATAAAAACAAAAAGACCAGACGGCACTGGCTCGGAAGATTGAACAAAGTAAACAATCAATCGATGAGCTCAATCATTGATCAGAAACGAAATGATGTGGCAACGAACTAGTTCCGGGCTCGATTCAATAGATTTTCAATCAACAAATTACGGCAGTCTTTTGGAACTTGATGTCGTTTGCGATTCAGTCGCATGTCTCGTAATCGTTTGAGTCTTCGCCATTGCGTTGATCCGATACTCTGTATTTCATTGGCGACTTTTATGAGCGATGAATTTAGCATCTGACTGAATGTTTGCGCGAGTTTTCCGTAGACTCCGATCCTCCTACTCTCTGTCTTTTTTCCATTTACGATCGCAACAAAATCTTTTACCGCCTGCTGCTCTGCTCTTGGTGGATAATAAACTTCTGGAGACACGCGCGTATATATGCATAGAAAAGTCTATAGGTTACCTCGGTTTTGCACCAAAAACCGAAAGTAGCGCGTCACAAGCAGCCGAGGGCATCCATTCCACGAACAAGACGACCATCCAATGCAAAAAAGCCACCGATGTCATACCCTTAACCCCGAATGTTGGATAGCAGAATTTACGATTTGCCAGGTTGCCCTTTTCGATCAGCTCACCCCAGGTGCACCCAAGGTTCAATGCATTGTACACCATTGGCTCCTTCGATCGACTCCTGTCAAGTTTTAAAATGACTATGAAACACGTATACACCACGATTCTCATCGACCTCGATCATTCGAGAAATAAAACCAAGTTTTACGAAGAAATTTATTGAACAACAACCAAAAGTCTTTTTTTATGACTTTCTTTTTATGTTTAAATGTGTCAACAAGAAACTCGGATCGGGAACTAACATTTTTCATGTCGAATATTTACGATATGCCTTGCAGACGATGACACCACATTCGTTAGCTCGCCACGTCACGAAATATTGTAAAAAAAAAAAACATTCCAGCGAGACTTTTACTTATTCGCAATATGATTTTCATTAAAATGATCCCATTATTTTAATCGATCAGTTATCGGCTATTTGAATTAACAGTTTGGAAAAAAAATAGTTTTTTCAAAAAATTGGGCACTCGATCCTTTTCAACCGCAAACTGTGTAGACATACGTGTTGGTTATATCTATTTATGTGTTAAATGGGTTCGACACTTATTCTCTGTGGACGTGGATTATCTTAGAGCAAAAGAGAAGACAGAGAGTGAGAGCAAGAGGAAGAATCGCGACAGAGCAAAAGAATAAGCATCGTTCGTTTCGGGAAGGTAGATGCAATCGCGGTTTATTCGAGCAGTCCGGTGAGGCGAAAATAGTGCGGGTTCGAGAAAAGCCCCCAGAGACGTACGTTAAGACCGGTAAATAAGGCTTTCCGCTCGACCAATAAAAATGTCTGGATCTTTGTTGCGAAAGGATTTTTACCTCGTCCTTCTATCTCTTTTTCTGTCTTTTTCAACTCCGGTAGAAATGGGAGGAAAAAATATCCATGCAATTTACCTGCGGAGGCTGCTATCCCGATGTATCGCTTCAGGATTTCGTTCAGGCGAATAAAAGAATACGTGATTGGCATTTCAACGAGAACAGTTGATACGCACAACAAAAAATGCAAATGACTGACTCCCCCTGAAGATTTCTCCACGTCAAATGTGTCGATTTCGTTTTCTTCGTAATTTTCATTGTCATTTTATTACTTCGTTGTTGCAATCAAATTCCTCATATTCCATTTTGGTTCCTACGATTTATGCCTCGAGCCATTAATCCTTTTACTAACCTCAACTCCGATGCTCGCTTTCACCGATAACTCAAGCAAAGTATCAGCAACTAAAAAATTGCCGCTCGTCGCAAAACACTTTGCAATTATATTTACGACTTTCAACGGTCACGGCGGATTGTAAATAATTTAGGACGCCGTTTCCTCTTCTTCCATCGCCAATGTTGCAACAGAAAGTCTCTAACTACGCAACCTAGATTACTAGCTCACTACCAATTTTTGTTAATTTTTCATTTCCAGTCAAAACCATTCAATTTTTCTTAACGAAATGAAATTATGTTAATTCTCGTATTAAGAAAAAAAATGTGCGAAACGGAATTTTTTTTCAATGGCACAGAACAAATTATTCATTTTTGCAACAGGATGAAGAAAAAAACAACTTTTCCTTTTGCATGGCGGTCCAGCCTTTGCCATGAAATGCCGAATATTATCGTCGATCTCTCGCTGGAGTCGTAAATCTACGGCGAACCTGTTAGAAACCAATGAAATTGCATTCCGTGTGTAGCTGCATTTTTGAAACTGCCAACGACTAACGAGAATAAGAAAACTGGAGTTCCATGGTTGCTGAACTTATCGACTCACGAGTCTGTAATAAACTATATCTATTTTTATATTTCCACGTATTTTTATCGTTTTTCTATTTTGTAAGATGCCGAAGTTAGAAATAATTGCAACCATTGACTAAATCGACAATGCACTTTACGACTCGTTCCAAGTGCGGCAAACCCTTACGTGTTGTGAAATCATTGAGTTGAGCAACTTTCACTCTAGGCCAGCGACTTGGGTGAACGTTAATTTGTTTGCGAATTATTTTATTTTGTAATCTTTTTCAGTGTACTATTCGAAGAAAAATGACATTCTGGAAATCTGCTGTTTCGCGTTATCGGACTGACATTGCAGATAATTGAGCGGATCTAGACAAGTGTGACTGTCAGTTTGGAGTGAAATCGTGTTGAGAGCTCGTTACAATAAAATTAGGTGGACATAATAATTTTATTATAAATTATTGTGTCCGATTGATGAGTTCGAGGGAAAGTGAACGAATGATTAATGTTTTGAAAACTCACTCGAGTCCTCTGTGCCAAGCAGCAACAATCATCGTGTTGACGACTAAATCGATGGGAAAAACTTCGGCTGGAAGGTCGGCTTTTCCAAGAGCATAACCTGCTCCAACTATGAGAGCAGTTGGTCCTTTGAGGAGGTCAACGTATCCTGGAATGGGTTCGCTGTGAGCGGGCCCGAGGAATGGAATTCTTAAGAGGGTCACCGGGATATCAGAAATATTTTCATTCTGGCGGGCTTCCATAATTGATCCTTTCTGTTTGAAGACCGAGGAGACAGCCACAATCGCTTGTAGGTTTGGCAAGCGTTGGCAAAACTCGTACACGTCGTCGTGGGGTCCTGCCGAGTGGAACAAGACTTGGACGTTTTGTAACGACGAAACATCCTCTTCGCTGAGACCAACGTTCTCGTACAATAAATTTCCCTCCAATCCTTTGACTCGAGTCAGCGCGTCAGGATCCTCTTGTCGTAATCGCTCGTATCTGTTGCGATGCAATTAAGTACAAATAATCAATTTCACGATGAAACTGAGAATTCTGAGGCCAGCACTCAGTTGGGTGACCGTAGAAATCGATTATTCATTTTTTTCTACATGATTCTCTTGCAGGGAATGTTTTCTTTTAACGCGTTTCTACCGTAGCCTCTCGAGAGCTTCACAGTTCATTGCTCAATTTTGGCAGAGCGCCATGTAATCAAGAGTGATCGGTTTTATTTTTTTTTTTTTTTAACGGAGAAACTATGATTCTGCACTTGAAGTAAATCGCGTGTTATTCGCGAGCCAGATAAATTTTAGCGTCCAATTTTTCCCATCGGGTTTATATGGAAACGCAGTGCCTCGCGCATCACGTGTTATAGTTTCGGGAAAATTGTGAGCGTATTCTTCGAAATTGTTCTAGACATCATGGATATACGGTTTGTGTGCACACGCTCACACACTCTTAGATATTTGCGTGTGTGTTTCGTTTAATGGGTCGTGTAGAGAGCGAAGATGCATACTCGGGACGAGAACACCTACAAAAGCTTTGTGAACGCTTCGTCGATCGTTTACAACGCCTTGAGCGTTATTGTTTCCGATACAGAATGGCATTCTAAAAATGAATTACTTTTGAATAAAAATAATATGAGAAAAATTCTCACTCTTCGAAGTCTGAGCGGTGAAACGGTGCCGAAGGCATTAAATTTTCAGTTTTATTATCTTTCAATTTCTTCGGGCAATGAACCACAAAATCTGAAAAATATATATGGGCAAATGGGTGCTTTCGAGATTTTAAGAACACGAGACCAACGTTTGCGCTTTTCCCTCTTTCGAGCAATTTTGTTGTGCAGTGAAAAATAATGGAAATAAATATGGTTTTTTTGATTTATTTGCAATTTTTGTCGATCGTCAAAATATTTTCTTTGGATATTCGTTTAGAAAAAGCTCACCCTGGCGATGAGAAAATGCTCTTGATTCTGTCCTCCTTATTGAGGCCATTCCGAGATCGTAGAACAGCGTAAATTTTCACTTCCGGAAAAGCTCGGAGTAATTTTTCCAATAACGCTCGTCCCAATTGACTGGTCACTCCAGTGAGAAGGATTTCACGATTCCCGTACCAATCGCCCACGGACATAATCACTGACTGACTTTGTTTGTAAACAAGCAAAAGTCCAACGCCACTGTTGAAATCGTGCGCACGCCTGACTCTCGCTTTCTAAACGTTTTATTTTTCGAATCCTTGTTTTTTTTTCGTAAATCAAATCTTTTGCCACGATCTTTTGATCTCGTTTTTTTTTTCCTTTCTCTCTAGTGTTGCTCTTTCTTTCTCATGTGCACTATGTTTCTCCTGATGTTCGCCAATCACCTGAAATATCACGACTAACCGGCAATTCACCGATCACCCAAGTCCTGGATCTTTGACTCCCCACCCTTTTCACATTCCCCGTCAAAACTCCGGGGACAAAGCATTACCGTTAATTATGTTTCTCACAAATATGGTTTCTACACTCAATGGAATAGTTTTTGCAGTTAATTGTGGATGTCTCGTCAGAAATAAAAAGTCTTGCAATGATCATTAAGTTATGAGCAAAAACAGTCTCAAAAACATTTTTTAATGATTCATTATTTTTATGAATTATTCTCGAGTAATAATAGTCGTCCTTCGTACCTCGTTGTGTGTACTCCATGAATAGTTTTTATTCATAATTTCCGATGAGTCGTTGGTCGAGAATACTCTTGCGAAATGATTAAGCTCGTTGCAAAATCTGAACCGACGTGAGATCGGGAATAATAACGAAAAATTAATCTCCATCTTTGTGAAAATAATGAAATAATAATAATAAATAATAATATATATGCATAGTGATAACATATAACATAATAAATATATTCATTTATCAAATATTATTTATATCATTTATTATATTGTACAATTATTAAATATTCAATAAATGTAATAAATAAAATACAATAATGATATATTATTATTTATTGATTTATTGTCATAAATATATAATATATTAATAATATAATAATAGTAATGAATAATAAAAAAATTGACAAATAAAAGAAATGAGTTGCTTTTTTTTCTATGGCTTTGGATGATTTTGAAAAAAATTAAATTTTGATTCATTTCTCAGGCTCGAAGTTGAAGTTGATGTAAATTTATTTCAGTTTCCCCCTTCAACAAATATTCTTATGTAAACAAGGAGATGGCCAGTGGTTACCTTCTGTAGACTGTTCAGGTTTCGAGATCGTTCCGGCGACTAAATCAGTTGCGCAAACGGCGGAATTGTCTCAGTGGGATATCGCACGAGCTCTGATTTGATAACCACATACTAGCCAACGCAATCATAACTCGATCATGTTGAACAAACAAGTACGTTGACAGTATATTATAAGGCAAAATCTGGTGGATATGAGGAAAGAGATGAAGTTTCAGTAGATTCAGTTGGTCACTATACAGACCGTTTCCGATCGACGAATCTCGAGTGAATGGAAAAAAGTTATTTTGACAACTTTTGTAGAATATGTTGGCTGATTTTCTGGTTTTATCCTTATAGAGCATTTGTGTGATAATTAGACGAATAAACGTGTAGCGCGTAATCAATATTCGGCACTAAATATTTTATTCGATTCTTCGAACAACTTTGGTAAAGTCTACGAACTTTATAATACTATAAAAATATTCAGATATTCGCTGGTCACATAAGCCGACTGCATGGACTGCATAGAATATCGTGACTCGAAGGATCTGGAATCATAAAATTTAATGAAAAATTAAAAGGTGTTTTATTTGTGTGCCACGAACCCACACAACCTTTCACTACCGGACGATCATGACTGTCTCTGTCGTTGGAAACCTTCTCTCTCCATCTTTCCTGGTTATAATGGAAAATCCCCAGCTGGGCAAGATCATTTTTAATTCACTTTCTATTTTCTGCCTCATTTTTGTTCACTTTTTCGTTGGAATCAATCGGCTGGAAATGGCACAAATGAATCTGACACTTTTCTATTTAATATTCAACGCATTCGAATGACAATGTGCTGAATACTTGCGGAAAAATAGAGAAATAAATGGTAAAGATTCTCATTGTTAATTAATTATGACAACTGTTGAGTTAACACAATTAATTTAGATTAGAATTTGAAATGCTTCTCATGTTATAAGTCTGAACGTTTTTCCTATTGAGAGAGACAAAGTTCTCCTTAATGGGATGTAATGAAATGAATAAATGAATAAATTTAAAGTTTCGACAAGTTTTTTGAAAACTTTACGACGTCTCGTAGTCGTTTTGATCTTGTGATGATTTTCTCTCGTTGTCAGTGTCAACTTCTCATTATATGTACGGATGGTATATATACAACGTATAAATATATATCTATGTATGAAAATACTAACCAGTAAAGCAGAAGGGATCGCGAAAGCAGCCTTTCTTATCTCTCCATTATGCTAAATGCGGCAATTGGTATGTAGAGTACCATTGTTTTTTCCTGAGCGTGGAGAACGACCGTTAAGGGAAAAGCCATTCCGGTGGAAAACGAGTGGGAGAGAAATAGTGCAGAAGCACGCTCGGAGTACGAAAAGACGAGGGAATAGGGCTGGCGAGAGTAAAAAAGAGAAAGAGGGATAGAGGGGGGAGAAAAAAAAAGAAAAGAGTATTCTCGTGGCGCGGAATAACACACAGAATCGCGAAAACCAGCATCAGGCTCTCGTTGCGCCTCGAAAGAAGATTAAATTCCGAATTGCCGCTGCGGATGCTGTGCGTCAACATTTTTTTTCTTTCCTCCCCTCCGGCCAGCCTTCGCTCGGCTTTTCCTGCTGCCACGACTTTTAATGCGACACTTATTTTTTTTTTTTTTATTTTTTTCATAACATTTTATATATTTTATCATCGTTATCATTCGCTGATACAGCATTGCCACGGAAGACAGAAAGCAAACGAGACAAGACGAAGCAATAAAAATGGATAAAGTCTGTCGCACCAGACCGAATATCGTTTCAGATTCATTTTTATTGATAGCCTTTTTTTATAGATGCAAACAACCAGAAACGTCACACGCAACGCCAACGCGGTTCAATCATTTCCACTCGAAATCGCCACACTTTATGGCTCAATCTTTGGACAGCTCCAAAAAGTCTGCGTTTTTAGCTCCTCAAACAAACATGAAATCGACCGGCATTATTCAGGCATCGGGTGAACGGAAAATTGTGGGAATTCTACGAATTTTTCCAAAATTTACCAAAGTCGTGTAAATCGTACACTGGGAAAATAGTTTATTTATAATAAAGAAATATATATAGTTGGTACTTTTACTCAAACATTCATTAACTGTTACTAAATTTGGTAATCCGCAATTAAATTATTCCGCAATCAACAATGATGGCAGAAAAACAACAAGAGGAAAGAAAATATTTTGCAGAAAAACAGGATTTCGAGCTTTTCCTGTCGCTGACGATCGAGTGAGAGCTTTAACGAGCGACTCGAACGCGCTCTTTATTTTCGGTTTCGGTGTGGCTTCATTGTCTTCGGGAGGCTCCAGCGCTTTCTCAACTATTGGATTTTTCACGCAACTCTTGTTCTCAGACTTGTATATGAAACCCACACCACATATGCACGTATAACTTCCTTGCTGATTAATACAAATTTGGCCATCCTGTAGATTACAATCATGCAAATCGGAAGCACACTCGTTGACGTCTACACAAATACCGAATCTTGATGACCACTCGTAGCCACTTTCACGGCAATGACAAGTTATGTTTATGCGATTACGGCTGAGAGATTCGAAGTCTTGATTCTCCTCGCGATTCAATGTACACTTACGATCAGCTGTGGAGAAAGCATGAATAAAATTTCGATTAGCGAGAAAAATATTTCAACATTCATTTAGAAAGATCCGCAACGTTCTTTTTTCTTTTTTCAATGCGTACATTTATTTTTATCTTGAGGCAAAGAAATCCCGCTAATTACACAATTACTTTTCCATAGCACATCAGCAGTTCATTTTCACTATCGATTACGACCTTCCTGCTCACCTGGTTGATTGCCTTGGTGGCAGGGGTTCTTGGGAGACTGAAAACAGTCCCTCATGTACCACAAATGTTTCATAGGGCAACAATGATCAGGACAAAAACTGTACAAGGCACAAGCAAAAGGTTTGTCATCATTGGCTCTTGGGTCTCTGTTATCCAGGCCATAATTATCTAAACAATTTGCATGGTTCGAGCAAGAGTCTCCAAAGAATTCGAGTTGTGGTTTTTCGAGCATCGTCCACCAACACATGTAATAGCTCACGGTAGTCCGCCATTGGAACCGTTCTGGAATTTTCAACGTATTACCAGTGTAATTAAAAATATGTCGCACAAAGTTCAGTAATTAAGTTCTTTTTCATTAGGATTTTTGCTAATGCGTTCAAAATTCAAAGTGCTTGACATTCGCCATTGCGAATGACCTCGTGACCCAATTCTCTCGTGTCTGAGCTCGAGCATATAAGGGGCTAAATATTATTCAACTAGAGATAACGAAATAAAAGGGAGCTCGGGAGAGCCAGAGATGAGAAAATAGATGAGCGAGTTTCTCGAGTCAATTTTACCGATAGGTCCTTGAAAAGGAACGGCTGTAAGATTATCTCGTCTCTTTGCCATCTGGCAGTCCCTCTGAGTGGCGAGAATTTGCAGAGTATTTTTCTTCAGGTCCCATTTGTTTTCCTTCATAAGCGTCAAGGTGTCATCGTGCCTTTGGAGACTCGTCATTCGTACTATTCTGTCAGCATACCGGAGACACTTTGTGAATCCAAGGTCACAGTTTTTGTGCACTTCCCAGTGCAACGATCTCAATGGTGGACGTGGAAATTCCTCATGAAGATGAGTCGGTGCTTCGTTAATGCTTTTGAAATATCGTCGATCGTAATCTTGAAATTTGTGGGCTCGCAGATAATACGCTAAATCACGAATGACACGATGTACATCCCAGTCTGCATCACTCGTTTCCTCCTCCGTTGATTCTTCCAAGTCGTCGTCGTCGTCGTCTAATTCGTCGTCTTCCGGTTCACCCGGTTCATTAATCGTTATATTTGGCTCCATAACCTGTTCTGTCACAAGTCCCCCGTTTAATTCGATATTTTCGTCCTCCTTCGTTACCGACCTCTTCGTCTCTCCTCCTGTATCCGTTTTTTGATTAATCACTTTATCAGGGATGCACATACTAATGAATATCAAATACACGAACCTCATTTCGTTGCCAAAAATGAACTTATTACATCGTCTTCATTTTACGATGTTCTTTTGTTCGTCCTTTTATTTATCCTCTTTCCTTCAATGCTATGGACTTCACTGAGAAAACAGTTTATTTATAATAAAGAAATATATTTCGTTGGTACTTTCACTCAAACATTTATTAACTGTTTCTAAATTTGATGATTGTCAAAAAATATCTTTGTTATCACGATCGAATTTGATAGCCATAACATTTCCTTGAAGATAAATGATTTGTTCGATAGCTTTTATGTCACTTAACTCAGTAGATGTTCATGGTCATCAAATTCATTTGCTATCAAGAAAGGTTATGTTTTATCAGATTATTCATTTATTAACTATTAACAAATGTTTATTTGCGACAATCGCGAAAGGCTCAAATAAATGATTAATTGACTGTTGAAAAACATTTATTGCACCGTATCCAACTTTACATTTGTTAGCAGTTAACAATTTCTGGTACATATGAATAAATCGTCTTCTCACTGTAGTTACACGATTCGACATACAGACTCCCCGATCCTATTCACTGAATGTAATTTAAAAAAAGAAACTCAACTTTATTTTTGTCATTTCGTGGCAGGAAGTAAGTGTTTCCTATTCCTCGGAATAAATAGTCGGCAAATACGGAAATAAGTTTGACTTACGGAGTCGGTAATGAAGTAATAAAATTATTCTTCACTTTGTTCACCACAAATATCATTTAATTGATTCAATGAGTACGAAGATCCGCTTTTGTCCGAGATAATGAATTTCAGTTGAAGCAAAACTTGTCGATTATACTTTGTCGTCCCACTAATTCGGTCACGAGACGGCGGTCTCTCCATTCATTTCATTTTGGTGTGCAGAGGTGTATCGTGTTTCCAGGCAAATTGTAGGAAAGCAATCTGCATACAATTTTGGGCGTATGGATTGCACCCCCGAACCGGAAGTTCTGTGGCATGAGCGAATAAGAGTGACGTTCGATCGGATGCTGGTGAGAATATTGGCGACGTCGCCTGAAACCAGGTCAATATTTACTCATCTCAACGTCGGGATAGAATCCATTCATCTCGTTCTGCTCCTGTTTTTAGTTTCTATCCATTTTTATCTTTCTCTCTATTCTTCACCGTTATTCATTGCACTAACACGCGGAATAAGAGTTCACGAAATTTGCGGTTTCCCCGAAAACTCCAAACAAGAACAACCCAATATCGCTGCAGAGCCAAAAACAATTAATAAACGACGAAATTGCAACTTCGTTCGAGATTCCAATTCATGTTATTTTCAGAAAAATGCATCACGAAGTATTGTCGTCTGTTGAACAAAAAAAAGAAAAAGTATTGTAAATAGAAAGTCCTGGACCCAACCATCGCACGATTTTGAAGCAGCAGAAGTAAAAAATTACGAAGGATAAGACGACGAAAATATCGAAGGGTGGTTTTCGTAGATAAGAGTTAATACACCTCATTGACGGGAGTCAATGGTAATAAAATAAAAGGAAATATGAGTCTCGGTTCTTCCAGATCGTGGACTTTAGAGAAAAGAACGAAAGTGGTGTATTTTTTTCTGGGATCATCAGCAGGATGGTAAAATAAATTTTTTAGAATACAAATAACATTATTGCTGATGATAAATTTGTCAAAATTCTTCGACTCGTTTCGTATTGAACTGAAATGACAGGAAAAAGCGTACGCTGAAAAAAACGGTGAAGTATATTCAATAATTTTATTATTTATTGACTCGCACGTCGCAGAATATTTTCACGAGCGACTTGCATAGCGATTACATCGGTCGGTTATGTTTACAACGAAATAGTTAGAATTTCGTGAACGTGCGAGCGTTCTACGAGAATTTTTTTCTCACTTTTTTCGCTGGCACTGTAACACATGCATATTTATATATAGAATGGGAAAGAGCGCGAAAAAAATACACGATTTGGGCTTGGCTTGCTCCGGTTGCACCTTCGAACCGTTAAGCGAATCAGTGTCGGGGCATCCGAATGTAAAATCCGGCGTTTATCGTGTCGCATTCAAAGCCAAAAAATTTATACAATTTTCGTCTCGTTTCTATATTTTTCTGATGAAATGGTCCCAGTACGTTTTTCCCTGTACTCAACAAGCGTTGAGCCGGAAATTTCATCGTCAACCACATACACGAGGTTATTTCGTGGAGCGTGATGCTGGTAAATCGGCCTTTATTTTTCCAACGATAATTTTCAGCGTTTTTTCGATCTATAATTTATTACGTGCGTGGAATGACAAAGCAAAAATAAAAAGGACATATGAGGAGGTTGATGAGCCTCAACTCAAATGAGTCATAAAAATAGCAAAATAATTAAATATTTAATTAACTCATGCGACTATGAATTGAATTAATACGTAGAATCAGATGGGTTTTCAGTTGAATGCCCATTTCCAGGAGCCCTTCTGCTAATTGGTGCTCAGACGTGGGTTTGACGAGTTTTGAAGGAGCGAGAGAAAGACAAGTCTAGAAACAGATAAGGATTGAAGTGAGGGAATTGCGGCGGCGCGAGACAAAGTTTGCCATAACGAGAACGTCATTATCGTGTACGATTTGATGAAATACTCATCGCAAAGTCTGAGCTCTCGGTGTCGTCATGAAATTCACCAGGATCTTGTACAACCTCCCCCTCCTTGCCCTCCACAATTCCTTCCAATTCTGTAGTATTAATTGGAGTTGGAATTTATGGCTCTTTCCTTTTACCCTATGGGCTATACATATATCATTCGTTCGGCATGTAATACGGAAACCACTTGAGAACTTGATTAGTATTCCACAGAGCGTGTGTGCCCTTCGCTGACACGTCTTGTTCGACGAATTGTTCTTCGTAGATCACGAGATCGAAGACATGGCTTATTATATTATATGTATATATATATGTGCTGCCCAATCGTCTTGCCTGTCAAAATTGAAGCTATAGAGCGGCAGATAGGTCTCTTCTATCTCAAAGCTCAAGTAATTCCTGCAAGCAAATGGGACTAAATTCGGTATTTTTGTCATTTAAATTCATTGAGTCCAGAGCATTCGACGGACGTGGCTAATAAAATTCCTCTTATCTGGGGATTTTCGAACTTTGTGGTTTTTTATTCATTTTCTCGGCTCAATGAAGCCTCCAATATTCCCGTAATGATTTGTTTAGGTTAGACGTATTGGAATAAAAAGTTTAATTATGATTGGATCGAGGCAGGCTGGATGGAGTGCAGAAAAAAGACAATCGATTAGTTTTTACATCGGTGCAGAAGTGTTTTCAGCTCGATACAGACTATTGAGTTTTTTCCACGTCAGACGATAATTAATCATCGTGTGGAAATTTTTTTCATCGTCACTCTCGCTCTCTCTCTCTCTCTCTCTCTCTCGAAATATCCCACAGTCATACAGGGCAAGATATTTGCAGGGAAAAAAGCTCAGTCTCGGATCACACGGTGTGACACACCGAGCACTGAAACGCGAGAGAGCGAAGAGAGCGCTAATGGAGTTTTATGGAACGACAAAAATGGGGTCGTGCTTGCGACGGATCCTCGTTAACCCACGCACACCCTCACGCTTCTGACGGCTTCCAACGTGATATCATCGTATAATAATACAAAATGAGATCTACGAGTCGACGCATCCTACTTTGTCATATTATTATTGTTGCTATCATTATTGTTTGGTTGACGAATAAATTGCCTTGTTCATCATAACTATATATATATATATATACATATACATAAGTACGTGTATGGGACAGAAAATACCGCATTAGTGTCCCTTTTACGGGGTTCTCCCGCCCTTGCAACAATAAATATCAATGACCACAAAGAGTTGACAAAAGGGAATCGAAAAAAAAAAAAACTCGAAGTGTATTCGACTAAAAAGAAAATGTTGCTGCTTAATTGATTAAGAGCTAAATTATGATAATGGAAAAGCATTCATTTTCATTTTTTCAAATATGTTTTATTGTTTCACAACTAACCGCTTGATTTTGTTTTCTCAACACTTGTCTCAGTCACAGAAAATGTTTATTCGAGTTTTTCACGGCACACCGAAAAGTGCAAAACTCTTTGAATGACTTAGAGTTCGCACAAGATCGGAATAATTTCGATCGTTCTTCGAGATTTCAATCCTGCTGGCCACGTTTCGGAACTTTCATCGGTCTCGCTCGTGGTGGCTCGAGGTTTCTGCGAATTGTGCTTTTCACCTCCCATTCCTTGCTCCAATTGGGAAGCAGCAGTGAGCGAGAACTCGGCGACATTTTCAAACGTTGTCCAACAGACGGCGAGATGGATTGCCAAACCACTGGAGGAGGGCGACGTGAGAGTTTAATCATTTCAAGCTCCCCTTCGCACATGCACGAAAGGCATGGAAATTTAATACTAAAATAAATCGTTCATAATGTAACAGAATTTTTAATCATCTCGCGTCTCTCATTGTCTCAATTTTGATCTGTGGAAAATATCTTGAAATGTCTTATGTCATTTATAGAACGAATCTGTGTCACTAACACGATGAGCTGACTGGACAACTTGACCCTGAACAGAGAGCAGTCCCGCATTGCCGTCCCACGATTAATTAGAAATTCCGTGCTTTTCGCAGATACTCACAGAATCCTCGTGGCCCGCAGAGGACAAATGGAGAGTCGATAAGTCTCTGCCGTTCGCCCAGCTTCAAAATGTCCAACAAGTCCGAGCCTCCGAGCTTATCCGTCTATTTGAATCTTTTCCTAATACACAGCCCAGTTAACCAGTATTTTGAGATGTCGAAATACCGATCAAAAAGTCGCAATTGACGTTTTTCGAAATTATTTGCTTCGTTAAGGGTCAATCTGCGAGAAAAATGCAGGAAAATTTGAAAAGTTTGACAAAACATATTCGTCGAACAATAAGCAGTAGAGAATAGGTAACAAAATGAAAGAAAAGATGAGGGAACGCGCGTGAAAAGTTGAAGATTTATTCAAAGTTGTTTCGAGAAGAAAAAAGTTAGATAATTAACGAATAGATCGTTGCACATGTCGAAACTGTTAAGGTATAAATAGTTTTCCACAAAAAGGAGGTTTGAAGCTGTCGCGGTTGTATAACATGGAAGGCGCGTTCGTTGAGTAACTGTAATAAAAGTTGTCTCTTGAAGTCAGATCTTGAGGTAAATGTTGCTGGGTATTACGGTTTTTGGGGTATAAGGTTGATACGGGGTTGGCGGTCTTTAAGGACGGGTTGGTTGGGCTCTGGGTGAGCTTTTGCAGAAGTTGGCCAGGCTTAGGTGCTCTGCCAGACGGAAGCTAACGGGTAGAATGGAATTGAACGCGGTGGGAAAGCTTTGAAGACATTTCTCTGTTACTCGGTGGCTGGTTGGGTGACACACAGAGTGTGTTGGTAGTACTGGGAATAGAAATTGCCAATGGTATATGTATGAGTATGACCATAGAAAGGGAGAAGAGATAGAATATAGAGAAAGATAATGAGAGAATGGATAAAAGGATAGAGGATAGAAGGAAGAGAGAAACCAGGACGTCGGGCTGTTAGGCAGATGTAAACGGTACGCTTCATTAACGTGAGTTACCGTCGCATCCATTATTCGTGGTAACCGGCCGCCTAACACGATCTCTCGCCTCCCTAGCTCAGCGTTCTTCCTCTTAACCGAGTATTTCGAATTGCTGCGCGCGAGCAAGCCCACCCTCCTCATTCTCTCTTCCTTTTTCTCTGCGTATTCTATACACCCATCGCTCTTTTAACACTAACATTTCTCTTCGCGCCATATCTCCATCTCCGCAGTTGGTCGCAAGCGTGACGTTGTCCCTCGCAGAAAAGCTGCGGCTTCTCCGACCGAACCAGAATTCGGGAGAGCTGCGCGACAATTCCGGCGGTGATTGGACCGTGAGAATTCCCTCATCCGCCTCCTTTAACCATCCTCGCACAAACGCATCCCTGCGCGTCGTTATTCTTTTCTATTAATTATTCTAGTCACTGAAACGAACAGTTCGCTGACTGATTCGTCGAGCTCTGGGCCTCAACGCCGAACATTAGCTCTCAAAGAACATTTGACATTAATCTGGCCATGCATCCCAGTGACGAAAGCTTTTTTTTAAAATCTTACATATTTACACGTATCTATATCCCATCGACGATACAAAAGTGCAACTTAAAGTACTTCTGTGTGTTGCAACGCTCTATAAGTCATGCACAGGGAAAAGATAGTTGCGTCGTAAATCAAACTGCGCAGCTACGATCGTAGATATTCTCTCCGCCCCACACTCACTCCAGTCATCTACCCTGCATCGGCCAATGCATCCTCTACACAGCATATAATACACGTACACACGTATAACCGAATGGAAACGTGATTTATGTGGTCATTGTGTACTTGATGCAATATATATTCAGGTATTGAGGAACAGAGAGGAGGGAGGGAGGAAGAGAGTGAGAGAGAGAAAGAGAAGGGGGTGGGGGGAGAAGAAATAAGAGAAATAGTAAAAGATGCTCGAAGAGTCGATACCACGAAGCAATGAAGCTCTTGTCGCGATTCTAGGTCATCCAAGCAGCCAATTGAAGCCGAAGCTGTAAGCGAAAAAGCCCGAGATCTTTTTGTATCGCTATTAAACCAAATATTTGATCATTTTGACAAAGAAAATATCTCGATTATTTGAAATAAGGAACAACTCTTTGCTTCTATTCTGAAGTTGAAATATCAAGAAAATATATAGTTATTTTTAGCGTAGTAACTAAAATATTCAGCGAGATTGAAAAATAATTGAATCGTTTCTGGCTCGAGATTGGTATTTCGGACTTTGACTTGAAAATTTATCTCACTCATTAAAATGACGATGTTTTATTTCTCAATGATATGCAATATTCGCCATTCACTTCGTTCGCCATTAATAGATATTCCAAGTCAAGAATCCTTGTCTAATTAAAAAAATGAAACAATTTAATCTTGAGATTCAGTAAATAGTGGAGTCTGCGAGAAAGGTTTTTCATTCGGTTTAGTGAGTCTCGATTATTAAAAGCACTTCTCATTGATTGAAATTCCGGTGAATATACGATTCGGAAGAAATTTCACGGTATCATCGGAACTCGGTATAATTTGAGGGAGAAAAGTATTTTTCATTGATTTGAAATATTGAATTTTCTTATAATTATCATAAATATCATGATTCAAATCGGAAGTTGTATTTCCAATCATATCAATTTCAAATTATCCGTAGTGACATTAAGATGACGTGAAAAATGGATTTACGGAGTCAGCAGCGGAGCTTTCTCGCGCCGTTAAGCGCAATTGAGATTCTTCAGAATCGAGAAGGAATGGATAATGGGATATCGCGATGGAATAACATTATCGAACTATATTGCGCGAAAAGTTTGCGGTCTACCAAGTCCCATCAATATTAGGACGTAGACGAATTCGGAAAGACGAGAGAAATATTGAATATTCCATCATTTCGAGCGTTGCTTCGACTGTCAAAATTCACCCTTATTTTCGCTTCTCTTATTATCTCGTTTGTACAGTGCGCAACGTTTAAATTTCTCTCATATATATCGACGTTATGTCGATTCGACGATAGAGAGGACGACGGCTCCCCTATTTTCTGTTTTATACTAATAACGAGTTTAATTTATTGATTCATCACAAACAGTGACAGAGAAGCTCATCCAGGAATAAAAAATCAAATCGTATGAAGCGATGGACCGCGAGTTCCAAATATGAAATTTCGATAAATATTCAATAATTCGATGGAATTTCGAGATAGAACCGATACAAGCACTCAGGAGAAATTTGATTCGATCGGAAATAAAATAATTCGCCAAACCACGGAGACATTCACATACAACTATTTTTGCGACGATACAAAATTTCGAGTCATTTTAATTATTGAATAAGAACTCAACGATTTTGCAAAGTTGCCGAATCTCCGGGTATGAAATATTTCAACATAAATGGAAAGAATACGTAGCATTAAGGAGCGATTGAATGCTCCGTAACTTTGGACATGCATTACACGAGAGAAATATGTTTGCAAAGTCATCCGGAACTGCCGATTCTCATGCATTATTCAAACAGGTATAAAATCTGCGGGCTACGAGCCTTTGTGAGTTCTCCACTGGTTCTCGTCTTTTCAGCTTGGCTCTCGAGTTTTCGATGTTTTCATGCAAAGACTCGGTGCTTTTCATTTTGAGAATCCGTTCGCAAGCAAATGGAATATGCGATCGAACAAGTTTTCGCGCACTTTCATGTTGCCCACTGTCCAATTTCTGCATAAAAGTCGATTTTCTCGTAGCCGAGAGGAGAAAACTACGAGTCGAGAGTTGGAACAATTCTCGATTATTTAACAGCTTCGTGTGTTATTCTTAAGGAACAAAGTCGAAAAAAACATTAAATCCTTGTGTCAAAGTTCCACTGAGCTCTGTGGACATTCATTTTGAGAGGCTAATTTATTAATTACCCAACAAATGAAAAATTCAAGGTGACCAAGAACGCGATAAGAACGAAACTCGAGAAAGCGTCTCTTAATTACTCAACAATGCTTAAAACTTTATTGGAACAATCCCAAGCACGTACACATAATAAATGAGAGTTCTTTCTCAATAATTCGAATATTATCGATGGCAAAAAGATATAAATGTTGTGGAATGTTGAGGATAAGCTTTTTCGACTTCTCATATACTCGACCTGCTAACAAAATTCGTTATATTGTGCATCGGAGAGCACTTAAATTTAAGTGGTTAACCGAATTACGTTCACGCTAGCGTTACCTTTTGAAATATCGTTCGGATATTATTATGCTAATTTCTGAGACGAGGCGGTAAGGCAAAAGATGAAGGAGTCCTGGTTACAGTGAGGTCGAAGAGGCTGAGAGAGGGAGAGAAAGGGCAGGAGGGAGGCTGAGAAGAAAAATAATACGATAAATAAAATAGCAGGATATGATAAGGTACGGCATACTGAATAGCATAATACGGAAAGTTTTACGAGACTGGTAGTCGCGTAAACACTGTGCTGGTTATTGTTCACCAAAGGATCGCTCCATCGTTCTCGTGGCCACGTAAGGAAGAAAGTTTAATGATAGGCAGCCTTGAGATGCATTCGCGAGATGGTTCTGTCCGTTTCCTAAATAAAGTCTGGATCTTATATTTCGGAGGATGGCAATAAGACAGCGGGAA
This sequence comes from Campopleginae sp. 14b, assembly GCA_030522525.1. Classification (NCBI taxonomy): domain Eukaryota; kingdom Metazoa; phylum Arthropoda; class Insecta; order Hymenoptera; family Ichneumonidae; species Campopleginae sp. 14b. Next base: position 233,276 of record JAPYYS010000010.1, read on the forward strand.
CACATCGATGCCGACTATGAACTCGATACCAAAAGCTCTCAGCGCGCGAACATCTCACTCTCTGTCTCTCTGCTTTCCTCTTTTCCTCGCTCTATGTATCGCCATCTTTCTTGCTTTTCTTCTTTGTCTCATTCCAAACTTTTCCACTTTACCTTCTCCTTGACTCAATTATGTATACCTTGTTCTTCTGCCTGAATTACAAACGCAACGAAAACGAGGGAGAGCTTCTGCATGCTGAGCCCCAGAGATGGCGCCACCCAGATCGTTTCCAGATGGAACCTTCATTCGAAAAAGTAAATAAAATTGTCTACATGACTTGAAACATTTCTCTGTCATTTATATTCCATGATTTATGCAGAAATAAGTACAAAATATTTTTCAAAAACTGTACGAATTACACTTGGAAAATCTACTTTCATCCACGCGTGTTAACGCGAATATTCATCAATCTTCTACGTTCCTTAGGAGCTTTACTAAGTTTTTTTAAGATCCTGCGAGTTTGATGGTCCTTTACCATCCTCGAGACAATTCCTCAGCCTGAGTCATCTTCGACTATCCTTTCTGCTACCTAACTACACATCAAAGGTGAATGGTATAAGCTCGACAATTGCGTGGGACCTATTGTCAAAGGAATATAAAAGAATATAAAAAGTATTTTGAAAAAAATATAAAAATTTTAGATTTCGATCTGCGGAAACGAAAATTTGTTGCGAAGTTTTGATTTGCCTCTCGATTTCATTATTTCACGTGGTGAAATTCAACGTGAAACGAAATGGAAAAAAATAATCGAGTTATTAGCAGAGAGAGAGATTTTTTTTTGGCAGATCGATTCAATTATTTCTGATCGTTGCGCTGGAAGAGTCTGCACTTGGAATAGATATGTGAAGATTCGTGTATGTAGGAATTAAACAGAACTGCCGAACGTGTGAAGAATTTCAAGTCCTCACGCGGATGACCGAATTTTGGAGTACGGGTGGGTCAACCATGGATCGAAAAAAAAAGAACTTTCTGGTGCATGGTTACCTATCCATAAATACGTTGTCCGTACGCATACTCACTCATACCAAATCCCAAAAAACTCTACATATCGAGAGCTCTCTCTAGCGGGCTGTCGAGCCTTGTCGCAATATCCGGTAACGAAAGCCAATAAATAAAGGAGGACTCCTCGCCACGGAATTAAAACGCATAAATCAGCCTTGTCGAATACAGATGAGCCTGTGTGTCCTCCTTTCGTTGCCTCTATCTCACACTTCGATTCTTTTCCTCTTTCACGCCATATCTGTGTAGGCCTTGTCTCGTGCCCTCATGCACACGAATGAACGCAGAGGGCGTTGAAAAAACGAGAAAAATTAATGTCACTTCGGTATTTGGACAGTATTTTTTATTTTTTTTCGTCAAAAGTCAGTTCACGTCGGTTCGTGTGAACTAGTATTTAATTTCTCTTATGTCTCCGAATATGACTAATGAATATTTATATTATTGTTATTGATTCATGTAGAATTGATCGAACAGAGATTCGATCGTTACATTCGCTTCATTTTGGGGCCATTGTCTGGTGAATTTCGCTGCCCACGATAATTTTCTCATGAGGCAAAATTTTTTAATTTTTTTCGACGCATTTTCTTGATTCTATTAATTTGGACTGTCATTTTTGTAATTGACATCCGTTGACGAATTGACCTGACAGAAAAATTCGTGTATCCCTTAATCGATAATTCATTTTCTCTGTCTTTCTCTGGCTTTTCTTCACCGGCCAGCATCTCTTTTTCTGTCACTACAAATTAATATCGGTCGTTCTCGAAGGGAAGCGATGCCACGAGTTCCAAATTGCTAGAAATCAATCAGCAATCTGCGCTCGAACGATCGACGTTTTTTTTCTTCCCAGTCAAACCTTTTGCTCCCATGGTAACAGTCGAGCTTGTACGAAAGAAATATGTTTCTCGATTTTCCATCGCACATGATTTATTTTACGAATTTTATCGCGTCCCATATTTGTATATATATATATATTTATATGCCGATCGTTACAGCCGGAAAAAAACCGATCGACATAAATTCGCCCGTTAAATCTCACCACTTACGCTTTTATTTTTCAAACCCAAGTGGATAACCCACTTTGTTTACTAAAGTATCATGAGCAAGAACTTAAAAAGCAAAAGTCAATTTTTCAAATACTAATCGGATCAAAATTGATCTTAATAGAAAAAATCATTATTCTAAAAATCTGCGAAAATCGATGGCGGAAATAACGTACGCTCCACGCAATTAATGACTTGGACTAATTGTTCATTGTGTCATTAATAATTACAACTTTATTTACCAAAATTTCAAGAGCCCACGCACAAAATACTGTACACACAAAATTTCCATTGCTCTCGGACTTTCATATAGTTTTCCTCATTTGCATAATGATCGTGTTTTTTTTTGCCATGTGTAGGCCGTACAAGATTGTAGACACGCATGGTTAACTCTTGTTGTCCTGGTACTGTTTGGATACTATTATATCTATCGTACACGATGTATTTGGAAATAAATACTCGACCTGCCCTGGCATTTGGAGATTCTCTGTGCTTTACTCATGAATATTTAATGGACTAACGACGCGACGGTGTGGCGTAGCTAGTACCGCCAGCTGAGTACGTAGCATCGATACGCGAATATTGAGAGCTTTCGCGATGCGGGGATGCCAGCCAAGCGACCATCCTCCAGCTTCAAGTGTTCCATAAGTAAATAGCCGATACAGGTTACGGGTAAATACGATGTGTATTCCGATGCCGACCACCCCTATTGATTTTCTATCGATATATCATCTTTTTGTCATGACTCGATCAGGCAAACCCTGTACCCGCAGATTTTGGAGTAAGTAAATTTCATTTGCAGAGAAAAAAATTGTCCCGAAAGAAAAATAACGTAAAATTGTTGAAAAAAAATAAATCGAGGGTGGGACGTCATTTAAAAAAATATTTTGAGAGTCTCTAATAAATTTCCGAATCGTTCAACGACGTGCCATTCGTGGATTAATAATAATTGATGCTCATGAAAAGGTTCGACCTCAGTAGCCAAACATTTTAGGACTTGAACGTTATTCACGATCCTCGTGGCGCGTGTATATGGATCCTTAAGGGCCAACTTTATCACCGGGCCTGGCTGTTTTCCTCCTAAACGATTAAGGTGAATTCTCATATGTGAGTAAATGGTCCTCACAAATTCCCCGTCATTGGTAGCTCCTCGGCCGTCTATCTCAGCTCCCGCATAGTTTGCCTGAACTAATTAACGAACAATTATAATTAATTTCACACCACGGAGGACCAAAGTTATTCGCGTACGATCGATGCCATGCCTCCTAACAATCATCTGTTTTTGGTGGATAGCTGACACGCCGAAACAGCAGACGAGACTGCGGGCGACAGAGACGATTACAGAACCAGAGCCAGTTTTAGGGAACCAGGACTTTTCACCAAAGAAGCTAAAAAAACAAAAAAACAAAACTGGAGCAGCTGCGATTAATTCAACAGCTTCGGCCTCGATCGATATCGAGTCGATGTTTACGTTCATCAAATTCATTTGCTATCAAAAAACATTACGTTTTATCAAATAATCCATTTATTAACTATTAACAAATGTTTATTCAAGAAAATCGCGAGAGGCTCAAACAAATGATTCATTAACTGTTGAAAAACATTTATTTCGCCATATCCTACTTTACATTTGTTAACAGTTGACAAATCCTGATGCATAGAAATAAATCGTTTTCCTTAGTGTACGAGAGCTAAAAACAATTATCGATGGAAAGCACCCCTGCGACAATCTTTGGCTAAAGAAATACCACAGGATATTTTAATACCATAAATTTTCCATATATTCATGTGCACATACAATTTTGTTTGTGCCCGCTATACATATATGCTTAAGTACATCGCGGAACTATAATTCCGAGCATAAATCAGTAGAGAACCTCGTATTTCGTCGAGGCACCAGGAAAACGTAGTTTGTACCACCTCGAACGTGTATGCCATTACATACGTTTGTACTACTCAGAAAGCACGCAGAGCGCGTCGCTGTTCGGATATACTGCTGGTATATGCTACATGTACGATCTACGGTAATCGTCAGCTCGACGTATTACCTCTGCATCTACATGGATATACATAGGACGTGCCATCTGAATATAAACTCTTTTGTGTTAAGGTGAGAGGTCACTAGCTATGTTGCTCCAGTGAGCTGAAATAGCTGATGGAATTTTCCAAATTGAATATTTCCGACACGATTTCACCAATTTAGAAAACCCCTGTTGGCCCATTTTTGGCGTGGTCCTGCGTACACTGACAGAGCTTTTTCCCATCAGTAAAACGACATCGAAAAATTTTAATTTCGAAAATTTAAGGTCAGTGGCTCATCCCTCACCTTAATGAAGGTGACGCTAATGGAATGAGCGACATTTTTCGACCATGGAATAGACCAGGCATGGATTTAGAAAAATTCATTTGTTGGATTACTATCCCAGCGGTCACCCAACCAAGTAATAGACTTGCCCAAGGTTGAATGGAACTGCTTAAGCAATTACTGTGGGCATTTTTTTTTCTAGTATCAAAGATATAAAGAATTATTGGTTAAATAAAAAAGTATTAGGGTCGAAGGTTATTCGATCTGTAGGGTTAAATATCCGGTATGGATAACCTTGACAGAATAGCTTTGGAAGAGTTCGGTCTGGAAGGTGGACATGAATCTGCAGGGCATTAATAAAGGTAGAACGAAGGTACGGCGTCCTATATATTTTTCCACGTCCGACTGCGTGTGTAGGTGAGTAAGACAAACAGAGTTTGATGCTATATAGAGATGGATAGATTCCCAGATAAAGTTTCAAAGGACCAAACGGTTGATAGACGTACAAGTTTCTGGGTAGCAGGGACCCAAGCTCTCGGTTTATGTCCAGAAGTGGCAAGACCATTTCTTTTTGATCCCTCACTGGCTCGACGCTGCTTCTGAATCCTACCAAAGATCCTCTCCCACAAAGTGAAATAAAGATCGTCCCTTATAATTCTCACGCGATTCACCCTCTGAAATAAATGAGAAAAAAAAAGAATGTATTCGTCGCCGAAAGAGTTTCTCCATATGAAAGGCAATTGATTTCTCTTTTATGCGGTGAAATAATTGAATCTTTTCATTCAAATTCCTCCATCCGTGTTCATTTCGTTTCTTCGGATCTTAGGAATTCGATAATAATAGTTTAACAAGAAAAAGATAAACGTTCATAGAAAATAATCATCGATAAAGAATTTTTTCATTCATGTTGTCGTAGTCGATTTCTTAAAAAAATTCTACGATCGTGAGTGCGTAGAGAAACAAACGAGCCGCTGTGTTTCAGCTTTTTCACTAAACAGCACATGTTAGGCTACTTGAGTGGAAAGATAACGAATACAACGGGAAAAGTTCGCAAGCAGTCTCGACCTTGACTACAATCGAGCCTACAATTAGTTTGAAATCTTGGTTAATTACATCCTGTTAAACGTAAATTGCCTGAGTGAGAATGAGCTAGGGGATGAATGTGGAATATGGGAAAGGGGAAAATGGATGAGAACTATCGCTGGGAAACCACGACAGGCGGTGCCGTTGGCGTGTAATACATCTGGGTATTTAAGCATTCCGAGTAATTAAGCCGGAGCTACGAAATTCGAGCACGTATATACAATGTGGTCACGAATTTTCCGACCCTTTAGGCTAAACGACAAAAAACATGGGATTCGGCGCGCCGAAGTTGTTAACTGGTCATTGTTATGCCAATGCGACACCATTTTCCTTATCGAGTGACAGAAAAAAGCATCACGTTATTTTGTACGTCGTTAGACATTTGTAAGCCTCAAAAGGAACCAAATGAATCCATCGCTCATCTGAAAATCAATTCCCCGATCACAATTCGATCACCAACGACAAACAATTAAAATAATCGAAACGGAATCTTCAAATATCCATTCGAACAACTGATGATGATTAATTTTAACATTAAATAATTTGAATGGCCAGGTCCGATTTCCTACTGAATCCTTTGCATTCGTAAATGTTAACCCAGGAAAAAGGGCATTTTAAGAATTGACTAGGAAATTGCGAGATTCAACTATTCTCGTGACTGTTATTGTGAGAATTTGCGTAAGCCATGCTCATTCGTGTTTTGCGTCGTTGTGTACGCAGTAAGCCTATAAAATGCAACCGCGGACCGAATAAGCTTTCTTAAAGTCTAAATTAAATCTCCGCGTGCTCTGAAATCTTGCCAGTTAACTTTTTGTTGTTGGGCATTTACAGACATTCGGTATAAATATGTATGGTATGTGCAGAGGTTATTCAATTTATAAGATAAGTATAGGAGTGAGGAAAAGTGGGTGGGAATAGGGCATCACTGTGTGGAGATATATACGTGTATAGAAATTTTTATATAACCATATATAGTCTTCTTGCGACTTCCTTGTAGGCCACTGTGGTGCAGATATTATTTCTCGAATACACAATCCCGAAAGAGGGCTTTGAAAGTGCTCGTAAAGGGCCTGACGTTGTGTGCCTTTACACTTTGCCAGCTGGTTACATGACGCTCGCGTGTACGTCGTCCTTATCCGTGTATCCGTACATATATATTGTCCTTAGAGGCTCGCAGTGGCTTACACTCCCACGAGGTTATTAAATCTTTTATTGCCAACTCCGGTAAACCCAGCGGCTCTTTCGTCTCGACAGCAAAAGCGTTCCATCTCTCGCTTCCTCATTTTCTCCTTCTCACCGTTTTTTTTTTTACTCCGCTCTTTCATTTTTTCTTCATTCTTTCTTGTCTCTCTATCTTATTTTCTTTTCTCAATGCTCTTTCACCACCAGCGCTAACTTTGCCACATTTTTTTGCACCACGAGATATTCTTTATACCTTCTTACAGAGGGCAAAAACTCCGCAACGATATAAACGAGATCTCGAGTGTCTTGACTTTCCTTGCCACATACATGCGTCTGGCTTGTGTTCAAACGACACCGAGCAACGCTCTTCAAGCATTTTTCCGTCCGCAGAATTTCTTTAATAACCTCCTTTCACCCTCTGAACAATGAATAACAATTGTCTTCTTTTTTTCTTAATTGGAACATAGTTCAAATTTAAGTGCACAGGTGCCTCGTAATTCTTATCTCCTTGCCAAGCTCTTTTGTGAACCTGTGAAGCTTCTTTTCTGGATTTTCTCGTAAATCTTGCAACCAACTGAGAATAGAAAAACATTTTTGTATGTCGAATGATTTTTTAAGAATAATAATCACTACATTTAAAAAAATGAAAACTGACTTTTGTTCATCGATGGAAATTCAACAAATTTAACTGGAAAATCTTTCGTTCAGAAACGTCTTGACCTACATAGAGTCGAAATTATAGTTTACCAAATATTTCAGTCACGATGTACATCGTCCTAGTCTCGGAAGAACGTGCAGGTGCTCGGCACCTTTTCGTAGTTGCGACCGTCGCCGACCGTCTGACTGACAATAATTTAAATTCGCCAAAAAAAAGTTGTACTCGTGTATGAAACTTTAAGAAAATGTGAATGAGAAATAATCGATGTTCTTGGCTCGTCAGACTCTGGTCAAAAATCCTCAGTACACGAAACAAAACGATGAAAACCGAGCACATTGTTTTTTTATAAATTATCGAGTCACGAATGGAATGAATCGCATCGAGAGGAAATGACTGACGTTGATTCCCTGAAAATGGACATCCTTTGGGGTGATTTCAGGGTGAAATCTCGGTGGACCGCGTGGTAATTGCAATATCTCGTGGGTATTTGGCTTACACAGTCGAGAGAAGGCTTCCGAAGGCGGATCGACTTTGTTAGGCCATAAAATAAACGCCCTTTTAACCTTCCGTGCTATGCTAGGAATATACACATATTTATATGCTTATACGTTTGTATGAGCAGGTAAAAGTATACAGTGAAGTGTTAACGTACATAGACAATAGTATGCGGTGCGTGGCGTGAGTCGGATGGCAAGTATTGTTGCCACTGTGGTACGTATAGCGTATGCAACGCAGCCGCAAAATCTCCGCAGCGGGGAATACCCGGCGTCGACGTTCTATATAGACACCAAATCGTATGCACCAAAAGCTGCCAGTGCCCTCTACCAGGCTTCCGGTAATTTACATAGAAACCATATTTCTCTCTCTCACTCTCTCCCTCTTCCCAGGTTACGTTTGGATATATATGCATCGGTGTATTCACATTTTGTATACGAGGTACTTCGGGTAAGAGCGGTTTTTGGCCGAGAGAAATTTTGGCAGAGCCGCGCTTAATCCATGAACGATTATTATATACTTTTGGATAATTCTCGTGTGTTTGAAAAAACGAGGGAGAATGTGGAAGAATTTATTTTTCGATCTAAACGACTTTTGCAAACTTCCCCTCGACTTGTTAATCGTTGATGTGGAATATTTTTTGAATATTTTTCCTTGTAAAAATATTTTTACTTTTCCGGAGATTGACTTAATTTTTTTCATTCATGTGGTCGATGCAGATTTCATATTATTTTTTGTTTTGTAGGATTGAAACGGAAGTTCCGGCGTTTTTCCCTCACAGGATTTACAATGAGGTGGATTTTATTTGGGACTCCCCATGGGCATAATAACTATGAAAAAAAGATTGGATTCTTGGTGAAAATTCGCATACATAATAACTAAATGGGCTTTGGAATGACGTGCGAAAGGAACCGAGGGAAAAACATAAATTTAATATTCCTCGTGGAGGAAACGTGGCGAGAGTTTTTTGTCGTCAGGGTGCTGCAGAGGGAAGGGGCAAGAAGATGCAAGACGGAAACATCTTAATGTCTTTTGGTCACGTCACCGCGCTGAGAACACTCGAACGAAAGCGAGAAAATATTTGCCGCCAAGTTTCGCGTCGAACAATCCGAAAAAGACGTTTCATTCAATTATACAAAATTGTCAAGCGACAGCTGGACAAATGATAATTGTAGTCCAATTAAGAATTTTCTGTCTTGCTGTTTGGATCAAGCAGTCTGGTCAGGTTTGTATTTGCATTCAACGAGGAACCTGCGAGATTCACGAATCCAAAGAACGTTCATTAGCTCGAAGAGGTAATCATGAGCTACGAAACTGAAGGTTCGTTGAAAAAAGAAAAAAAAAAGAATTATTTTGTATACTGAGAAAACCATTTATTTATATGTATCAGGATTTTTTAATTGCTAACAAATGTAAAGTTGGATACGGCATAATGAATGTTTTTCAACAGTTTTTTTTAAATTTATTAATTTAAGCCTCTCGCGATTGTCTCAAACAAACATTCGTTAATAGTTAATAAATGAATCATTCGATAAAACGTAACCTTTCTTGATAGCAAATAAATTTGATGACCATAAACATTTACTGAGTTAAGGGAAATAAAAACGATTGAACAAATCATTATTTTCAAGAAAATGCTATGCCTACGAAATTCGATCGTGATAACAAAGATATTTTTTGACAATTAACAATTTTAGTCACAGTTAATGAATGTTTGAGTAAAAGTACCAACTAAATATATTTATTTATTATAAATAAACTGTTTTCTCGGTGTTTTTTTCTCACTAGATATCGAGCCTCAGGTTCACAGTAAAAGTTACTAAGATTTAAAAAGCAATGATTATCTCGTGGTTTGATAAAAAATGCACGCCACCATGTCTCTTTTCTTAATTTCTTCAGCCAAAGCTGAGACACGCGTACACTCAATAGTGCAATGGGTGTGAGACTTTTATCGACGTGTGTGCTCAATGTTGGTTACAGCCACTTGAACCACGTGAGATATTTGAGGGTAAAAAAAGACGAGGAAAGAAGGAGCTGATGCGAGCCGTTCTTGTAGGTTCGAACCGCATATCCTTCGATTATCCGATAAGAGGCCATCGGGAGGAGTAGTGGAAAATCTGCTTTAAGAGGGTGTAACTCTGCCTACCTCAGCATTGCATACATGGCTTGAGCAACTGCATGTAATACATACAAATGTTTATGGGTACGTGAGTATGGACGTATAAAAGAAAGGGTACACAAAGCATGGCACGCGAGTGGGGCTTCTTTCGAGATTTACGTCAAGTTATATATTCCAGATGAGTAGAAAATACTCCTCGCTTTCAGAATCTCGGAGCTTCCTCTTGCACATATATTTTTATCTCGCTCTCGCTTTATTTCCTTTCGTTTTTCTCTTTATATATTCATCGTGTTTCTCTTTCTTCTTCTCTCATCGTGTCTCCCTTCCCTTCGTTGCTTCCCGTGTCTCATTCATGCATGATTTTTCGAGCAGGGCAACCCACGGGAATATGAAAGAGAGAATATCTATTCTCAAGGTTCATTCCTTATGTGAACGCGGTCACACGACCTTTGCCAAGAGCCAAACTGATTCATAACTGTAACCCGGCAGCTGTGATCATTGTTCACTTTGACACTTATTGCTTGCGAATTCATTTATTCCTTTGCCAACAAAATGACATTAAATCGACTCGTTACTTTATTTCTCTCTGCGACCGAATTTCCTTCTTCCTGTCAACGATAATACAGCGCGATCAAACTTACCCGCTGTACATTTTATTATACGTGACGAATCGTTATCAATGGATGTTTTCTTGGACGAAACGTTTTTTTCGGATTGTTCTGAAAAAGCAGAAAAAATACGAGCGTAATCGATTTTGTGGTGTGAGTAAAAATTTACCAATATTTCTTTGTAACTTGACCGATTATTATTTGCATCTTTTTTTTCCATCCCAAAACGGGACAAGGAACATTGTAAATTGAAAAGGACTCGTAGAAGTCTTAGCCGTTGATCGAATTTTTTCGGAGATACGAGAAAATGGTGAATCATCGTCTAGGTGATTCCATTAAAACGTCCATAGTTCTTGTCCCTGTAGAAATACAGAGTCTCGTGTAAAATACGAGAGAAAAGGACTGTCGCTCGAGCGGTTTCACTTCCATTCATCTGGGCAAAGTTACAAGCAGAAAACGATATATAAAAATGTGTCGTCAGTGTTCGCAGTCGTTGATAAATTGAAGATCTGGCATGCCTCGCGTAACCACCCTTCTATTTTTCCTTCCTCCTCACTTCTTTTATCCCTCATTCTACTGTCTTCTTTCGCCCACCCTGTGAGCTATCTCTAACAGGTTTTACAAACCTTTCTCAAGTTTGGCACAGGCATTTTCCCCTTGTACCAGTTTCACATTTACCTTGCCATTATACATAACAATATGAATTATTTTCTAATTTCGAGGATAAATCCTCCATCTCACCTTACCCTTTCGAGCTCGATGCCACGCGCTGTTTTTCATCAGCATACCATAACCCCATAGTTATGCAATTTTGTTATTTTATCAATTCTGCTTATCTTGTCTCAAAACTCACGAGATCCTGCGACGATTCTTCATATTAAAAAACAAACTTGACAAAGGCAATATTTATCTTCGTAGTACGTACGCAAATGGGGTATTATTCTTCGTGGGTCCGTATTTATCCTTCATTTCGTTCCTATACTATTTGCCCGACCGCTGGCAAATTGATTGACTTTCTTTCTGACTGTCAACCGGAATTCCAAAGCATCGCGTCACTCATGAAATTAAAAACTTCGCAAAAACGGTTCGGGCAATCAACATTTTCTCAAAAGACGTACTACGACCTTGAAAGAACCACGAGGAGCTTTTCAAACGCCACAATAACGCTCATATGTCGAGAAACTGCAATGACCAAGCCAATCGATGTTTATGCAACTCAATGAAAGTCGTTAACGTTACAGCAGCTGCGTCATTAAATCGAAATATAATCGTGAAGCACTTGTGTTGGGAAATCGGACAAATCCACTGATAATCGAAATAGTGATTTCCTCGCTGCAAATATTCACTTACAGTTTGAAACACAGCTGCATAATAATTGAACAAAAACAAGGCTTCTGGGTAAACAACAAAGCGGAACACATGAAATTATCCATGGGCTTCATAATCGACGTAATTCATTACTCTTGGGCTCTCAATTGACGTGAATGAATGTCAATCAATATTACGAGCACGAACTGTGGGAGAGCATAGCAAATACATAAAAACGTAGGGCTTCAGAATCTGGAGAATTCTGTTATCCCGAATAAAACATTTCGACGAGGGAATTATGGAAAAAAAGTTTGTCGAATTGAAAATCAGGCTCGGATTAGTCCTGTGGACATAGCGCTAGCGAGAAAGGTGTGGAAATGACAAGCACTTTGTCCAAAACGTGTAAATGCCCAAGAGCAAACAAGCGAATGTCAAACTCCATGAGAATGCGTATGAACGAGTGTTTACTACTGTTGTGAATTTATTGCGTGCGGACCCTTAAGAGTTCCCCTCGATTATCTCGATGCTCGTAAAGAGGTGAAACGTGATAATAAAATTGGCCACGACGCGATGCACATAGTTGTTTTTATTGACCACGAAAATGCTTTTATATGTGCGTTTCATTTATTTTTCTCTTTCCCACTCCATCTGTCAACAAAATTCCTTTAATCCATCAGTACGAACAATGGGATGTGATCAAACAATAAAAATAATGGACGAGGAACGTTCCAACGAAATGTATAACTGACCCAATTTTTTAAACAATCAAAAAATGAAATGGCATTTTTTTATCTCAATTAAGAACTTTGAAGAAATTCTGAACGTTAGCTGCAACTTTCATCATGTAATTTTCGGGATTTAGCTATTTAATTGACAAGTTTATTTATTTGCAACGCGTGCGCTCGAGACCTTCGCTTGCAGTAATCCAACATTTCGTTTCTGATTGAGTTCGAAGGTGAAAATCGCCCGGAGAAAATGGATCGATTCTGATTTTCCAAAGTTTCCTCTCAACGTTAAACAACGTTTTATTACGCAAAGTTGATTTTATGGTGAAATCTGATAATATGTTAATTTGCAATAGGAAGCTCTGGAGATCGAATAAGCCATACAAGATAATTTCGATTATGGCTCGTCGATAACGCTTTTGAAAAGAAATTGAGAGGATATACAGTGAATGTTCAATATTTTGATGGAGATGGAACCACCAGTGGCAGATTAATATTCATATACGCCATGTTAATATAACATCCATACATAATGTACTGCGTGTGATAGAGCCTGGAATGCCGGTGCTCTTTGTCTTCCGCCCTCGCATGTCGACGTTGTCTCCCGATCGCGTTAACACACTGAACAACGAATTTACTCGTATAATCCAAAGTCACTCATCATTCTCTCATTAAAAATTCCAGCAATCTCTCATGCCCATATTTATCGCCATTATTAATAGCGCTCATAAAAAATGTTGGCCAAACTTTCGACAAATGCAAAAAGAGTTCGCGCACACATGCGGTCATTCCGATCACGCTTATCGATCGCGCCATTAGTCTTTGTACCTGTTAAATTCCACTGGGAGTGCCACATTTTTCCCTGCGATCATTCCCACATGGTTTTGTTAAAATCCCTCCACTCTTTATCAACCAATAATTTTTCACCTCGCGACGCAAGCGATAACAACAAAAATCGTATCTAAAAAACAACACACACACACACACACACACACACACACACACACACACACACACACACACACAAAGATTCGAAACTAAACTGCTGCCATAATTTTCGAACAACGTTTGGAAATTGTCAATCAATTTTCGTCGCTCATTCCACCCTGAAAAGAAAAACGCTAAACGTAATTTTGCATAGAGCAACTGACGTCATATATAGAACAGTAGGATATTTTTATATGTGTTCAAGCTTCCTCCGGAACGAGGATCATCCGAAAAATTTCCGACGGTATTGAACTTCCTCTACTGTTTGTATTATAACAGCGATATAGCTAAGCATACCGTCTACATATATGTATGTTTCGGTATATTCACCTATAAGAGAAACAACCGAGTTCGGAGTCCAAGCTTCACTGCACAATACAAACACCGACACTAACGCTAAAACGTGTATATATATATATATATATATATATACATATATATGAATGAACATAGATATATATATATATATATATATATATATATATATATACAAGGACATGGAGAGGCGAAAACCCGAACAGAAAGCTACAAGGAACGACGGGGTTTCGTTGGGAAAACATGGTCAAACGCTCATTGGAATTCTGTGCTGACCCAACACGTCGACCAAGTCACTTGCCAGCGAGAGCGCAAGCTCGGCTTTGCTTCAGCTCGTTTGCTTCTTTTTCTTATTTTCTTTCTCTACCATTTTCTTTTCTTTCCTGCTATCTTCATCATTTTCTCGTACTCTCTCTGCCCAAACGGGACTGCTATGGCAAGTGCCAGCCTTTACCTGCTGCTACGCTAAGATATGTTACATTTTATTAAACCAGAAGAACTCCACAGGAAAGTGAGAATTTGTAATCATTCAAGATCGAGGGCATCGAAGATTTCGCATAACGGAAGTTCCTTTTTATTTTTCATAAATTTTGCGGTGAAATCAGTTGAATTGACGAAAACGTTGATTGAAAAATAAAAATCGTGCGAGTTTAATTAAATCCATGGTATTTTTTTAAGTAAAAATTATTCTCTTGTAAGCTTTCTGGACTGGAATGAAAGAAGGAATTATTGACAATTCGAACATGACAGCACCTCGCATCCCTCGCCGTTATATGACCCGCTATTATTAACGATTTTTTGTCAAAGATATGTTTTATGAATTTAAAGTTATATGCCGGTTCGAGCTGTCGAAAAATATTTCATTACTATAGCCTTTGTGTTGGTTATTGGTGTGTGAAGCTGTCCGGTCATTGCCCAATCGGCAAATACAACGAGTTAATTGATCGACGCGTGCTTCGACAGTTCATACGCGTTTAATCCGTATGAGCGGAAATAAAAAATGTTTCAAACTTGAAATGAAGGATTTGACCCAATTTTCTGATAAACGTATTCGCGAATGCTTTTGACAGTATTTATTCCGATATTTTAATTGTGTTTTTATTACGCATAGCTCCAGGGACTCGCGACATACCTCCATGTCGGTAAATTCTACTTGGATTTTTAGTTCCTACACTATTGAATATTAATCATGCGCTTTCATTCGAGCAGTGAATCAAGCCATGTGAGTCAGAATTCGTAGGAATTGCATTTCGTTTTTCATCGCCCAAATGCAGTCATGCATTTCATTTATTTTTGCCAACAATCATGCATTTTTTCTCTTTGATCCAGCCTCGAGTATTGACGATCGTAGCGGCTCTTGTTTATATGCGTCATGAAAGTCATAATAAATGAAATTTCGGCTTTCCACGACTGACAGAACTCTGAAAATTCACTCAGCAAAACAATCAACGAAAATGGAATCCCGACGGAGAAAATGGAGTGAATAATATTTTTTTAAATGTCAAAGTTCATTTTTTGTTTAGTTAGATTTTTCAATCGAGTAATCGTGTCCACTCCATCGGCTGAACCCAATCTGAGAAGCGAATCGTTTTCTGTAATAGGATAAAATAGTGCAGACCAGGGGAAAGCAGTTTATTCTGAAAATCTGGTTCAACCAACAATATTTATATTTTAACATAAACGTATTTTAATGACTCCGGTAACGTGAAAAATACGATATGGGGCTGAAAGGATGGAGGGAAGAGGGGGTGATTTTGAGAAGAATCTATGCTGTACCGCTTTGCCCGCTCCATCTGGCGTGCAAAGCGGGAAACGCCCTGCAAAAGCAGCCGAATATGCCCGTGGGGAAAAAAGCTTCGGGGAACTAAATTACCGATATTATCGGTTTCTCCCAACCCCGCTTGATGAAAGTGGGAGCTTTCATTGTACTGTAGTACAAAATATATTGTGTGGTGTCGGAGGCAAGAATGGAATCATGTATATGTATATTTACGTGCAGGAATAAGGGAGGGAGAGAGAGAGAGAGAGGGAGAGAAAGAGAGAATGGGGCGCGGTAGTTCATATTCATGGTAATTTGGGTTGCCGCGGCAAGCGGGCTCGAAATTTCAAGCGTATGTAAGTTTATAATTAATTCATTGGATTAAACTTTACATTGTGGTATCTGGTATGTATTACGTACTTCATAAGAAGCGTTCAAGAGACAGAGAAGTAGGAAGAGCGAAAAATTCAGACGATGAGAAAAGTGCTCCAAGGAGAATGAAGGATAGCGATCTACGAGGGTGAATCTTAATTTCCAAGGATATCAAAGGGCGATAGTTCTTTGAAAAGTGATGGGGTGTATTAATTTATCGTTTTCCGAGGTTGTAAATCATTAAAATTCATTCAGTCTCACTGATAATATTCCATTAGTATTCGAGATTGCAGTGGCACGATTTCTGACGAGACTTCTCGCACCACGAAAATGACACAAACAGCCCTTGAGAATTTCGACCCAACTTTCCACAGGGATGAACTGTCTAGTCAGAAACTTTTCACTAACTCTCACCAAATTCAATATGAACGTAACTTATGTTGACTTTGCAATGGGAAAATTTGTAAACTCAATCATTTTAATTCGGGTCCTGGCAAGACTAGCTCAATCGCACGTATTATTGAATTTTCAAATCTGTGGCTATTGTGACGAAGGCTAAAGAAAAATTCCAATTTTTTCAATAGCCTACGAGATTATAAACTCAAAGAATTGGACATTTATTCATAATTATTTTTCGCATACACCACGATAGAGCGATTGAACTGTGCGAGGTATTTCTCAGTAATTTTTCAACCATCAAATCTTTCAAAGACGGAAAAGCATTCGCGATCGCCACGAATATATATACGGGTAATTGAGACTTGTGCAAGTTTTCCGAGAGAGATCAATTTCTCTCAAGTCCAAAATCTAACCCTCAAAGGCGACATTTAACGTGCACAGTGCAGCAGCAAACTCACGTGAATTTTCGTCATGCAGCACATAAGTGCTCAAAATATTTAATGCACATACTTGAACGTACGCACACATAGGGCTGTATATATTGTTTATTCGGAGGAAACTCTGCGTGTATAGTTGCGCTAGGAACTGAACAAATTACGGAAGTTGGTCGTGACACGGTGTGGTAAACATGACTACAAAAGTCCGGATCGTCTCGTTCATCCCATCTTACGAACCCTATAAAGTTTTACGTAACACGACAGACATCCTCCTTGTATTCCTCACTCTGCTACGCTTAGCAACTTTTGACACACTACGAGGTTGCGATTCAGGCTTGTCTGTTTAGAGGGTAAAAAAAAGTTGGTGCATGCAAAATCTTTTTCGAGAAAAATGATTCGAGACTAGGGAACGAAAAATAATAGGGAAAAATATATTTTGGCAATTGCGTTTTGATAGCTTCGTTGTTGCAATTATTTTTCCACAATAATTTCATGAGTGGAAGGAAAAAAGAGAGTTTGAGAGCTTGGCTATAGATGTCCTTAGCTCAGAACGAGAAGAAATTGAATTTGAAAAGCGAGCAATACACGCGATCCGAGGAAAACTCTTTCCCTAATAGACCTCGAACAAGGTATAGAGCGGCAGAAAGTTTGGCTTACTAGAGTAGATGTTTCGGTATAGGAAGGGAAGGATACAGGATATAGAAAACCGAGCGAAACGAAGGGCAAGGATTTTCCTGTGAGTTGGAAAAAAAAAAATAGGATAAAATGAAAAAGAAAAAAACTAGAAAGTCGGTTGCCAGGGACTGGAGAAGAGCATAAGGGGCGTAAAGTTTTGCTACTATAAAATTCTACTTGTTTGCCCGTACGAGCGACATAAATAAATCATACGCTCATGTAAATCGCTAAAGCCCAACTACATCCGTGTAACTCCATGTCCACATGCGTGTAACATCCACCACGACTTCGATACGTTCATGTGTCGCGTACAGCGGAAACTTCTCGCTCGCCCTTTTGCTCACCCATCTCGAAGATCCTTTCCAACCAAGAAGGCTCAAAATATCTAACCCACAAATATTTCTAGGAAGTATGCACTGCGTGGATCTCAAGCATGTGCACTTTTACGCTACGAATAGATGATAACCTTGGAATGAAAAGTTTTCAGGTAAGAGAACTCGTTAACCGTTTTACTCACTTCGTCCAAACGACATGAAAAAACAACTTTTCTCTCGACTGTATATACTTCGTACATGACGCTACCGAGTTTTTCGATTGCCTTTCAAAATCACAATTCCTCATTTATCGTATTGATTGTGCAAATCGACGCAGACGTCCCATGGACGACGTCATCTGCGTTTTTAATTTGGAAAACAAAAAAATGGTGGCCTCCGGACGATGTCCAGATTATTTTCAGAAAGTAATTTCAACTTCATTTTCCACTGTTTTGGTCATGTGTAGTTTTTGGGAAAACTGGTCGTCGCATTATTATTCCGAGTCCTTGTTTTTTATCGAGATTTTGCAAAGAGTGAAAAGGAAGCACTGCGATCAGAGAGCATCTGTCCGTTGCGAGTGAATCCCCGTGAGAACGTCAACAGGGTCGGGTAATTTACTTCATGAATACGATTATTCTTATAAGAGGCAATTATTCCGACGATTCCGAAGTTTGTGGAGCAATCTAAAAATGGTTGTCGTAGAAAAAATAAGAAAAAGAGGAGTAATGGGGAAACACGAGAGAAGAGGATAAAAATCTCTTTTAAGGTTGCACTCTCAAACACTTTGCCATATAGTCGAACGTCGTCGTTGTCTATGCGCACAAAAACCTTGCAACAATACCGAGCCAAAAAATGGAAGGTCATCGCATACAGTGTTGCGTGTCCGAAGTTTGAGGACGTAGCATAAAATTTAAGTGAGCCATAGAAGCAAAACGGTTTTACCCTCTCGAACGTCCAAAAAATATCGTTCAACAGTCATCGTTGAACAGTCGCGAGCGGTTGAACGATCGCAAAAAACGTACCCGCAATCGGAACTGCGTCTCTCCACTTTTTCCCAATGCTTTGACCATCCAGGCAAGTAAATTGCGGAGATTAAACAAAAAAAGGTGAAAAAAAATGTCTCGAAACACCATCGAGGTCACAAAATCGATCCAGAGACGACGCACCACGTTGACAAGAATTTGATTGATCTGTACTGTTTCGCAGGAAGTAAGACAATGATAGTAGGAGAAAATCAACATTAAAAACGTTGTCATCGGGAAGGCGTTGAAAAAACAAACAAACAAAAAAGAGTTCTTGTTGTGGCAACAAACATGGACGGTTGTCGAACGTCTCGGATAAGAAGAGAATCATTTCGCGTTAAAGTCAAATTATGAGTCTAACTGCAACGCAATCGCATCGATTAGTTCAGATTATCTATTCCGATATGCTCAAACAAAATGAAACTCATAAACGGCTGCGATCGGTCTAGCCAATCGATCCAACGCCTGATCCTCATTAGCCGACGCGACGATCTCCTCGATCGTCCATAGGAGTCGAGCATCGGCTCCTCCCGAAAATAGAACCAACACACCCACACGCACACACAATTATTCACACCTAATTATTCGTCCTCTGATAATGTTCTTGTTCTTTTGATAAATTGGGTTTTTTATGCCTTTATGGCTTTTTGACAAAACAAATTTGTGACTTTTGAATTTAGTTTAATTGAATTTCAATGAAAAGACACAAACTAAGGGAAAAACATGTACGTCCTTCCCTGGAGCCGACACATATGCAACCAGGTGCTCCAACACGAATCGTAATTCTTATTCAACGCCTCATCGATAGTCTGTTAATGACGAATCTGAAACAGGAAACAGAGTGTGCAACGGTCGGCAGTACCAAACGCAAGAATCAATACTAAACGTAAGGAGACGACAAGTGACGTAGTTCACCGGTTAACCTAGAATTCTAATTATACGCATTGAAACTGGTACTTGATCACCGGGCCAACACCTATTCTCGCCATATATAATCTCCTACTCCCTCGTATTGCTCTCTTCACAGCTTCCTATTGGCTCTCCTGATCTGTCCTTGGGTACAGATTAATTGAATTCTCATCTGGATTGAGCACGAGGAGGACGGATTTGTACTGAAACTATCACCACACGTGGTCTCTGCTGCTGAGAGTTTATCCCTCGAGAAATTGAGTGATGGACGTAATCTCTCGTCTGTCTCCTATTCTCTCTCCCTCTCTCTCTCTCTCTCTCTCTCTCTCACACTTACTCCGGCCTTTGAACGATTCGAGGATGGACCATGAGACAAAATATCGAGACGCATAACAGTGGTAAGTAATAATTTCTTTCGCTATATTTCCTTCTCCACAGTTTGTCGCTCTTTAGTCGTCGTCGCAAATGAATAATGAATTCCATCGCAGTTTTGTGCGTTTTGTAAGCGTTTAGAAAAGTCACAGAGAATTTCGGTTTCAATAAAATTGCACAGAATAATGAAGGAATATTGCCGTGAGATACGAGAGAATGTTGGAGCTCTTGGAACCTTTCATGACACTGTTTTCCCGTCCTCCTTTATTTCTCTTGCCTCGTACAGCACGCAACTTTCCCTGGACGATATTTAAGGCGGAAACTCCAAAGAAAAGAATGAGAAAAAGCAAAAAAAGAGTAAAAAACTTGTCCCTCCTTTTTTTCTCTTGAAACGAAGAAAATATGGTAGGTCGAAAGTCCTTTCCTTGTTATCTCTCAGCCCCTCGTGCTGCTTGGCAAAAACTTTCAAGCATAAAAATGTGAAGCAGCAGCTGATTTTTGTTCGTCCTTAAAAAATATGTATGTCACGCCTGGGGCATACGGTGATTCAGTAAAATAGGGGAATCAAGTATTGTGAATTATACATATATGCATGTGTATAAATCGAAAAGATGTGGCAAGAATAATAAAAAAATTTTAGAGGGTGATTCGCGGTGTAGTAATTCGCCGCCCATAAAGTCGAAAGTTACGAGAAACCGTTATTCACGTAGTTACGATTTTTTGAAAATTCAAATTTTCTTCAAATCACGATACACGATTCGTCAATAAAAATCACTTTGACATCGAGTTTTTAAATAATTCGTCGACTCGTTGATAAATACTAATACAATCAGGGAATGGGCAATTCCCTATCGAGCGTCATTAAAATCAAATCATCAGACACCTTCCTGGCTACTTTTGCATAAGAAAAAGGTAGTTTAGTCTGCAATAAAATATCTTGAAAATAAGTACTGGGCTCGGTGGTAAAATGCACGTTGGAGGTGCAGTCGTTGCGTGTGAAATAAATACTACGTACGAGAGGACGATGAACAGGTCAAGAGGGGAATTCAGGATGCCCAAGAGCACCAAGTAATAATGGGGTAGATGCATTCATAAACAAATTGTGTCTGCAGGAGTCCTCATTCTCTTCTCTCCTCTATTACGAGTCTCATTCTTCCATTACACAATGTTGTTGTATATTTATAATAACATAATAGGGGAGTAAATGGCTTGCAGGCGAAAACGTAGCGGGTATTTTCCGCCCCTTCAGAATGCATAGGATATTCGTTGGGAAGCACGAAAGGACCATGAGAGGACGAGGCATTTTTTTAATCGTCGCATGGATTTACCAAAGTTTTGACAATTGATCGAATTTTGTGAGGAGCAAATTTTTCGACGATAAGGTTGAATATAAAAGATATTCGATATGGAAACCGCAAGAAGAGACGGGTTCAACGACATTTTATCAACGGCAAGTGGAGCTGCACCCGTCACACTTGAGATAATTGAGATCCTACTGGATAAGACCACACTCCACAGCAGGAATAACTTCACTCTAATCTCTGGGGAATTTAGTCTCCTTGTTCATGTTGTCAATATGTTGTTACCTCTGCGTCGGTGGCAGATCCTCTGCTCTTTTCCTCTTTCCCCTCTTCTCCTCTTTTCCTCTGTAAACACAGATGTCACCAACCTCAAATATTTCTCGAGTTATAGACACACCCCATGAAGGTACAAGGAGAGCTCTGCTCGAGTGAGTTGACGACATGCAACCAGCATAATTCACCAACATCGGGTGTGTATCACAAACCACCAAACGGTGTAATATTACGAAGTGGAGATGCATGGGCGATTCCATGCGCGAACCCAATTATTTAAAAACCTTCAATTTATCAATTTGATTGGAAATTATTTTTGGTTATACCCATTACATTACGGAGACAAACATTCACAACATTTTGCTCGTTTTCCCCCCGTTTTTTGCACGTGCATCAACGAGATGCAATTTTTTCCGGAAAAATTGTTTTTTTTTGTTTGTATTTTGAAAAGTTTACGAAGAAAAAAGCTGCTCGTTTTTCGGAGGCTGGGAAATACTTGAGGAGCTGCCTCGTCACCAAATGCCCCGTACATACGTTTCGTGTTTATTCTGTGTCTACCGGCGTATATCGTTGAGAACGTTCCCTCCACGAGAAACTTTCCTAAATCTCTTTTATTCCTCTCTTTCCCTTTATCTCGCAGACAGTCTCGTTTAGAGCCAATTACTAAAATTAGAAAAACAGCTTTGACCGAGAAGTACTATATATTTTCGCACTGTTCATCCCAATAGTGAAACCTGCATGACTAAAATTCTGTCAAGCATTTAAAATGCAATCGAATCGTACTCGATGCCTTTGATCTGCAAAGCACAGCGTGATTTATTATTATAGAGAAAAAAACACACACACACCATATTCTAGAACACAAAGAAATATTGAAATGTCCAAACAAATTACATCGCGATCAAATACAGGCTGGCATTAAGGACGTACAGTGAGACGAGTCAGATCTAGAGCTTCCCTTGAATCTCGTATTTTGTCAATCAAACGAAAGCTATGTACATTCGAATCTATAAATATTATTACTACCTAATGGAATAATATCGCTGAATTGATTGCATCAACGTTATGTCTATAATAACTGCAGGGAGTGAGATATAAAAATACATCGATATCAATATTCATTCTGTCGATAGTGACGAATCAAGAATTCGTTTGAGACGAAATGGAATTTTAAAAATAAAAATCTAAGGACAACTCCGATTTGGCGAATGGTCAGAAAGATTCGATGGGAATATCAAGGTATTTGACACCCTCTTGACATCTGGAAAGTCTTTTTTTGATACATTTGCATTTGACCTATTCGCACGTTGATGATCGAACGCGAAGGAATGAAGATGCAACCGAGATTCGAAAAGGTTGAGATCGTTGAGAAAATCCAACCGCATTCGGTGGAAATGGGAGGATGTTAGGGTCTCAGCGTCTGATAAAACTTAAGTACGTACGGGAAATGTGTGGCAAGACGTTTTTAGCTCAAAATTAGAGCTTACTTATGACGTGTTCGAAACATCAAGGCGAGCCAACTATCCGCGAGTTAATTAAATTTATTAATGGATCTGCCGGGCTGTCAGTGAGTTTGTGCAAGGTACACCGGCTGTTGGAGAAGCCGTTAAAGCATATAAACAGACTCTTGCAAGTGCAAGCTCTTAGCATTAGATAAATCGTCAAAGTTTACCGGAGGAGCAGGTTATTGAGAAGCGTGAGACTTGCTTCTTATTTGCCCCGCGAGTTGCGACTTTCTCTTACGTGCTCGAAAATTTGCATCATGTCACTATACCCCGCTCATTGCCCCTTTGAGCACCGAGCCCCCATGTTTGCTCATCGTTGCAAGTTCAACCTCCAAGAGGCAATAATCGTAGCATCATATTTAGCTAAATTCTTCAATGACGCTCTCCAGGGAGTATAAAAAAATTATTCCAGCCTTATGGAAAGTCGATAAGGATCATAATTCTTTTAAATTACCTGACAGGGTGTACGTATCGATCGCCGAGAGGGAGGAAATTTTCCTGGGCGTCTGGTGGCGCTGGCCCACTGCCGGCCAAGTTTTCTAGTGTTTCCTCTAGCCCTCGTGCGAATGCGATACAACAGTAAATTTGGGAACACCACCTGCGGGCAGCACTCTGGGCAGCTTCACAAAAACAAGAGGAATGTTTGTTATTGACCATTGAATTTTAGTTCGATCGTCTATAAAGTTTTCATCATAAAAACTACGAAGATAAAATAAAAGACAGTGGAAAAAAAGGAGAGGCTGTATTTGTAGATTCCTTTAGGAAAAAAGATCGTGACTGCACGCTCTGCCTTTTTTCCTTCATGCTTGTGTCAATTTGTGTATTTATCTGTCTGGCTCGCTATCTCTTCTTTAACCTCACTCTCTCCGGAACTCTAAACCTCTTCGATTTCATCCAGTCACTCGACAAATCGAATTACGAAATTGAAAGGTACGCAGGAGTGGCTCAACTTCTAGAAAACGGGTTCTCTTGCCGTGCGCCATCGATGGATGTGGACTACGTAAACGTACACTATGGGTTTACCTTTCAAAACAATTCCACTCGATCGTCCTTCTCACGTCTTTATCGCAGTTTATTCGTCTCGTAAGCCAGTTGCTTTTATAACTAACGGAACAAACTTTACGTGGGTACACACCGAGTAAACTCGAGAAATATTAGCTCCGTAATATTGATATGAAATGGCCAGTGGATGAGAGAACCATCGCATCACATCCCAAGACATGGTACCAGCACAGAGAATATTGTTCGATGGTGTTTGCAAGCTTTCTCTTTAAAGGGATGGATCAGTCGCGCTATCTCGGGACTGTGAGTCCGACAGTCGCAATTTTCAAAATTGAATATTTTTCGACACGATTTCACACCAATTTAAAAAATCCCCAGTCAGCAGAATTTTTCCATCGTCCTGCGTTCGCTGACTGAGCCCCTTTTTCTCATTAGTCAAACGATATCGAACTATTTTTATTTCGAAAATTCGAGCTGAGCTTCAGCGACTGATCCATCCTCTTTAAAAACATTTCCTCCTTCTCTTCTAGATTTCTCATGGAAAATATTAATCGTTTAATAATTTTTATGCAGAGACATCTAACGCGTTGCTCATCCTCAAAAAATTCAATTAATCATCGTCTGCGAAGTTTGTACGATTAACGGGGATCAAAAAACATTTATATATTTATTTTACGCCTCATCACCAAAGGTTATGAACTTGCCTGATTATTTCAATCGCAAAACCGCAGATTAAATGTAAATATGGGAAGACCAGCAAAGAGGTTCGAATACAGCTCATACTTGATAAAATTGCTCTAAAAGTTTGAGCCACCGAGCGGAGCATATGATGAAATAGTGATAGTCTGATCGTGGTTTCGAGAAAAAGTATCAATCCACTCAAATCTACGGACGTTGTTCCTGGAAAAGAAGGAAAAATCCCTTCAGATGTTTCAAGGAGGATGGATCATGATTGAAGGAGTTCGTATTATTAGCGAAGATGAAGAAGAATGTGAGATAAAGAAAAGTTCATAGAGCTCAGGAGTACTACATTTTTCTGTAAGCTACTCAAGGCTCAACCGAGCTTCGGTCTCGGAGAACATTTACCAAGAAAACTCGATAATTCTCATTGTTCTGTAATGCTGGGAAAAAATAGTTCATTGATTATACCCAAACACAGCGAACCAGACGGCCATGAAGGAAAGCATAATGCATGAGGAATGGCACAAGTCTAGAGAGAGGCACGAGAGCATTATGTGTCGTTAAGAAATCTTGACAAATTATTAATATCACTATTTATATGGGGTCGAGTTCGACGAAGCTTCCACATCATAGTCTCGTTCTTCTCGTATACACGAAATTCAGGTTAATAGACGGTTCGAGACCACAATGCAACCCGAGGCTGTTGAATTTCCTTCATCGTCCTCAATTTTGGCGATGAGAAACGTCATGCCATACATCTCTGGAGCGCGTATGCTGCACTTTGCGGAGCGATCCTTCTCGATCTATACTTCAACGAGGGAGAGAGAGTAGAGGAGGCTCCAGGGGAGAGAGGAGGGAGATAGCTTACGGTATCTTGGGCGAGGCATTAGTACGTGTTCGGAATTTCACATTCCTCTTGATCGCTTAACGCGATCGTTAACTCTCCAGAGTCTCGCGATAATGAATGACAAAACGAGAGACGCAACAATACCCTGAGAACGCAGCGGCCGAGTGAGGAATCCTTTCGACATAACTGAGTACGAAGCAGTCAACATGTTTCAAGTAAGAATTAGTTTTTTCATCGAAACCACTTTTTCTCTACTTTTTTCCTTCGATCCTATTTTCTGAAGAATAAACGATAAAGTTTGCATGTTTCCGGCCTTTCGTTTGTTGATTTTGAGGGAAAGTTTCGCAGGGAGCATCCCGAGGATCAAAGAAAAGAAGCTGATATGTTGGTTCTTGTTGTCAGACAAAGTTGATCGCGTCGAGCAAAAGCTGTCGCCAATGAAAGGGCAGGATTGAATGACATTGGTACGTAAACAATTGTTCGTTGGGCCCTGTCATTGCAGCTTCGCCATACTCAACATAAGTGGACAAGGAAAAAAGGCGACGCGTGAGTTCGTAGAATGTGGAAAAAGAGGCAAAATCGATTTGGAAGTAAAACGGAAAACGATCGGCAACTCAGGCTTTTTGTTTGGACTTGCATGTTGTTCGGATACTAACTATACAACCAAAACTAGTTCAATCCCGGAAAATAACTCTTGTAACGTTGCTTGAATGTGGAAAAGCAAGAGCTTAGTTGGATGGAAGGTATAGAGGTCGAAGTAACTTCGTTCAATCGCTAAGTGGCCTCTTGAAAGTAAAACGTACCGAACGGAGTAAGTCTGCAAGCATATGAGGCATGTTGGACGAAAACTTGGCTTAACTCTTGTCCTGCACTTACAGCTCCTAGATTTTCGACGCTGCTCAGAAATTCCAATTAATTTATCAATAATTAGTTCTTTGGGTTCAGAGTCTGTTAAGATTGTCTTGAGGGTGTGTTCGTCATCCGGAAAGAGCAAGGGACTGTTCGATCGAACGGAGATGAAGAAAAAAGGCTCGAAAATGAAGAAAAGAAAAAAAAAACTTGAATCAACATTTTCCTGACAAATAATGAGATGCGACTTTCGTCACACGGACCTTCAGCTTTGGAGCTGGAAAAATCGCGGCAAAAAACAAACTTGAATTCTTATGCACTAGAAAATCCAGGAAATTTAATTAACGAAAGCTTAATTGATCTGCGTAATCTAATCGGCAACATATTCGCTATTATGTCGTGCTCAATAGCAATGGCGGTTACATTGATGCCCTGCTGTTATTTCACTCTCAATGATTACGTATTCAATAGCTTCAAACATTCACGAATAATAATTGAAACACAGCTGTTCCTTTGATTTGGAAAAACTATTAACTAGTAACATTTTCTTGTGTGCGCTGGAACAAAATTAATTGTTTGGCTCCAGCCCGATAACAACGACGAGATAGCAACCCAAATTTGTCTATTGAATGGATACTTCCGGTTTATTTATAAGCGAGACTAATGGAGTGGCTATTTCCATATCGGGATTCATCATATCAATATCATATCAATTCTTATTTCAAAGTCATTTCAAACGTTTTTTAAAGCAGTTTTCCTTCATTGGAAATGTTTGATTACGTTGAAAGATTCAAATGCTTCGAGAGCTTTAAGATTGGCTTTGAGTAAACAAATCCTTTGACCCCAGTATTATAAATCTACGAAAGCTTCCGGCAGGAGCTCGTTAACAAAGAGCATCTGAGAACGTGTCTTAGGAGTCTCCGATCAGTATTTCGGAAATTCCTCAAATTAATTAATCCTCCCTCGAACCAATCGATCGGCGTAGAAACATCCTGCTATCTCTCGTGTGTTTCGAGCACGCGTAACCGCGTGCCTTAATGCGTAATTCAAAGTTCTGAGCTGGCTCGATCGAAATAGGGTAAAAGCGGGATTGATTAATTCTCATCCAACAGTTTATCTACTCGGGAATCAAAATACAGCCCATCACGAAAGATAAGTCCTGAAAAATCTACATTTTATTGCCAAAATCATTTTTCTTTTTTTTTTTGAAGAAAAAATTGTTTAAAAAAATGAACTCTACGTTCCGTCAACCTTATTATCTCTTTGTTATTGTTCGCTGTGTCTGCAAAGTCTCTCAAATAGTTTGAACCAATTTCCAACGATTCACTATACGTCCCATCGAGTATGATTTCTGTTTCGGGATACAAATGTATGCAACATTCTTCATTGAGCGCTCGCAAAGGATGATGCTTTGTTGGTCGTAAATATGTTGTCGAAGTTTGTAATGCGTTCAATCTATTCCCCATCGTATTGGCTATCCTCAGGTAATCCAGAAAATCTAATAATCCAGCAGTAGCTACAGTTTCTAATGGTGTTGGATTAACGACTTTCGTCCCGTTTATATGGGTTTGCGTACGTAACGTATGTAGGTAATTGTTTCAACATAAGAAGCCCAGTGTAAATGCTCGTTAATGGTCGTTCGGGCCGAGTGAAGGGCCGAAGAGCAGGGAGGTTGTGAGTAAGTCAAAAGCTTGCTCCACTATCTCGCTGAATCCCGAGACCGTTCTCGTATGTATATATCGAAGTCTTTCTTCACAGACTCATGGAGCTGGAGATAACGAGCCTCTCTGGCCATGTTTCTACACCATAAAACGATCGATCCTATGGTACCCCAGGGAATTGTATACTTCCACGCGGAAAGCTGAGTTCAGTGAGCAAAAGAAAAAATGAAAGAAAAGCATTAACCTCTTTTTGCGTTCGAGCCAAGCTCGTAGATGCAATGTCAAGAAAAAGGTAGTTCATAACTTTTCAAGGATACTTAAGGATCATCGAACATGCAATTAAAGAGTGATCAACGTAATTAACACTCAGTATAACAACGAAACGACATTTTTTCATCTCGGAATGAGAATGAGTTGAGAAAATTCGTGCAAAAGAAAATGAGATGGCGAAAATTCATCATTTTGCATGTAGACCGAGAGATTTCAGTTGCAGAAGAGTCGAAAAATTCATCAGATAAAAAGACCCGATAACAAAGGAGAATTGGAAGTAATGTCCGGAGGAAAAAAGCAGCGTAGATTTAAAGACGACGAGAAAAGCTCTCGGGTGGTCCTCGTTCCGTTTCTTGGTCTTCATTAATCATCCTATGAGCGACGTGCTGTGCAGAATGTGTTGGAGGGGAAAATATAAGAATCAGTGAAGGCGAAAGTAGAAAAGGGCGGCTCAGCTGCACTATTATATGCTCGAAGTAGTAAATATGGAGCTACATTTAAAAAGAGTAAAACCCGAGCTTGCACCTGAAGAAGAAAAAGTGGGAAAAGGAAGAGATGGGGTTACCGCAACTTTTGTAAAAGTATAAAAATATGAAAGTACGAAAGTATGCCAAGAAGAAAAAGAAAGACGTTAAGAAACGCTAAGCAAAAGGGACCAAGATTTAAAAACTCACCAAACTTGTTTTTTTTTTTCATAAAAAGAATAAGAAAAAATAAAGTCAGCTATCGTAAACTTCGATCTTTTCCCTTCTCCCTTCATCGTTACGGCTTCAGGAACGCCAGGAATCTGAGAGGGATCCTACAAAGTGCGTAGAAGTCGTGACCAAGTAATATTGCACGTTCTCAGAAACGATGAGAAGCATTTTCTCCTCCCGAACGTTCGGAACAAAAAACCGAATTATAATTATCCTTGACTCATTTTTCAATGGAAATAACATTCGAGAATTTTTGAAAAAACGTCTATATTAGCCTTGAAGATCGAACAATAAATCATACCTTGTCTTAACAGTTATTGGTTATTGATCATAGTACCCTTGAATGTGGGCCCTAGAAAATATACATCGTACTAGCAAGGAACATAAGGAGAAGTCATTTTCAACTTTTTCATTTGATAAAAAATGTTGGCAAGTGATAGTCAGAGAAAAGTGGTTGAAACTTGTATAAAAATAGTGATTTTCCACGTTATGAGAAAAAATCAATGAGGCATTTCCATATTAACCTGATCGCAACTTTTCGACAAACTTCTTCTCTTTCAGTTGGCTGAAAAAAAATGAAAAGAAGAAGAAGTAAAAAAGAAATACAAGAAAATGAACTCTGGAAGGTTTTAAACGAAAAATTCCGACACGTTTTCAGGTAATACTACTTGAGAAAAATGTTCAACTTGCTCGGAAGAGTTAGACACCAAAATGGTCCGAAAATTTCAGAGTGGACACCTAATCGGAAGTTAAGCGAATAGTCTGGCTGTCCAGAACGCAGCGTTAGATTCTTTTTGCACACATGAAGCCAGACAGTCGACATTTCCAAAGGAATTCAACGTGCAGGGCATCGTACGAAACTTTTCCTCAGAGTAAAACGTGTAGGAGCTCTACACTTTGTACCCTCACGTTTGTGTCTACTCTGGCCTCATGATACAGTTTTCTTTTTTTTCTGCTCCATTCAGTTCCTTTAATTTGTCGCCAGTTCACGTTTCGTTGAGCAACGTTTTCTCCTATTCACTTCAACGAACACAGAGACGGCCACAAAATAGTTCGACGAAACAAAAATACCGAGAGAACGTAAACTGAAGAGAATAGAGCCTGGAATTGGCCCTTATGATTTTACAAAGTAATTATCGCCCTGAAAAATGTTCATCGTATGCAAACGATCGATTCCCATCGAGATATAAGCTCGTAAGAGAAACTAGGTTTCGTTTCAATGTTGCTTCTGAATTTTTCAGCATGCTACGAAAAAAAAAATAAATTATCAGCCCATAAAAAACTGAAACTTGGCTGTAGACAGAAAACTCCTGGTCTCCTGAGCATCGCAAACTACCCATTCAACAATTCACCCAATTACAATTCTTTCAAGTTGGAAGAAACGTTGAAAGTTGATAATTATAATTCTGGAATAAAGTTGAAGCAGAAAGCTCCATATTCCATTGGGCTTTTCCGAGTATGTTTCATTTCACAGTCTGTGATTGGATAAAAATTAACAAACCAACTTGCAGATCTTGCGTGCAAACACTTTTCCATACTGCAGGCATCTGGGCGGAGAATAACAGACAGACAGAGCAGAGAATAGCGTAATGAATGATAATACACATTAATACCGGTAATTCCATTCACTCACGCCAAACAAAGAATTGCTAGCTTTGGAGTACCTGTAAAAAATGTACATTGGAGTGAAAAAAACGAATGAACAATGAAGATATGGAACACGATGAGAATCTCACGTGAATGCGAATTTCACAGGCCATTCAATGTGTTATGTAATGACTTTTTTTTTGTACGATAAATTTGGCAACTTGCGAAACTCACCTCGTTCTCTTTTGTGCACCAGACGTTCAGCGAACACGCGAAGATACATTCCATTTAGCCAACTTTCTACCTGCTCTCCTTTTCCTTCTCTCCCTCTCCCGTTCTAACTCCCAATCCGTTTCTCGCCACACGGCCTTTTCCCCGTATCGATTAGACCTGCTATTCTCTGGAGCCGTGGTTCACTTTAATTGCAGGATTATTTACTTATCCGAGAGTTTCGACACGACCGCCAAAATCCACCAGATTTTCACGAACTATATTCATGTACTAAGAAAAAAAAAAAATTTCTAGTTGTCTCTATTTTTCATAAACGACGTACCAAAAATTACAAGATCTTGAAGCTCAAGACATGAGCGTCGAGAATGCCTTTCAATTCCGTCGAGGTTTCGTCCAGTTCACTTCGTAATATTGATAGAAATAAAAAACTAAAAAATCCTTGTGACTCGCATGAGAAAGCGATCGATATTTTTCCAAGATTTTACCATCGAAATGGGAGCTGTTGAGTTCTTCGAAATTCTTCACAGGAACTAATGAACTTTAATTGTATTTTCACGAGGATCCCTTCCTTCCAAAGCTCTAACACTTTAAATGTTCCATGAAAAGAGTTGGTTTTAATATGTTCATTCCTCACGTGGTACGAAAAGTGGAGCCACTTTGGGATCCTCTGAGCCCCCATAATCCTTTGTAGTGCAACTTTCGCTGTTACCATGTATAATTAATGGCCATTATAAATGGAATACGTTAATATATTAAACTTGGCTTCGTAATGTTTTACACGCAGCAAAGGGATTAACGCCCGTTCGGCTATGCAGGACTTTGACGATCGCTTTAACCCTCGAAATTGTTGGAGTTGCGGTTAATCAAGCAATTTAGGGTTAAGGATTGTTGGCTATAATGGAGAACATGGCTGAATCGTTAAAATGTCCAAATACAACCGCATCGAAAATTGGATTGTTGAAATAAATAAAACGAGGGAAATGCTTCGTTTCACACGAGGCAAAATTGGCATTCTTGCTTTTTATTCTCCACGAAAAATAGGGAATCGTTAGGGTGAAAAATCTCGAGGAAAGATTAGCACTGGGTGCTTTGTGCGGCTGGTAATCGAGAACTCAAAGCCATGCTCGTTACAGCAGAGGCTTGACGACAAGGCAAATGTGATAGGATGAAATTCGCCGCTGTGCTAATAGAAATTATAGTTACCAAAGGGATGAGCTCTGAATACTCAATGACCGAAAATTCAATCCACGCAGCAAGTGTAGACTAGAGAAGTCGCTGCGATCACATATTCCTCCGATCTCAGAGCAGAGCGTCGCTGTCGTCTCATATTCTGCACGTTTATCACGACACGGCAAAAAAACGAACAAAGAATGAAGCGTAACTGATAAGCTTTGATGTAGCGATCTTTGATGGAGATTCTGGTCCCCCTGAGCCACGTTAGGAATTCATTTGTCGTGTTGAAAGCTTGTTTCCCTGCAGATACTAAGGAAATTATATTTTTTCTATACTGTGCTTTGCAATTGAAGAGGTCGTCCAGCTCCGACAATATGATAAGAATTTAATGAAATTGAGTAAAAATGTTCTTTAGCATCAAGTACGATGACACAATTTTTTTTTTCAATTTTTCGTCTACATACTCGTCGAATAATTTTAGTTTACAGCGTGCAAAAGATATAGCAATATGTATTTGAATTCCTATGCTTATACATGCGAAATCTGGTGTTCAAATACTCGAAAACTATGTAAAAGAAATTCTTTAAAAAATTCGTATATTCGTATTTAATTGTGAAGAGTATGCTCTCAGAATTTCATCAAATTCTATAATCATTCCGAATTTTCCTATGCTTCCAGCATGGCAACATTGTTGTGTGTAGCCACCATGCTTAATTTGCTTTAAATATTTAATCAGAATTCAATAGTAACGTGAGCCTGGTATGCTCACGTCGTGAAGCCGAATGTTCAAAGTATCGAATAAAAAAATGATGGAATAATTGATGGCATAGTAGAAAGTCCAATAGATCTTTTCGTAGGTGTGACGTGATGCATGGCTGATAAGGATAATGTGATTACAAGGGTCTATAGTCTAGACTCGTTAATCCAAACCTTTTTGCACTTTCGTGTAACGTGAGAATCAATATTTGATGAAAATTAATGAAAGAAGCCCAAAGCTAGCTTGCAAAGCTTTTTGCTGTGTTATAAGGCTCTATTAAGAGTGGATCGAGTGTGGGGACTTGGGGGAAAGCTTTTCAAAGGTATGTATTAACTTAGTTAAGTAGCGAAGCAGCATCGATGACTCGAGGCACCAGCAACTTTTTTTCCACGACCTGATTGATCGATCTGCCTTATGGGATTGTAAAAAACGTTAGAAAAATTCGTTGAGGCGAGGCAAAAAAATGCATCGTTAAATGAAGTCTGGAATGGGATTTTCGAACGTTTAGAAAAACAATCGACCGTCCACGAAAACGGAAACCCTTGGGATACAACGAAATTTAAATATTTTAGCGAATATTCATTCAATGCAATAATGTCCACGAGAAAATCGTTTCAAAATATTTCATAATCATTTTTGATGAATTCCTATGGCCACTCGACGTGATTTCTAATTTTCTATAAATACGATCGAATGGGCAATTATAAGGTCCTTTGTCGACGTTGCCGCGCCAGAAAGCCTCTCCAATTTTTTTTTTAGCATTCTTGTAGTTGATTGACATTCCACGAAAACAATCATGTACACTACAGTAGTTGAAAGTCAATCAGAAACCACGAATAATTCGTCGCGGTGCCATACCCTTTTTATATTGTGTATGAAAACGTATGTTCCCGGTATTTCACGCCATTACCATTGTGTTCGCTTCTCCTCATCCTCTCTTTTTTATTTTGTTCCCCGTGTCTCGCGTTTTCCCATTTATATATTAGTTTCCTATCGATCCATCGTCCGCCCGATCTTCTCTCGTTTCAAAGCGTGTGTCACTGCCAAATTCAATTAAACTTTCCAAGGGGTAATTATCACCAGAGAGTTGCACGCGCAACTGGAATACTATATGATCCAATAACCGAATGCAAATTCATCGGGGTGCTCATCGCCAACGAGGCTTTGATCACGAAAAAACAACGTAATCAACATTTTCGTTATAAAAATTCCATAAATAATATGTCGGAATATTTTATTTTATACTTAATATGAAAATCGTTTTTTTTTTATTTGCACGCCGCGGGCCCAAGCTGATTAACGCGGTAAATCAATGCAGTCATATACCGAGCGTGCACCGAAGCCTCAATTTAAGAAATAAATTAAAAACCCCATGAAACGAAAGGCATGCATTTTATAAAATATTCTGAATAAACCGATAACCTGCAAGTATTGTGTTTTCCTTAGACTCTGTTGAGCAGCTGTCAGGTTAAGCGACGTTTTGCGAGAGTTTCCAAGTGTCAAGAATTTAAAGCGAGTTTTTTTGCTTGGCTAGGGTCGGTTTTACGACTCGTGTGAAGCTAAGAGCCGATATCGTTCGATATGGTAATCGGAGCACACGTGCTTAGCAAGCGAGCTCAATATATAATACGTCTTCTGGTATACGCTCGCTCTGATGACGACAGACTTTGCACGAAAGCCTCTTTCTGGCCCTTCGTGTTCTTTCTCTCTCCCTTCCTTCCTTTCCATTCTCTTTGCATCTCCCTTTCAGCCTTTTCTCACGGTGCGATCTGCGTCATGAAATATAGCTTTACGTTTCGCTAGCAAGCTCTCAACGTCTTCAACGTAGACGCCCACCAAAGTTTGTTTTCTCCGGTAACTAAAGATCGATTTCTTTCCAGCCCTGGACTTTCCAAGTTTGTGGTTAATTACAACCACGAGATTACACAAGTTTTAAACTATAATATAGAAAGAAAAAAGTCGATGAAGCTTCTCGATTTAATTATGCTTGCGGGATTAACATGTCGGAAAAATTAAAGACCTGTCATGTTTTAAGTCACGGTTCCTTTTTGATGGAGCAGCATCAGCCATGGGACGAGTTACAAGCTGAGACAGCTTAGTTCACGGAGTATGGAAGGAAACGATGAGAGATTTCATATTTTTTATCTCATCAAGTGTCTCGTGTCCATTAACGTTGTAGCTTTTCACAGAAATACTTTTTGGATCGCTTCTCCTCGTGTGTCCAAGTCGGACGTATCGAATTCACTACAATTAAAGCTCAATCGATGCATTTGTCGGTCCGGCAGATCGACGGTGGATAAGTTAGGCCATAAAA
The DNA here is from genome assembly GCA_030522525.1 of Campopleginae sp. 14b. NCBI lineage: Eukaryota > Metazoa > Arthropoda > Insecta > Hymenoptera > Ichneumonidae > Campopleginae sp. 14b. The sequence goes on from JAPYYS010000010.1 coordinate 268,544, forward strand.
CTTATAGTGTGTAGTGAAGACCAACCCCTTTGGAGCATAGAAAGAACAACAAGTTTTCTTCTCTGCTTTTACAAACTCACAAGTGCTTTCTAAACTTTAGTTCTCCCATTTTATCCCTCGTGCTTCATTTCAATGAAGAGTTAACTCTTTCAGCTCGTGCAGCTTTAACTATATTTATGAACATCGAGTATGATTCATCACCCGGAGCATTGATCGATAAGAAAATGAATAAAAGCGATGGAAAAATATAGAATCATACCCGAGGGAAAAGAACGCAAAGTATTTTTTCCACACTGAGAAACGGATTTATTTATATGTACCAGGATTTGTTAACTGCTAACAAATGTTAAGTTGGATACTGCGAAATAAATGTTTTTCAACAGTTAATGGATCATTTGTTTGAGCCTCCCGCGATTATCCGAAATAAATATTTGTTAATAGTTAATGAATGAATGAATTTGATGGAACGTAACTTTTGTTGATGGCAAATGAATTTGATGACCATCAACATCTACTAAGTTAAGCGAAATAAAAACGATCGAACAAATCATTATTTTCAAGGAAATGCTATGCCTAAGAAATTTGATTGTAATAACAAAAATATTTTTTGACCATTAACAAATTTTGTAACAGTTAATGAATATTTGCCTAAAAGTACCAACTAATTATATTTAGTTATTACAAATGAACTGTTTTCTCAGGACGTGAGCTGGAATATTTTACGAATAACAGATCTTGTTGGCACTGAACGAAAATAGCATGGCAGTTTTACTGAGAAAATATCGAGTCGGGGGTTAGCGAGCTACTAGGAAAGAAACACAATTCCAAAGCTCGTCCGATGCGTACGACACTTTACGTTGGTAGATCGCAAATTGTGATCTAAAAATTCATATCCCGCCGAGATTCCGATCTTTGGTAAGACCGTTGCTACGTGTACGAAAAATTCCGAACGTTCCGAAGCCACGAAAATAACAGCGACTCACAAAACGATTGACAAAAATATTTCCAATTAATCTTGGAAAAATGTGACCAAAATGTCACTCTCGAGAGGATTCAACTTCCGAGCTATTTTCAACCACGTTTCCCTCTCTCAATTGCAAACCTAAAAAGCTATGCTTGTCCCTTTAACAATTGCTAACGCTGCTCGGCTTCGTACTTTGCCGAAAAATATTGAAAATCTCTCGAATTCAAGCATCACAGCTAATCGTTTTAATTTTGCTATCTACTGAACGACCAATAACATTTTTTCCACAACCCCGTAGAATTGTTTAGGAAAAATGTACAAAAATAAATGCGCAAACGAGATTTCCATTTATTTTCAAACAGTAATGATGCCCAAGTCATAATTCTCGTCTATCTGTAATAAGATTTATGGCAGTCTTTTCGTATTTGTGCATCAGTTTCTCGTAATCGTTATACTCATGCTTATAGAGTCCTTTATCTTTGTCGCCCTATGGCGCGTTGTACTTGCTTCGACATGAGCGTCCTCGACGTACCTCTTGCTGTCGTCGTCGTAGTGCTGTTGGTGTATCGCTACGGATATCGTCTGACGGGGGTGGTCCTGATAGTATCTGTACACATATATACACCTTTATATCGAGGTATATATGTGTTATATATAAATATATGTAATATAGATGTATATATGTTATTAGCGCTTGTAGGTGAAGCGGCTGCGTGCTGAACGACGTACCGGCGCGCTCGCGCACTGTAGTCCCCCGGCTATCCTTGACGCGGGAGCATCTCGTTTCGAAAGAGCTCCGCGCGCGGTGTTCTCGCGCTTCTCCTGCTCCTGGAGGGTTGCTTCGCGTTAAATATCCCGCTCCTTGTTGCCAATGTTTTAACACCCCGTGACCCTTACTCGCGCTTCACACATACATTCCGTTTTTTTTTCTCCTCTTTTTGTATCTTCTCGCCCTCACATCCTTTATATACAGTCATAATCCTCGCGATGAGGAATCAACGTCGAAAAAAAAGTGCGAGTGCAAAAAAAATCTGAAATCATCGTCTCGATCGATCAATCGACAATCATTCTTGATATTAGTGAATTTCATCGCATTCTTTGAGTTTTGCTCGGCCTCCTATCGGCTCTGGAATGTTGGGTGTGAGAATGAAAAGTTCTTTCGAGTGCGAGCGCCGAAATTTTTTATTCTTTTCGTATTGATAGTGAAAATTGTGTTGAATTGAAGAAAAACGTGTACGAGCTTCGGGGCTGAAGAATTTTATCGGGTTTTTTTTTTTTTTTAACTGAGGCAGTGAAATTGCATTTTTCATTTTTTTTTTGGGCTTTCATTTTCTTTTTTTTCGAACGCTGACGATTGCGAATTTACGTGATTGGTGGAGGAAAACGAGACTCATTGCTTCTTTTCTTCTTTGCTCTCTCGCATGGTACGCTTTGGATTATCGAGCCTGCGGACAATCGTATTATGACTCGGCGTTAACGCGCCAGGATCAGAGGCTTTTGCATCGTTTCGTTAGAACCGAATGCTGCCTGAAAGGGAAAAAATAGTTGTGAGAGTCGACGGAAAAAGTGGTGAAAAACAGTGCGGAGAAAGAAAAGGGTGATTCACGAGATTTTACGACTCGTGCGGCTGAGGAAAACGACAAATAATCCGTCCGAATATTTTTACCGGAAAAGTGAATTTTGTAGTTGTTTTTTTCTGCGGTAAAAAAAAAGAACTCCCTCGAGAACAATCCGTTTTCGATGAATTCTTCGATCAACGCGAATGAAAATAAAAACCTCAACAGTTTCCGTACAACGATAAATTTCCATCGACCATCACCTGACAATATGTTCCAAGTGTTGACAAACGAATTCACGTACGTTTTCAAACAAATATTCTATTACTCGTACAACGTGCAACAGTGAATATGGAAGAAAATAAAAATCAAAACGTTCGTGTGGTTTGAAGTTTGTGAACGGGATCGCGCAATATTTCGATCGCTCGATGTGTCCTCTCGGGAGAAAAATAGTCAAAACGCGTCGTGCGAATAACGTCAAGAGCCAAAAGTGGAAAGGTCCGATAACGTGGCCTCTGAATACACTGGCTGATTGTATAACGACGAGATACGCCAAGTCAGCGCTCGGCAAAATCGCGCAATGCCCCGAGAGAGATAGTAGAAAAAGCATGTGAAAAGAAATCGCCCAAGTAAGCGATGTCTACCTCTCTTCCCATGCTCGTATGCTTTATCATTTATTTTGGTAAGTTATGACAACTATTTTACTCATTCAACAAAAATCCAAAAACTTCTCCATTATTAATATTTAAATTAATTTTTAAGAAACAAATTTTCTTCTGTTCATACGAATTCGTTGGATTCTCGAAATTGTCCATCGAATTCGTCAAGGCGATTGAATTTTCAAGTCACGTTAAATTTCCAAACAATCAAACTTCATGGAAATAAAAACAACAAAAATATTGACTCTCGACAAAATAAAAAGCCGTGACGTGAGTAGAATTTCCAAATTACATGATAATTTCAAAAAACAAATGTCCCCCACCCACGAATATGTTCATGAAAACTTCAACAAAAGCTTTGTAAATTTTTGACACAATTGAAACACAAAGAACTGACACGATTTTACTGAGACATTCATTTTTTTTCCATGGTTCGCTTTCGACAAGCAGAGCTCGCACAAAAACATTGAAAAAAGAAACAACTCAGGTTTGAGGGAGAGAACATGATACACGCGGACTGTGCACGAGATGAAGCGTAAAAAAAAAAGTGAAATATTTATAATGGAAATATGACAAGAATTATTATGCATATTTTCTTTTGACTTTGGGTCGGATTGTTGCGGAAATTGAAGCTTTAACGGATATTTTTCTGACTCTTTGTTGAGCCTCGTGCGGCAAAGAATCGGTGAAAAAATTTGACTGGTCGATTGACACGTGTCATGGAATGCGAAATCCAATTTCAACGTGACGTTTCCCTTTTTACAAGTCAAGTAATTTCCATGCAAATGAAAATTCGTCGTTTTCCGATAAAATATTGTCAGTTTTTCAATTTCTCCCTTGGGCGAGTAATAATTATGAGAAAACTACACCGACACGATTGAAATAACAACAATGGCGATGAGAGAGCTTTTACGCTGACATGAGACTCCAATGCAGTCGAAATAAATATAATGTGAACATTTGATCAGAATTTGCATCAAATTTCCACTTCCACGTGCACCAACACTCATGTACCTTTTGTTCATCCAATAATCATCTGTTCATTAAATTAAATGGTCAATTAACAAAAAGCACGTTCGATGGGGGCATACTGGAGGGAGAAGCTAACAACACGATTTCGTGTACTCGCATTAAACAGTAATACACAATGTAAATTTTTATGCTAATTGCTGCAATGATAGGGGTTGGAACCGCGAATGACATGTGCACATATTTCCGCCACTATCGGGTAGCAATGATTCGCACGAATGAAAATGTACATTTCATCTCTTTTTTGTACCGTTCAAAGTTTCATTTGCTGGATGATTACAAAAAGTCATAAAGTAGTTGACAAAGCTTTCGGGAGAATGATTCAATTATCTTTTTAATGACAAAAGTAAATTTGAATTATTATTAACGAGCTTGACGACGTTTGCGATAAATTGCGAATTTTATTAATGGCAGAGGTGGAAATCCTCCAATTATCGGGAGAAAATAATATGAAAAAACGTAGCACAATGTGCTGTTTTATTTTCACTGTAATTTATATTTCCAAATGGATTATTTGCAATAACTGAAAGAGCGAGCAGTAAAAAATTTATTCGAAAGATTATGACCGCTTTTTTTTCACTTTTAGCAGCCGGCGAAAAATGACGAGGTCGTGTGTTTGACCTCGAGATATGGAGTGGGTTACTAATGTGTGTGTGCAACCAAAAGAACGTGCGACCCGTTGGATAAAAAAAAGAATCGCTTTTTGAGCCAAAATGCGTAGAATTTTTCAGAGTGCTCGCAACATAAATCCGCTGGCTTTCATAACGACTCTCGTTCCTTTAAAACACTCTTCGTATACTGCATCCAGCGGTATATGTACTTTGTAAAATGTGAAAAGTGTTGCACATGTTTTAATTTCGTTAGTATTTTCACTTTTTAGTATTGCACAACGTTAACAATAGCTTATTCCATTTCGACTATTTTCATCAAAGTTTCGAACTCATTAAAAACATCACGAAGTTAGAGCCAAGGCCGCTCTTTACAGAGACTGGCTCCATTCTCGAAAGCATTCGTGTTTCGTTGCATGTTATTTATTACTGGAGTCAATTACGAATCACAGCTCGATAAAAAAGAATCCAAAACTAATTATTTTACTACTTTTTTTCAACACGAATAGAAAATTATTTCATTTGCGGAATCGTTGCGAAATATTGTCGACTAAATATTTTTACATGAAATTTTTATCATTTGGAAACAAAAATAACGCTCGAAATAGCCAAATATTTATCCTCATTTAACGACTACACTAATTTTTGTGCTACTTTTTTTGAACATGAATAGAAAATTCATTTATTCGCGGAATCGTTGAGAAATATTGTCGACTAAATGTTTTAACGAGAAATTTTTATCATTTGGAAAGAAAAATAACCCTTGAAATAGCCGAAAATTTATAATTATTTGAAAATAGTTAAGCTTGCCGTGTTTGTGGGAATCAGGTTTCGATTGTGATAACCGAACGGAGTGAAATATTTTCATGGCTATTTCGAATGGCTCGGATATTTAAAAGCCAGCAATCCTCTTACGAGGTATCGATTTAATGACCATAATACAAATCAGAAGTGGTATCGATGTGAACAAATCTCTGGAACTGCAATCGTGGAATAGAATCGGTATACACATGCCTCGAATATATGGTAAACACTTGATGCTGTTCAAATGCGCGATTGTTGTGTGTGTCCATGTGTTAATCGTCGGTAGATCGGAGCCTGGCAAACGAAGGGTCCCAGGCCTCATGTTAATTGGTGTGTTAGGTAAAGCAGCAGGCCGGTTGGTGACCTTTTATATTTTTCTTTATACGATTAACAGAGATCCCAAGTGCACATGCATTCACGCTTGTCATTTGCTTTGGGTTGGTGAATGATGAAAATGCCAATACTCGGACCACAACGAGTATTTCATGAAAGAATTAGCAACAGCTCGAAGCAACGTTCTCTTTACTGATACGCGTCAAAGCCTCAAAATTCCTAGGCACATGGTTCTTTGGTCAATGTGTATGGGGACCATGTGCCAATGAAATCATTAGTAAAAGGCGTCACCATTCCCAGCACCCTTTGTACAAAGGTATTACAAAGGTGAAGGGTTTGGTTGTCGCGTGGTTGCCTGGTCGAACCACTTCGTCCTTCAACGTCCGAGAGCAGGATGCATTTAATACGCTGCTAGTGAAAAAGATTTTCCATGCTATATTCCACCCACGATGGACGCTCATTATCTTTATGAAAAAATGCGTATGAGGACTAATCAACGGACCACTAATGGAACTAATCACGACTCAAACTTCACGCACCATAACTAATTACTTCCATTAGTATTTCCAGCGATTCACTAGGGATTCAAACTGAAATTTCGGATCATAATTCGAGTACTCTGGAACTTATTTCACAAGTTTCATATTCCCAACAAATGAAAAACCACAAAATGGTCCTTTCGTTAAAGTTCTGAATCGATTATAAACTTCTGATCAGTAGATTCGCCTTTGAATGAGCAATTAATGTTTAATTGGAAATGAACTCGATGTGCGGGCCTCGTAATAATTATTCAGTCGATGGGTTTCTCATTCAAATTCCACCTACGAAGCCATGACATTGTGTAGGGGATCGTTATGACGTAAATGTGCGGAGTAAAGCGATAGAAAGCTTTTTGTAGATATTCTGAAAAATCTGGCCAGCTGGACGAGAGTCTTGAATATTCATTACTTAAAAGCGCAGCGTCCATTCGATATTTGATATTTCGGCGATACGACGGAGTATTTTGCAAAATAATTCGATCCAGCAACAAAGCTTTTTCATCATTTTGCCCATTTTTACTTTCAAGTTACGATAGAAATTTTTTTAGCGCATAGGGCCAAAGGAATAAGGAAAAGAAAAGATTTATTACGCAAATAAGAAAAAACGACATTGAGCTTTTTACGGCCCGCCAACTTGTCAGTAGGTTAGCTGCCGAAAAAATGTTATCGCGAGACGGAAAGGCTTGAAAACACTTGAAGAAAATGTCTGAGAGTCTTTGGTACATATAGGCATTAAAAAACAGGGCTCGGAGGGTATATCGTCGGTGTTGAGTTTTTATGACGAGCGTAAAAAGACTCGGGTGGCTAACCAGAATCAAGGTTTGAAGCATAGCTTGTTAGATATGTCTCGACTCTCGTTTCAAGAGCGAATGTCACTCGTTGAAATTAACGTCTTTCATTTCTGCGGACAGTCGGCTGTCTCGTTTGTGGCTACTGGCTCATCTCGTGAGCTCTTCCTCCAAACTTCCGTCGTCTCTCGCGCACTTCCATCCTTCCTGCATTCACCTACTTTTGTACACACGTACAGACCAACATGCATGCATAGATGTTACGACTCGTGAACTTCGCACAGGACCTCGTTAACTCTCGAAAAATACTTCTCTCCTCTTCTTTCTCGATTCTTTTTTTTCCCCCGTTTCTCTTTGTCCCGTCCCATCTGCATATATATATCAGGGCAATATATAACTATAGATCCGTGATCGTTCCATTTTCTGTGCTCTCGTTTGTACATCGTGACCCAACGAGCCAGAAGACGTAACTGCGATTTGTAACGATTGTTATATTCACGTTCGAATAACGATGACGGACTCTGTCTCCATGAAAACTCGAAAAAACGGCACAATGCGAATCCCGAATTGATCAATAAATGCTTGAAGCGCAGGTGAAAATACGTCAATGAATTTTTTTATTTCTCCTCAAATTCCTGAAAGCCACTTTTTTCTAGTAAAATTCGAAAAGTGTTGAAACTTTTGTATAAAAAATAGAGGAATCAATTGAAAATTGTTATCATCAACATTGGGCTCTGCTATTTTCATATAGATTTTGAAATAATTATCCGTTTTATTTATTCTTAGAATTTGCTTTTTCGACTGAGGATTAATGAAAACTCGATATGTACGCATTGAAATTTTTCATTTCAAGTAGAGTGGAGAACTTTTCGATCAGTTCTCGTTCTCTTGTGGCTCTTTTTGCAATTTTCTTACCGCCATCGAGAATGAAACGCGAATCCAAGCAATGTAAACCACAGGAACTCTCTTGCGTCTTATTTCTCCCGAACCACTTACTATCGGTCTTCCTCCATCTCACTGGCAGATTTAGTCATTCATGTCACGAGTAATATTTCAAATGTCAGACGCGCTTCGGTCCCCGCAGTCGTTGAGCCGAAAAGAATATATAATACGTATCGTAACACGAATCTATATAATCGTATATATATAGAAAGAAAGAGAGAGAGAGAGAGAGAGAGAGAGAGAGAGAGAGCGAGCACTCTCTGCTAAACCAACTCGCTCGATTTTATCCCGGGCTCCCTAAAATTTCGGACCGCTTAGCTGTGCACCAGTTCGCGTATCAATCGCTGAGTGGCAGGCAGTTTTACACAGTTTCTGATAGTGCCAACCAACTGAAATTCAGTAAAAATATTGGCGCCTGTATCGACCTGGTTTCCCTCTAGCCCTTGCGCAAATTCGAACCTGTAGTGCATTAGGATACAATAGCTGTAGGCAACGCTCTGGGGAGTCTCACAGGAACAGGCACCGTAAAGTGGAGTTAAAGGATCGAGGGGGTCCGTAAAAAGCCAAGAGGGTATACGCAGAAACGATAAATAAATATTAATTCCTGTGTGATCGGTTTATGGAGCAAATGTGTGAATAATTTCGACAGTTCATTGGAAAATCGTATCCAATTAATTTCCTATGAATAATTCTGTCCACCATGAATTGTTCCGAAGAGATTTTATGATGCATTGATCGTTCGATACATAATCATCAGTTTGAACTTTGATTACCGCTCAACAAATTTCAAAATAAATCCTCACCGTCCAGCGTTCGAAAATATTGGCGGATAAAATTGAATTTGCATTAATTTGGCCATTGCATATTTCAGGTGGTGCTGTAACCTGCCTACGAAATTTCCGGACGGATTTTTTGGAGGAATGGCCAACGCCAGGTACAGGACCTCATTTCGATACCACAATTTCATCAAATTTTACCGGTCTCGTTGGTAGCACCGTTCACCTCGTCTGTAAAGTCAAGAACTTGGGTAATCGAACGGTGAGTTGCTAACCTTTGACTTTAAAAAATGGGTTTCGCTTAAGAAACTCGTTTGAAGAAAACAAGAAACTCTCGACTGCTCAAATACTTTGGTTTCTCGATATTATCCAAGTTCTGCGATCGCATTCGAAGACAAGAATTTTTTTATTTTTCGGTTTGCCAACGTCTTTTCCAAAGTGTGGGAGTTTTTTTTCTTCATTTCGTTATAATATTTCGTAATTCTATAAAGGACACTGCGCATAAAATGGCAGAAAAAAAAACACGATGAAAATATCGCTTCGTTCCAACTGTTGAAACCTTCAATTTTCGCGTGTTAAAATAGCTCCACTCTCAAATGAATTGAAAGAGGATAAAGTGGTCGTTTATTCAGGAAGGAATTTCCACGAATGCGAAACATGGAAAATATTCGAACAAGTTAAATTCTTCATTCAGCGAAAATATGAGAATATTGAGATATACAGAAAAAATGAATTATTTGCTCTGGTTTGATCCTCATCGTTGAATCAACTCGATGCTTTTTCTGAAACACACTGCATGCCCTCGTGCTCGGAATAAAAACAAATAGTAACAAAACGCCTCAGGAAAGTTGGTGCTTCAATAATAAGTTATTCCTTTTTTAATCCAACCGTCAAAACTCTCTGATAAAGCGTAAACAGTGCATTAGTGGTTCGAGCATTTGTGCGGAGGAGAATGTGAGATTCAATCATTATATTCCGAGTTATTTCTCTGTGGAGGTTCGCTAGATTTAAGACATTGTTTCAGCGAAATTTGCGTGCGTTCATTAATTGCATCAACGTTGCTCGACCTTCATTATTTATATTTGATGCTTTAAAGTACGAGAGTTGAAAAAAAAAACATTGATGCAGAAATGGAAAGCAAGGAAATCGAGGGTGGTGAAAATTATGCGCATTTTTCACATTCGCAGGCAATTTATCCTCTTTATAAAAGAGTGTACAATACAGCGAGTGAAATTGAGGGGAAAACAGAGATAGGAGCAAGAGAGGGAGGGAGATTGAGAAGGCGAGAACCGAATTGGAGGAAAGTCTTGTTCGCTCTCATCGTTCGTATATTTTCTCGTCTATATTCTCTATCGGGCCGAAGGCGTCGCAGCGTTCCCAATTTCAAGATTAAACCGTTCTGAATCGTTTAAAACTCTTGGTCCCTCTTTCTCGGTCTCTCGTTTACTCTTTCTTTCTGATCCGAGTCTCACCGTTGGCTCCTCACCCTGGTGCTCCAGAGACATTATATTTCTCTCTATCTTTCGTGCCAGTTAATTATGTGTAATGTCTTCCCAGTCGGTTATTCGTAGGAGTACCAGAGTGAGGAGGAACGAGAGGCAAACGAAAGAGAGAAAGGAAAGGTCTCTTTCAATTGGCCCTTTAAACTTACTGATTACGTGAAAAGCTCGAGAATCCGTTTTCCTCTTCTCCTTCTTTCGCTCTGTCTCTCTCTCTGTACGAACGAATTTCTTCACGTTCCGATGTGAAGTGTATATCGCTGAATTATATTCTCCGATTGCCACCCGGGTAATCTCGACAATAATTAATAAATCAGATTCCCTGATCGAATAAAATCGCTTCACGAATAATTATCCCCTCTCCCCCACTTCGATGACGTCGCCATTCATTATTACAGTCTCGGAATATGCAAATTTATTTAATTATCCGCTGATACTAAAAGAATTGTTTTCTTTTTAAATACAAATTTGACCAAAACTAATTGAAAAGCCTCGAATTATGAATTGAATACAAAATCATCATCGCGACCTATCGAATTTCAAGAGTTATTATTACGAGCTAACAATTTTGATGTCATTTTAATTACGCTCTCCTCGTAATGGTCAGTGTTACGTGAAAGATTACTCATCGTTTTGTCCTCAATTTGACTGATTTTTATGCTTTTTATAATTGTATGCAACATGCAAATCGGAACGTTAGTTCTCGCAAAGCTGTATCTTTACCTTTATGATCCATTCGGATAGTTTTATGCCATAACTTCCAGTCAGCCTTCCCAGGGCCAAGGGAAAAGCCTTGTTTGCCCCTTGACTCTCACGATCATATAGGAAATCCCTTAAACTCCGGAGCGATTTCCTACACACTCCTCTGCCCAACTCTCAGACGCACGAAGAACGGGGACTGTAAACGAAAATACAGAATTTCCCGGTCGTACTTTGACTCCCACTACAGTAGCGGAAACAGGGGAGAGGGAGAGAGGATAAAAAATGAGCGGATGAAAAAATGAGAAGAAAACGAGTTAGAGAAAAAAGGAATGTAGAGGGTTTGTAATCTGTATCTCGAGCGCGTTCTCGGCCGGTTGACATTCGTACTGGTATTTGCGGAGGTATTTGCGGTTGTAATATAATACGTGAGGTTGAAGTAGTAGTAGTGGAGCACCAGCAAGCGGTGGCTCTGTTCTACTCTAGCGGAAATAGTGAGTGACTCTCGTCCCTGCACTGGTCGCCTTCGTGTTTTATAGCATGTGACTCGACTTTCGATATTACGAAAAATATATCATACTAAAATCGGAATCTATATATTAAACTCAAACCTAATTGAATGCATCGGATTTATGTGGCACAATTTATTTCTGCTGGATATCATTTTTGACCTCTTTCAAAAATTCATATTCTCCGCTTCGCGAGGATGGCGATAAAACTTTGGATTTTACTCATGCAACCGATCAGAGTGCATAGCTCTGCAGTGGAAAAATAGTTTGTTGGCCGTGGTCAACGAATTATTCACTCAAACATTCTCCTTCGAATATTTTCAATCCGCACCGTCACTCCTTCTCGTCAAAATTCACTGAATCGAAAGGAGCGAGTAGCGATTGATCACACCGAATCTATGAATTAACGGCGCTCAGGGGAAACCAACAACGACACGTTACATTGATTTCAATGCCGACTGCTGAACGTTGAGTAAACTTTGAAGAAAATATGTGTCAAGAGTCCAAAGAGCACTTGCCAAAAAAACGCAAAAAACCAGCAGTAATACGTGCATCAATGTTCTTTTGTATCCGAACAAGCATACGGTCCATTAGATCCTTTATATACGTTGTTTCGAATGTGAAGCATTAGGGATGAGAAGAAAAAAGCATACAGACATGAAGACAGAGGTGGGAAGAGAAGGCTGAGACGAAAGAACGAAATGTCTGCTTGAGAAAGATTGAACTACTGCTCGAGAATCAGGAGAAAGATCGTAACAAAAAGAAAGGAGACGAAAAAAAAGGAAAGAAAATAAAGAACGTGAGTGAAAGAGTTTGGAAGATGGCGGAAATGGGAAAATAGGAGATAGAGAAAAAGAGATGCTTTCCCGTACCTCATCTCGTGTACGTCCGACCCAGATTACAACTGTATAAACGGAAAAGAGAGAGGCCGAAAGATATACACCGCAGTCACATTTTTGTTGAGCTCCCTGTGTACATATATGCGCCCATATATATTATTTATATACATGTTTATAAATGTATACGCATATTCATATATATGTATGTATGCGTGTTTATGTTTGCCTGTTTCCGTGTACGAGTACGAGAGATTCCGGCAAGCAACACACCGGATCAAGAGGGTGGATATGTGACGTGTGGGCGACAGGATGAGGATAAATGGAAGGAGGGGGTAGAGAGGGCAAATGCAGCTGTAACTGCAGTACAGCTCACTCAAAGAGAGAGAGAGAGAGAGAGAGAGAGAGAGAGAGAGGGAGAGAGGGAGAGAGATGGAGAGAAAAGGGGCAATAGATAGAGACAGAGAGAGAGAGAGGAGAGAGCCCAAAGAGCACATAGATTTCGGTTGGGTTTCCCTGGCAAACAATAGCACCGACCGGCTAATGCCGATGACACACAGCTCTGTTAGCCACCAAAACGCCTCTCTGTCGTACCCCACATAACTTTGGATAAGGCCTTCCACGCCAACTCGACCAAAAGCCAACCTTTGCTCTCGATTGGCTCATAATTCGCAATATTATAAAAACAAATCTTGGGTTTAGCAAGCAAGTTCAAGTTTATATGCGATTCTGACATATTTTTGGGGATGAATGAACAAATAATTATGGGGATGACACGTGGACAGAACTTTGAAATTATTTTCTATGTCGATTTTATTTTTTTATATTAAAAATGGGGGAAAACCCGTTTCTGTGTTTGTAGATCTGGCTCGATTTTTTATTTTCTTTCGTGGAACGAGCTTGGGGTCGACCAGCAACCAAGTGAAAAAGCACGAGCCCGACCAAGTCACTCTGCGACTTCGACTTGTAGTTGACTACAAGGACTGTTATGGCTCTAGACTGTTTACCATCCTGTCGCTACGCGCCAAATCGCTTTACAGAAGACATCGTTGAAATATATAGAATATTAAGTTTCACTCACTCGCGCACTCATTGTGGCTTTGAATTTTTGGCAACCAGAATATTTGAACTAATCCCCACAATTTTACACATTTACATGTGGAAATCCAGCTTTTTCATAAACAAATAAACAAAACATTCCATACACGATTATGTAGACTTGGAAATAGAAGGAAAATGAGGCCAAGACTTTTGAATGTCAAACGGAAAACTTGGTAAGCTCTCGGCAATTTTCATCACAAAATATTGGATTCTACACATATGCGACGACGTGATGCCAAAAGATAAAGAAAAAAATGTTTTTTTATCTAACGCATCAATTTATTTCTGACAAACTCGTATTTTCCGATATGAACGGACCATTAATTGTTAATAAAATCATCGCGTTTCGAATCGATAGACGAAAAACGATTGTGTCGAGAAAAAAATTGTATTCAACGTGCAGCCCCAATATTAATTCTGGATAAATATATTTTTCTATACAATACGTTGCTCCAAATATGAGGATGAATTCCACCTGTCGTTATACGTTGATTTTTATTGCAAGATAAAAATACAGATCCCGGTAATTATTTTCCATCGTTCCAGCCTGGCTACATGACATTTTTATTTTTATTTATTTTATTTCTTGGCTCAGTATTCGGAGCGACCTATCGTTTGTTTCTGCACGTGAATCCGACACCAGAGTCAAATAGCGTATGAAAAAGCTTCAATATTCTCGAATATTTATGTCTGGCACTCACACTGCGATGAAAACCACGAGCAATACCTTCCGATGTGTACGATTTAAACGTATAGGGATCTTTGTGACTAGAATAGAAACGTTAGAATTGAAAAAATATTTAGAAAACTGTATTCACCATGAATTTCCTCAAATTGTCCAGAACCACGTGACTACGACTGATCTGGAATTTCCACTCAAATGATCGTGATCATAAATGATTTTTTCGACGCGATATTTAATGTCGTCGACGTAACCGACTTGCCACGAATTTGGCCGACACTTTTCGCAACGTTTATGACTCAATTGACCCGAACATCACGTCGTCACCAACCTAAAAGCTTGCCAAAACTTTTATTCTTCCCAAGAATAGTTCCCCTCGACGTGAAATATCCTGTACATTTTTTTTGGAGATTTCCCTATACGTGGACGTATCTGTGCTCAAGAGATATTGCATATCGGTATGCTTGGCTTTACGTCATACGCATAAATTCCAGGTGTGATATAACGATCGCAATAAGCGAACAGAAAACAGATAACATATGTGTTAATACCTGAAAATGTACATAGACGTAGGAGGAGAGTGAGAAAGAGAACGAGAAGAAACAACTTCTCATAGAACACGCAGTCGAGAGGATGAGACCGATAAATTTGAATTCACCAGTTTACAGCCCTCCATCGATCTCTGTAACGAATTATATCCACACACACACACACACACACGTACACGGGTATACAAATATACACACACTGGTATATCGCGTCAACATTATCGATATTTCGGAGCATGGACCATGTGGTAAAGAAGAAGAAGATGAAGGAGTGCGGGGATCAAAGTACCATACATCGAGTGCATTTTGTCATCGTAGGGACCAATATTCCATATTCGCAGCTTAACATACTCGGCATGGCTATCAACATTCTTGCATGGTACCCGAGTTACTTGAATATCATAGCTCGCAAGTATTTTATCAATATATTGGGTCAGCTTTATAGGAAATGCTTTCGAGTCACCGTGTCACTGTTAACTGGAATTATTTATTCAAAGATAACAAGATCTCAGGGGCTGCTTTGTTCGTGTTCTTTCCATTTTCCCTTCTTTTCATGCCTTCTAGTAAAGCAGGCGCTGAAAGTATTTCGAAAGGAATTCAATATTTTCCCACAATTTTTACTCCGGAGTGATCGGAATCCCATCGATCCGAATGAGACTGAAGTTCGCAACGTTGAGCTCCAACGAAAACTACTTTTTTCGAGCAATTTTTTGTTTAATCGAAAAAATCATGACAATATTCGTATCGATTTTGTCTTTGGATCCTGGAGAGAAATCGTTTTATCGATCTGATTAAATGTTGAATATAAAAATGGTGAGATCTGGTCAAGGAAAAATGGAAATTTTACTAAAGAAAAATTTGGGGAAAAAATTTTGCTCCCACCTCGTTTATCGATTAATTGCTTCAAGGTTGCGATTCTTTACAAGAAAAAGTTTTATGGAAATGAAATTCCGACGTGGATCACGATAGGTTGATTGCTGGTATCGAGGAATCTTGGATTTTCATCGAGAAAAGCATGAGAAATTTGGATGTGTCATGGAAAAAATGAAAAATACTAATTTAGCTGGTTAACTCGATACTTAATCGATTCTCGCTATCATAACATATATTCGTATTATACGAAAAGTCGATCTGAGAATGCACGCGATACAAGATTCCTCGAACACGAGGGGCGTGTACGCCGTCCCCATTTGTCGTCGTTAAAATCGATTCATCGTTCGAGAGCTCTAACGTTTTGGTGCTTAAATTCTCTCGCTGCATCGTCAGCAACACATATTTGAGTGACCTCATTACTCTACGTAAACAACAAGGATCTTATAGACCTCATTGCGGTGTACCGTACCGTATAAAATCACGATCAAAGTCTCAATCTCGATGTGGAACTTTAATAGAATCGATGGCTGCATTGTTGTCGTGGAAAAACGACCTTATGAATTTTGAGATATTAAGAAATCAATGATCGTGATATTTCGGAGAAATCTGCAAATTTTTGCATTTTTATCGAACTCTGAAGGACCAAAATTGAAATTCAATCAAATGTTTCCCGAAAGAAAATTCATCCATATAAACCGAATATTTGGGACGTCGAGTTTTTTCCACTTCGCTCTCATGTGTGCCCTGAAAACCTGATCCACATGCAGCAAACGTTCTATTTATCCTTCCGTCGTTTATTTTCTTTGACGTAATGCTATTTGTAATTAAAAAAAAAAAAACAAACATTTATTTTTCATAAACGAGCCATTTCACTTTTACTGTTGATTGTAAAAAACAAATTCAGGTTTCGTGGGTGAGGCATCGGGACATACACTTGTTGACTGTCGGTCGTTACACTTATACGAGCGATCAACGCTTCGAGGCGTTACATTCACCCTACACGGAAGAGTGGACGCTAAAGATACGTTACCCTCAGCTCAAGGACTCGGGATATTACGAGTGCCAAATTTCCACAACTCCCCCAATCGGCCACGCCGTATTCTTGACTATAGTCGGTGAGTACAATTTTATATGATTTTTTTATCACTCACCATCTCTAATGATTCTCATCTTACCGGTCCGTTCAAAAACTTGATTAATCGTTCTTATCGAAACTATAAAAGCGAAAGCCTACTACATTTACCAAGCAACGATTCCTAAAATTATTCGACAACGACCAGAGTGTCAACGGTTGCTGATCGAAACTCCAGCCTTTTAATTACGAAGCGTTTTGATTTCTCTTACATTTTGTTTCCCCTCCGACTTTATCAAAATTTAACTAAATAATTAGTGAAGACATTTTCTCCTCACTTTTCATGGCTAAAGAATTCTCGAAATCATTCGGATCGATGATTTTTTTCGCATGCCCAGAAACAATTATAACTTTCGAACAATCCAACAGTTTGGTGATGAAAACGTAATATTTCAAGCTGTTCCATTGCACAGTGCCTCTGTAAAGTTCTGTTCGAAAATGAATTGTCAGCAGAAACAGAGATCTGAATGAAAAGGCCTCAAGGTATCCTTTATGGATGCAACGATGTTCGTATATTTGGTTGTTAACAACAATTCCTTTCACGTCCTTTTACATATTTTCATATTGAATACACATTGACATGAAAACGCTGAAACGCATTGTTGGGACATAGAAATCGAGATATTGTCGTTCTATGTTGGCAGAACCAGTCACCATTATCGTCGGTGCCCCAGATCTATTCGTGAATAAAGGAAGCACCATCAATCTGACTTGCCTCGTGAAAAATGTACCAGATCCACCGCCCACGATGATCTGGCGTCACAACAGTGTTGTGAGTCACTTAATAATATTCTATATTTTCCTGGATTGTCTCTAAATTTGTTGCTTTTCGATTTTTCAAGTTTTCATATTTTCTGTACTGTTTATGGGGATTCCCCCTATGGGTGATTATTTAAAAAAAACCAATTGAAATATTCCATGCGATATTAAAAATTATCTTATTCAGTAGCAGCGTCTTTTTTCGATTTTTTTTTTTAATTCGAAAAATTCATCAACAGAATTCAGAATTTGCAATGTTGGTAATGAATAAAAAATTGAATATGGGAAGCAGAATGTCAACAATACACTCAGACTTTGCACGGTGAACATTTGCAAGCTTCAAAGCCCCGGCAGCAATGGTTGCAGTTTAATCAACGAGAAACTCTGTTTTCAATCATACTTTCGTTTAATTTAGTGAGCAATGTTTCATTCGAGTTTCCTGTTCATAAAATACACCCATTGAAATTCTTAGCGGTTCGTCCGGGCAGTGGGAATAGAATTACACGAAAAACTAAGTAATATAGAAAGAAAATGGCTCATTTAACCGATTCAGGAGTCCGAATAAAATCTATTTTATTTCGGAGCACAATGCACTAACGAGAGGATGATAATAGGACTCGGGGCTCTCGAGAAATGGGAGATTGTGTTACTGGAACGAAAGAGAAAGAGTTAAGACTTAGTAGACTGTGGTAAAATAGCGATTTAGACGTTTCTCTTCGAGGAGACTTGAAAAAAAAAAACAAAAAAAGGTATGGGAGAATGTAAGAGTGAGATAAACAGAAGGAAGTTGGGACGGAGATTCGTGGCATGGAAATAAATTTACCTCGCGCATAAGACGAGTAGCAGCTTTGAAGGAAGGAGAGAAAGGGTTGGGAGGGCATGCGAAGTTCTCTTGACTCGGGTCTCCTCTCCTCTCTTCCTCTACTTTCAGTTCTCGTTGGCGTCGTCGTCGTTGTCGTACCGGTCCACGTACATTACTCCTTGGAAATGCGCATCTTGAGTGAAATTGCACACTCTTTGAAGAAGCAAGCGTTCTTCGTCAAGCACTTGCGATTCTACGGCTCTATCTCTTTTCTCCTACTTCGCCATTCTCTCAATCTTCCTCCTTTTTCTTTTTCATTTCCGCTCCTTTTTTTCTCTTTTCTTTCTTTTCCACTCACCGTTACTCATGGCTTCTTCTTTCCAATCCACAAGATCTACTTTTCATCTGCTCCGCAGGACATTAACTTCGACTCTCCACGCGGTGGCATAAGCCTCGTCACCGAGAAAGGACGTGAAACGTCGAGTCGTCTGATGATACAGAAAGCAGTGGCAAGCGACTCTGGCGAATACACTTGCGGACCTAGCAACGCCAATCCGAGCAGTATAAGAGTTCACGTCGTTAAAGGTGCGAGGCTCATTCATAATTCTTCACTATTTAACCAAATTCCATTGCGTCTCGATGACAATTTTATCAACTATTCCCGAGTCGCCAATTTATAAGTCGTGGGAAAATGTTCATTAAAAAAAAAGAACGTCGCATGAGATTTTTGATTACATGACGAATAAAAAATGTCAGGAAGACGCACCTGTAAAAACAAATAAATTACCAACGTGCGCATTAAACTGGGGCCTTTGATTTTCGGCTTTTCGAACTAACAGTCAAACAGTTGACAATTATAAATATTTTAAACGTCTCGAACGAATTTAGACGTCCACACAGAGTAGAATTACCAATAAATAATGAGTTTTCCAACCGCAGACCTAGTCAATGGCTCTCTGTAAAGTTTCCAAAATTGCTCGACGAAAAGTAGATTAATTTTGGAGCTCACTATGATGTTTACATTTAATCTGGATCATCTCGCTATGACTCGACTGCAAGAGAGAGAGCGTGGGAGCGAGAAAAGAGGCGGGGAGGAGGGGGGGAAGAGAGCGGCAAGTTGAATATCGTCACAGGTACAGAGAGTCATAATGATGTATGGCGAGGGAGGTTGAAAAGAGATTTGATATGTTTGCTTTGGCTAATGACATTTCCCCTCGTTTTATTCAAACAAAACCAACTTCGTGAGAAGAAGAAGAAGGAGAAGAAAAAGCGAAAAAAAAAAACGTTGTGTAAAGAAATTTGAAATAATCTCGATCTCGTTGGAATTCAAAGAGTCGACATATGTTGCAGAGGAACATCCTGCAGCGATGCATCACGGTGATGGAACTACGTCCTACGCTGACAAGCATTCCATTTGTTTTGTAATTTTAATATTATCTAATGTAATATTTCTATAAAAAAAAACAAACAATCTAAACCATAAGGAAACAAAAAGAAATATTAAAAAAAAACCGATCCTGTGGCCCTCCCATTTTACGAACGAATTAATCGAAATCTAAATGAAGTGCCGAGTTCTCGAATATTTTATTTTCTATTCAAAACGAAATCGATAATGTTCAACGAATAAGAAATTTATCTAAATTATATAAACTTTGGAGGATTTTTGTGTCCAGGGTAAACTCCGATACCACCATTTACACTCGCGTGACCAATTCATTTAAAAAATATCAAAACATACGAAAAAACATTGACACACCCGCACTCTACAGTCAGACACAGCATATGATTGTCAATAAGTTTTCATCGTTTTGTTAAAGTCCAACAAGGCTTCTGAGTCGAGTTGTAATTCTAATTACCAACAAATTTATCTACGAAAAAAAAATCGAGTGATGACAAAATTAATTAAATTTGAAAAAAAAATAAAAAAACGACTACAACGAGCGAAATAAGTCATCGGCATGTTTAAATAAATTGTAAATAAAACTTATTGTATGTACATATCAATAAATCGATTGTCTTTGATGCAAAACTTGTGATTGAAGCAAACGTTATTATTTTATTTAGTGTTTCTACGTATTTGCTGTGTTTAGAATTTGTTTAATAAACAAAAGATTTTTATTGGCAAATTGGAGCGTAAAATGATACGAAATTGTCGGGTTTTCAGATTTTTTATCAGCCAGCTCGGTAGGTGCGGTTCTCTCATTTCCCGACAGGATTACACGACATTTCCTCAGGAATGTTGACCCTTTGCTGCGTTTGAATGAAGGGAAAGAAAAAAAAAAACTTTTTTCGTCAAACTCACGTCAACGAGCGACCGTGCAACGAGACCTCTCAAGATACTCGATGAAGTCAACAACCTTGGGCTCTCGGGACCGAGGCATCGAGGGTGGTGCCGTCCAAGCACGATCATGTTTCTTCCAAGGGCTGCAAATGTTTGCGTCACTGTCCTTGCCAATTTTCTCACGCTTCTCGCGAGACTGCTTGTGCAATGTCATTCGTTTGCCAAACACGAAAAGACAAGGACCCAAATAGGGTTGGAAACTGGTTGGTATGTTTTGCTTGTAAGCCAGACGGAACCCACCAGTCTCGGCTTCCGGATTCAACGGCAGATCCATCGTAACTATAAAAAAACACATAATCGATTATTATTTTTCAAAAACATCCTATAATTTATTTCAGAGAAGAAAAAAAAAAGTATTTTCTTTTTGGTTTTTATTCTGAAAAAAGTTTCAACACATTTTCCAATGCTCAGGCTGATCGAAATGTGAGGAAAAATGAATCCATTGAAATAAGTGTAAAAAGAGGAAAAAAAAATGGAAAAATGGCATCAGAAGACTTGAGAAGAAAAAGGAATTCGAGAGGCTGGCCACATCTCATGGACCGGAGTCCTAGACTCCTGTTTGATTAGTGGCCGAATCGTGCCGTCAATACAAATAGCTCTTGAATGAGGTGAGAACCCCCTTGGGTCAAAGAGTGAGAAGAAAAATCATAAATTTCGTAAGCCACCCTTGAACTTTAAAAAGAGCGACCCTTTTTCATAATTCACACGTTCGTGTAAATTTTCTCCTTGCTTGTTTCACGTTCTGTGCGTTTTTTTGTATTTTTAAAATATTTGGTCCTTTACAGAGCAGGTTTGCCACAGTTTCCCTTTGCCCTGGTGCAAATGCGATACAGCAGTGAATTAGGAAAGAGTGGCTGTCGGTAACCCTCCTAGGACATCTTACAGGCACATGAAAGTTATTGAAGTAAAGGGAAGTTGGGGTTCAAGTTATGGGATGGGCTCGTAAAACCCGAAAGGGTATACGCACCAACAGTAAAAATGAAAAATAAAATATTCGATCTTTTTTCCACATACTTCGATTTACAGGCGGAAAAAAAGTCTGGCATGAGTTGTGTCAAACCTTTGACGAGGCCCTCGAGAACAGCGTCGTAAAGGCGTTGAGTTATTCGCGAACTCGGTGGATTCATTCGGGGATTTGTATTTATTTCAATCAGCCATACCGAGAGATCATCCATGACCATAAAATCGGCTCCATAAAGCTCGAAACTGCATCGTCTCTTGTCCATGTATTCCTGGGATGCCAGCATCGTTAACACGATGGCTTGTGACATTTTTGGATAAATCTCATCGTAATAAGGCTCGCCTTTGTATCCGACACTTCTGGAATGCAAATAAAAGGTAAGTGACGGGAAATTCAGCTACAAATTCCGCTAAAGATGATAAATCAATCGAATCATTTGTTGGCATTGTGTATGTACATAAGAAAAGTTATTTTCCTCATAAAAGCAACAGCTTTGCGAATCGTCGTTATGAAACTTTTTCGTTCTCACTTCTGGAACGTGAACGTGACTACAGCCAGAATGACAGGATTAAAAATGTTGGGTCTTCTCGGAAGGACAAAATAAATGGCAGAAATGGTTCGGAATAATCGCTGCAGGAACTTCAACATTGAACAATTGACGGTAATTTATCCATTTGTTCCTGCAGCTGATTGTGAGATCAACTTTTACTCTCAATAACACGAAGTTATATCAATTTTCTACGATTTTCCAATATTTGTAAAAGAAAATGATGAGCTTCACGCTCTCGTTGAAACGAGAAAAATTTAGGGCGATGGAAAGAAAAAATATTAAAAGAAAAAACAATTTTCTCTTGTGTCACTTTTCCATCACCCACGCTCGTTTATTCTCTGACTTTTCTTTACGTTAGAAGGGAGAATGAGGGCCGAGAGTGAAATTACTTCAAATATTCGTTCAGTTTGGCACAATCCCATTCCTGATCGCGAATCGATTCGAAAATCGTCGCTGTCGTGTGCATTCGCTCATCCGCATTTTCCATCTGGTTATTACGTCTTCGTAATCTTCTCTTGTTCTCGTAACAGTATTTTTGTTGCACCGCCGTATTGCAGATGTGAATGGCTTCGTGATAAGTGGAAAACGTATAAGGTTTCGAGCTGAATCGTAATAAAGCTTCCCTGCAGTAAAAAAAAAAAGAGAAAGAATGGAAAAAAGTTTTTAAATTATGAATCAATCGCGAGAGCTCGAAATTTTTCCTTTTCAATCGATTTTATATTCCCCAACTTTTACTGCGAAAGTACGCTTTATATGCGAGAAATATCTGCAGAAATATTGAAAAATATCGAATTGGTCTCACTATATTATTTCAATTTAAAAAATAAATATTAAATTCCATCAAAATTCACGGGAGTGCTGGATTTAGTAATAGGGAAAGACATTTTCCACGAGAAAAAAAACACACACAGTTTTGTTCGGTCCGAAGGTGCAAATTCAAACGTGAATAATTCGACGAACAATCCTCCATTTAAACGAGAACGTCGAAGAGATGAAAAATAACCACGAAATATTATTTCGCTGGACCTTTCGATTGTTTAGTGAGTGACTCGTGATAAAAATTCACAAAAAGAAGGAAAAAATGGCATTTAACTGGCACGAAGATACGAAATTCACGGTGTTTCTAGCACCACTCGATTTGCCGATTAGCGTCTGGCATTTCAACGGATTTTATACAACGACGACAAATTCCCCAAACGGATGAAAATTCAACTCTGCCTTTTTATTTCTATGCTTCCCATTTTTTGTGTATTAGCCTCGATCGCGTTTTTTGTTCAACAATTTTGGTATTTTTTATATTGGATACAGCCCTCGTCTCCCCTCCCTCACCCTGCAGCCCTCTATGCTGATTAATAATCTTTGGGGTCATTGATTTGCAGACATTTCATGGAGGACTGGAAGCCTCGAGCATTCGATGCGATTTTTTCAAAAATACCATTGAACATATGGAGGTTAAAATTTCGGAAAAACAAAACAAAGATCCTAGATTGATCGTGAGAGAAAAATAATTACTCGAAGATCCATATGGTCAGAGGAAAAGTGTCAGTGACGAGGTACCACAGTCGAATATCGAACTTCGTATCTTTAGTCAGCAGAGGCTTTTCTGCAATTGAGCAAAAATAATAAAAATCGTACAGTTCAATTATGTCACATAAGAATTAAAAAAAAAAAGACTTTTAACCCTATGGAATGCAATAGTTTCGAAAATTTGGATCGAACCTATATATTTTTGAACTACGAAATAATCCTTTGGTTTGCTTTCCACGCGACGCATGATGTCTTTGAAATTGTGGGAAATGCTGATACCAGTACCACAGCAAAGGTCACTCGGTTTCAAGATCCAAATATTTCTCATGCCATTCAGCTCGTATTGATAATCAAAAGATTTCACTTTTTTCAATGTTTCTGTCGCAGCGAGATAACACTTCTGTAAAAATTGATTAATCAATGAGAACAGATTTGAGGTAAATGGAAACGTTAAGAACTCTCAAAGAAAAAAGTGTATAATTAAAAAGAAAAAAATATGCACCCTTCGAGAGGAAACGATTCGAGAGGCTTCGACAGTATTTGGATGGATTGAAAAATGATAGAAAGACGAAGATTCAAAGACATGAGAATATTTCGAGTTTGAAGGAAATCCTTGAAGAGAAAAACAGTGATTTTTCTTCAACTGAAATTTCCTCTCGTGGCGTAATCTCGTCGAGACTTCTGTAACTGTGGCAGTTTGCACAGAAATTGGAATTTCACGAAGATTTTACAGCGGCGGATGTGTACTTTGAATAAATCGGGTGCGGTGAGACGCGAATGTAAACGCGACCGCCCGAAGTTGAAGAGTTCTCAATGAAACTGGAAAGTGTGCGGTTTGGAGCTCGTGGGGCGAGTAAAAAGTGCATGTGATAATGAATTTAAAGTGACCTCAAGACGGAGCTGTGCATTGGAATTTCCTAGACTCGCTATTCCGTTTCCTCGATGTAATACTCGTGAGTAATCGTCCAGGAAGCTGTTCCACTCATCCTCGTTTATACTTTTTTCACAATCGTTCTCGATATCGATATGCTGATCTCTTGCCTCAGCCAAAAACTCTTCGCATCGTTCGAGAGCGAATTCTAATTGACTTATTGGAATCGGCTCCATTCCAAGATCCACAAAAGCCTCACTTTTGTCGACCCTTCCAACGTACCATTTCAATAATCCCGTACAAGCGTTTGTACGATAATCCGTTAGAAAAGCTTCCGTCTCGCGACTCACGTTATAACTTCGTGGATATTGTATATTCGCGACATTCGCTTCGCAAAGCCAATGGGAATCGCGAAGAATTTCAGCCATACCGAGCTGAGAAATAAAAATCATCTCATTCTTAATCATCAGCACGTTCATTATTAATACGTAACTGCGCGTTACGATATTTTTTTAGACCTTAATTCTCCTCATTTTTTTTATGTATTTATATATGTAAGGACCTTTGAAGTATAAATGTACGAGCGTTGCAATCGATTGAGTAAAACTTGACTCCTGACCGACGAATCCCACTCGATAAAATCGTTCCGGCAATCCCAAATGAAATCTGGTTGTTTGTGACGTAAAAGTGCAAAAACAACGGCCTTTTCGTTGAGTGTACCGTCAGCATTCTTTATATTTGCCATGGACTTTGATTCGAGACTCGCTACACTGCCTGTGAAGCCACAAAAATATAGCAGGAATGATAAAGAAATGATGAAAAGTTTGAAAAAACATTATTTTACCATAAGGAACCATTCTTGTTTTTACAGACTCGTATTTTTGCACCCAGCCTCTTTCTTCCAACGCTTTCGATAATTTGGGAAGATCGCCACGAATCAAAAATATTTTGTGCCTCTGAAAGTCATCATGAGAATCACGAAGGTCTACATAAAGAATAAAAACCAATGACCATTCGATAATCAACGAAGAATAACCTGAAGTGCTCTCTCGACTCGAGCTTTTATTTCGAGGTACAATTTTTTCCTCACAGCGGCTGTTTTGCAACAACCATCATCATGTTTTTCCATTGGACGACAGCAACAATTTTCCAACAGCGATTTTGCCCACTCCTCGTCTTCGGCAAGCCCGACGCCATCTGCCACCAAATTGTCTGGATTTTTCGCGTCACGTAATTGAACAGGAAATTGGTACTCAGATTTGTTGTAAGGATTAGGTGGACTTTGGGGTCTCTCGGAGATTGTTTTTTCAACGCCAGCAGCATTCTCCACTTCTTCTTCCTCGATCGGCGTCTTTTTCAGTTCGTCTTTTTCTTCCATTTTCATTTTACTCAGCAGCCCAGGCTTTTCAAACTCGATCGAGTTCTCCCTGAATTAACGAAGAGTTACACCAACTTTATCGACATTACGATTCCGCTCGAAGAAACTCAATTAATTATCCTATAAGCGTGACAAAATTAACGTAAATTGCACATTTCTCATTAATCGAGAAAAAAAATGTCATAGAATGCAATTTCACCGCTTTTTCAATCTCATGGCTTTTTCACGGATGAGCGACATCGAAAAACGAGCAACAGTACTTTCGCAAATGTTTTCCAATGTTTCGAAAATATTAGAGCATTTGGAAACTCTTGTAGCACGTGCAAAAAAAAGATACGAAACTGGACCATCGAAATGGCTCAACGAGAATTGGAAAAGTTTGAATTATTTAGATCGAATTTATGAGAATCTATTCGTGCATTTGGTTTGCTCGTTAAATTAACTTGCTCGGGAAGTTTGTTGCGTAAGCAAAGGAAAACTCTTCTAAAGCTTACTTTTCCATAAGAGGAGGACTTTTATTGAGCAACCGAATCGATCAACGAGCAATGTTCGAGTTTTTAATTGACACGGTATTTTAAAAGTGATTGGCTTTGAGCTCAAGCTACCCCATGATTCTTCGTGAAATTTTTCCCGAGGGATGCTTCCTTTGACGCATGTGGCCGTTGAGCTTTGAAGAGGAATCCGGTGAGCCGCTTTGAGAAGAAGTACGTCCGGAATGTTCGGGCTTTCCATCCTGGTGTTTCTTCATTTTAGAGACGTTGAAATTTTGCCAACTCTTTGAAATCAACTCGATTAACTATTTGCACTCAAAAAAATTTTCATTCATCACAGGCAAAAGTTTTTATTTTTTTTTACATCGAAAATACGTGATAATTTTGAAATTGGTGATCGAAATAAAGGAAAAGGTTGACTGCTCGACTTCACCAGAATGACACGTTCGCTGCACACTGTATCGATATCGATTTATCGATTCCGTCAACTCATTCCGCACGAATTTCAGGTTGCTCTCACTTTTCCGAGCACTTTCTATCAGAGCGGCGCATTTTTAAATAAAACCTCGTTCGACGAAAGGATCGTCGGTACGGAAACGATTGATTGTTATCGTTATTTATAAATCCTTTCGATCTGTCGTAGTAATTTTGAGAAAAATTCATATTTTTCAAGGCCTTGAAACTTACGAATATGACCTCGATACTATACCAGAAATATAATAAAATAAGGCAATCCCGATTATGGTCGTGAAAATTGTTGTCATCGAAATATTGCTCAGCTAGTGGCCCGGTGGACGAAAATCTTATGTAATCTCGGTAGCAGAAGTTTGTTAAGAGAAATTATGTTCTGTACTCACACGAACAGCACGTATTATTTGCCTTGAGGGAAACTTTATGAGGAAATAATACTCCATAATGGAATTATCAGCTTATAGCAGCGTATCTTACTGCTCGAAGGGATATATCGGTAAAATCTCATGAAACGAGGACGAACAGAACGAGAAGCTCATCCGTACCAACAATCATGGCTCTTGGCTTCGATGCTCTCATTCTATTGCTGCTTTCGGGATCGTGACTCCCTGAGACTGTTATATATATATAAATATAAGTGCAGGAACTAGAAAGCGCCCTAATTGTACTCGGCAAGCGAATAGCTTGCTTATCCACTATAACCGTTTAACTAGAAACTGCATAAAGGCAATTTGCAAGTCGGTTTGTGGCAACCAAATGACCGCATCGGTTGCCGAGAGATTTCTAAGCCCATTGGAAACAACGCCGCCTCTACTTTGCCCCAACATATGCAAAAGTATGTGTGCTCAATATATACGACGCCCAATTGGATCGCGTTTGTACTCGATAACGTTTAATACTTCTGAATACTTTCGCACCATTCCACGAATCGAACAAGAAAATAAAAAATAAAAAAACATTAATTCAATTATTTTCATTTTGTGCATTTTATCAATTATTTTTTCTTGGTAGCGATCTAATGAGTGATGAAAAAATCGAGACATCGCTAAATCGCAACATGAACTCGATCCATTGACGAATAATGATTTTCAGCGACATACTGCTGGGTCGCACAAGCTCAAGAGCCCAGAGAAACGTTCATTGATAATGGCTCGGGTTGTCTGTAGCCCAGACGTACTTTCTGCTTCGGTAGGAAGAATATTTGAAGTAGGATAACGACCAGGATTTGAACGAGAATCGTCACATGGTCTAGACTATCTTTGTGACCCGAGGATTCACCGCTCCGGTATATTACTCACAGTAACTCTGTTGGAGATTCTGCAGATGCATTTATATACATCATACTATATCATTGTGGATAGCGATGTGTATATGTGTGTACTAGGAGAGCTCAGAGCTCGGAGATGTGTTGAAAGGATAACGATATTGAATTATCTGGACCGCCGAGCATACACGCCAAAACTGGTTAATCCAGCCGACCAACGAGAATTTCGGTCTCGGCGGTTCCTCGTCATTCCACCACCCGAAGCGATTTCTGCAAGAGATTTAACCCAAAATTAAGCGGCTATTCAAACATCGCAGGATCATCTTAAGACCAGAGCAGAAAAGATCAAGGCTGTTGGACGCTCACTCGAACCCATAAATCCATCCTCCAACAAATTCTCCGAAACACAATGTGTCCACGATCCTATACTAGGTGAGACATTTTGTGCTCGTACTCAAAATTGCAAAGGAACGAGAAAGAGGAATAACTCTGGATTGTAAAAATCATGCAAGCTGCTCACGTGCCAATGCTACAACATCTTCTTGCGCCTTTAACTTTCCTCGTTTACTTTTTTTTTTATCGTTACATTCTTTTTTTTCCGGTCATTTTTCTCCTTCAACTCTTAGCCTCACAAGTTTTCTTTCTTTCTTTGTATTTCACTGGCAAAACCTCAAAGTAAGAAATACTTTGGTCATGAACCATTGAGGATAATGCAAGAGAAGAAAATTCCAAACGTCAGCCTGCTTGCAAATAGGGCGAGTGAAAAATTAAAGAATTCGCGTTAATTCTTGGAAAAGTAACTGGATGCAAAAAATATTTCCAAGTTCATTCGATATGAGACTTTCCTGTGAAGTCCCAAATTTTGGGGAGTAGCTCTACAGAGCAGCAGGTGTATGCTTTGTATAGACGTGAAGCGGATTGATAAGTTTCCAGAGTCGAAAGCTCGTGTGAAAATTCTACATCGCAGCCACTCGGATAAATGCACTTTTATTTTATACTCGGAGCACGTGAATAAATGTTTTTTTTTTTTTTTTCTTCTCAAGGAGCAGCCGGCAGGTTTACCCGAAAAAAGAAGGAGAAAGAAAAAGAAGAAAGAGACGAAGTGGTGAGAAAGCGGACAACGGGATTTGCGTTGTCGAAAGTTCGTACATTAAGGTGAACTTTGCATTGGAGTCACGTCGTCGAAAAGGTACGACGCGACGGGGAAAATCTCTTCACTGACGTGCAAAGGCACGGCCTCGATGAGTTCATTGTCACGATGTGAAATCGAGTGAGGAAACATACGGAACATTTTTTTTTCCTCTTTCTCGATTTCTACACATCCGATCAAAGTCAATCGGTAGTGTAAAAGTGAGGCCTGAACTTGATCTGCTCACCAATTATGCGGATAGAAATACGTCAAACTTCTAATGATCTTTTTCACGTTAGAACAATTAAATTTTCTGGAGAATTTCGGAGCAGAATCCAGAATTGCGTAAGATTTTCCATCCGAATCGAAAACCCACTCGCTCTGCTTGAGCTTTCGCTAGAATTCGTCATTGTAACGAGAAGAAGACAATATGAAGCTACAAAATACTTTAGTAAAGAAAGTTTTGATGCGAAGGGTCGATGGAAGAGAAAAGAGCTTCCTCCTGTAAGTTCACGACTCCTCGAGTCAAGAAGCCTCGAGCCACACAGACTACTGTTCTTCTGGTTAAACTTCATCGTCTTATACCCCCTCGACGAAACACATTCTCATTCTAGATCGCACGTCAATTCCTTCCTCTTCTTAATTACCGTCTTGAACAATATGTCATATAGATATATTGACGTACACTCTAACTACCCTCTCGTGCACGGTGCTGTACAATGGAACGTGATCGTCTCGACCGACGAAAATCCCTCGAGCGTGCAACAATTAATCTCCAAGTCTGGCTTTCTACCTTGTCCATGTTTTTCTCAGTATTATGTTCTGTTTTTACGCGTGACCATAACCACCACAAAATCTCATTGTCTTTTCTCAGAAACGAACCTTCCGCTAAAACAATTATTATCACTATACACAATGTAAAATCTTCGTTTCTTATCTCGTCCCAGTGTCGCTGAAAAACCCTCAACTCCCATCAGATCGTCGCAATGCAGTAAAGAACGAACGCTAATACCCCAAAGGCGCGACGATGAAAACCATCCGTCCACGGTTCCGAAAATTCTAAGATAATCAACACAAATATGCGTCGCAGTCGTTGCATGACGTTCCAAAAAACGTGCTTCCTCATTTTTTCCATATTTTACGCGCCGTTTATATTTTCATGACTTTTCATCAACTTATGGCTGTGAAAGAGCCAATCATTTGTGTGGCAGTGCGAAATTGGCGTCGTCGAATTAGAGTTGAAAAATCATAACGCAATTTTTTTATTTCGCACTATAAAATATATCGTGCTTGTTGGAACGTCTGGAATTTGTAGAAGAGTTCACGACCTCACAACATCGAAACCTCAAGGCCTACTCGATGCACGAAAAAAAAAACTATAATTCCCGAATATTTCAGAGCGCGGAGAGAGAAATCGTTTTGTCCCGAGGGCGCATCGAAGTAGAAAAAGAAGGTATAAAGGGCAAAACGGAGCGGCAATTAAACGGCGACGTTGAGGAGTCGCGAGAAGGGATGTTCTCGATAGAAGAGCTTTTCTCTTTCCGTTGCCTCGTCCTTTTTGTTGATCTCTGGTATACACATTTCCCCTGGAAACCGGCAATGATACCAACCTTCAGGTTACACCAGCCTTGCTTGAAGATTCTTGATCGTTGTGCCAAGAGGCTCTTTAGAGCCTTTAGAGATCCAAGAGTGTTTGCTATAATATACTGAAAATGAAAAATTCCGTATCCGAAGGAAATGATATCTTTAACTTCGACCAGACCTTCGAACTATCCAATAAAATTTATATTAAACATTGTGGAGTTGTTGAACAAACGTAACGTCATACTGTCAAGAAAATATCGACGAATTTCGGTCTCTCGTCTCTTCCGCTGTTCGTGTGGCGCTCCTGCCAATAATTATTTTTCGACAAATATTGCTGAGTCAATGATTTTTATTGGCAAAACAAAAAACCGTGAAAAAATCGAAAATGCGCGTTGAATTTTGAGTAATTTTCGTCACTTCTCATTCTGTCCTTGTTTGTCTAGCTGTACTCAGACACTTTGAAATTCCACGACCGAAACGATACTTTTCACGGGCACATATTCGTAAAATCCAATTTTTCCCTTTTATGACACAAGCTAGGCCACGGAGGTGGGTAATACTCGAAGGGTAAATTTTTCAGAGTCCGCATGATGAAACTGGAGACGAGCAACGTCAGCCAGAGCGAAGTATATCGCGGACACGATGTTCCAGCCACGTATCGCTAAGATAAAACGGCGCATTTGCATGACTCACTTGTACAAATGGAAGAGCGGTGGATGTCGGCAGTCAGTCTGAGCGAAGGCTATGAGAATGAAGCTGCAACGGCGAGAGTGAAATAGGAAGAAAAAAAGAGGAAGAGCAGTGCGTCGTAAAATGAGAAGAGAGAAAAGCTGTGATACATAGAGAAAGGAAAGGAATGTCGAGTTGTAGAAAAAAGAAGGACGTGAGGTACACGTGTAATGCGTACGAGACAAAAATGACCGTCAGGCAAAAACGCAGGAATGAAATGTAACCGGAGAATTTTTTTTCTCGTATACAGTAGTAAGAGTAAACGGATAGTCAAACATTTTAGGACTTCTCGACCTATAAATTTCCTGGGAATTTGGATCAACTGTTACGAGTGAAAGCGTTCAGATGACGACGAATCAATTGAAATACCGACGAGGAAGACAAGATTTGCAACGGCCTCTTTGGGATCTCATTCATTTTTCTGGGAATGCAATTTCCTAGCTACCTTCGGAATTTTTATGCCCACCATTTCGATAGAAAAGTTTGAAAAACAAAAAGTAGTTGTTTTCGAATGAAAGAGACGATGGCTCCTCTTACCTGTCCTCTATCTAATGGAAAAACTGCGTAAACAAGCTCTTTCTAAGGTTCACCCGGAATATAGAAGCGTGATAAAAAATAAATAATAATAAATAAAAAAAAGATAGTGGAAGGAAGTGAGGGAGAAAAAAGAAAGAAGAGCTGCAGGCGATATCTACTGGTAGGGGAGAGTGGCTCGCAGCTCACGACTGCAGTATTTGCCGCATAATAACCTCGAGGCAAAGAGGAAAACGAAAAAGCAGAAGGAGAAGAAGGAAAAGAGCAAAGAAAGAGATAGAGGAGGAACAAGCAGAAGGGTGGTATGACGTCTAGAGGCACTTAAGACGATCTATCGACTACGCAAAAAGCAGCTTGTGCCTCGAGGCCCTCGACGACGTGGAAAACGGAGAAAAGGAAAGGGGTAGACAAGGACACGCTCGATAACCCGTTATTTTTCGGCACTTTGACCCATTTCCTCCTGATCTATTGGTTACCGTGTCTACCTCGAATAGATTTAAAAACGACCGAGAAAATCTCTGAAAGAGTGATGAAAAACTTTTTTTTCCAACTTGGCAATGAACTATTTTTCAACTGTTTTCATTATTTTTTTAATCTCCCATTTTCCATCAACATTGCTTTGCTTCGGTCCTCAAGAAAAATCTGGAAAAATGGTGCCTCCGACAGTCAAAACCAAAAGAAATAAAAACATCAATTCTGGCGAAAATTTTCATATTTTTCTCTCCGTACAGCTGCTGTTAAATTTGCTGAATAAAGCTTGTAAAAGAAGCTTTGGACAGACTTATTTATCGTCGACATGTTACGAGGAAAAAAATACGTTCTGTCCATTTTTCACACTTCGTTATTTCAGCCGTTGGTAAAAATCTGGCAGATAACTTTGAACCGTAGTGTCCGGATCTAAAAGCGAGTATTGCCGAATTCGCAGTGAGTATTTTATACGGAGTCGTTTGTCTCAGACACAATAAATAATTTTTCTCGATTCCTCCGGTGGATTTTTATTCTCAACGTGTTTCTACGAGAGCTTTCCGTTTGCGAGAGGCAAACGCGTATATATAACTCCGATATTAACTATCTCATGCTTTATTCCACGAGCCGAGCCCTAATCCACCAAAGGTATATCGCGCCAAAGGAAGCATCGCAAGGAAAAACAGTAGCGAGAGGGAGAAAACGAGAAATTCAGAGGAAAGAGAAAACTTGGCAGGAAGATAAAGTGTCGGGACATTCTTTCTCTCTTCAAAGGGAAAAACGCGAGGGCAGATAGAGCCTAAAAAACGTCTTACTCTCTAGAGAGGAAGAGATCACCGATGCGAAATGCAAATTCACAGCTTTCGAAGCTGTCCCGCCTTCGTTCCAAAGATCCTGCTGTACCTTCTTATCGCCCCACTCATTAATTTTCAAAGAGCAACACATCGTTTCTGATATTCTTTCATCAATTCGTGCCTGACATCATCTGATTAATCAATTATTGTCGAACGTTAATTTTTCTCATGCAAACAACGTATATTTTTTATTCGGCGCAATTCATTCGTTTCGTCAAACTTGGGCAAGAAATGAACAATGTGACGAATTTTGAGCAGATAAACAATTTCATTTTCGCTCGCACGGTATTTCTAACTCCACAAGTCGACTTTTACGTGCGGCGAATGAAATGCTTGCATTTCGATGTCTCCACGATAAATGTGTTCACAGCTGGGAAAGAAAATACCGAGCAAAATACACAATCTGTAAATTATAGCTTTCCACAATGGAAAAATAAAGGATAGCAAAGCGGAGCACGCAAATACTGCGAGAGCTATAATGAAATAGTGAGGCAAAGGAAGACGCAGCAGCGACGAAGGAAAGACGTTTGTCTCTCGTGAAATTTTATTCGCGCAGTTTTGAAACTTGTTTCTACGTGCTGTGATTCCCGTCGGCAATTCACCTCGTACAGAGGAGTGTGTGGATCTCCTGACGTTGCTATCGAGCAACCAAACTTTACACAGTTCAAAGTCTCTAGTGAATTCAGTCGAGCTGTGCATTCCCCCTGCTCTTCTCTGCCTCAGTCACGATTTGCTTCGTAAACTTGGAAATTTCATTATCGAGAAGAAAAAGTACGTTTTCCTCTGATGTTTGTCTGGCGGCTTGTCTGTCACAAGCTTTAATTATTTCCATAAAAAGGAAGACATCTGTAAAGAGCTCGGGCAAAATAAGACGACGAGGCAAAGTGAAACACTGCTTTTACACAAAACACACATTTTTCGATCCTCAAAAACAATGACGAATAAAACAAAATTTCAGTTTTCCAGGAATTTTCCGGAAAACTTAGTGAAATTAATTTTCCGAAACTAGATTTATTGTGCAATAATGAGAAATGCCACAATCACGCAAACAATAACCGTAAAAATAACGATAAAAAAAATAATATCCAACGCATTAAACGGTTCATGGTGACTCTACCGCGTGTTTCGTCTTTATAGTTATTCCAACTATAAAGACGAAACACGCCTTGAAATTTGATACGAGATTCACTTTACAGCATCAGAGCCTTGACGTCTCTCACCTGTTACGAAATTGATGCTATTAATAAATGCACAAGAGCTGGGAGAAGGGATGAACACAATACGTACACAGCTACGAGTGAAAATTTTCATACAATTGACGATAATTAATTAATGCTTCGCGGTGGTGCATCTAAAATCATCTCCACGATCTATTCCACGGCCTCGGAACGGTGTAAGATCAATATCATTATTAATTCCCCTCAATGTTGATTGAAAAGTTACTCGGTTTCCTGCTTTTTTGGAAAACCTCCATTACCTTTTTAACGATCACTCCGGATGCTCGTATGCACGATTTTCCAAAGACCATCCACACGAGGACGAGGTTGAGTCATAGGGAGAAAGACGAAGAGTATTTCCCGACTGTCTGACAAGTACTCGCGGTAACTACTGCAGTTTTGATTCTCCGGGTCGACAGTAACAAATCGACAAATTTTCTCGCATAGTACGGAACAACAGTGTAACCGCAATTAGATCTTTGCCTGAGCACTCGAGCTGAGGAATATTTGTAGAACAAAGTTGAGTTGGTTCTTCGTATATGTCTATAACTCCCAGTGCACTTCTGTGAGCATTATATCGTTACATACACGTTATATACATGTATAAATCTGTGAGCAGGGAGAGCTCTTACTCAGGCACAAGAAAATCACATGCTGCGCAAGATGACGCAGACATTATTCACGAAGGGCTGAGAGAGAATGTTTCGCGGAAACACGCAAGCTCTCTCGAGTTGAGACTCCGAGACCGCACAACGTTAGCCAGAAGGAGAAGGACAAGAGAGGCGAAAGAGAAAGAGAGCGAAAGAGAGAGAGAGAGAGAGAGAGAGAGAGAGAGAGAGAGAGCGCGAGAGAAAGAGACTTTATCTTCTGACATCGTTGTTTCAGCAAACATCATCGCACTGATCGATATACACATAGACATTGCACGAGATGCAACGGCTGTAACTACTAGCCAGCTCGCTCCAACGAGTTCGACTACTTAACTCAGACACGTCGGACTATTCTGTCGTGTAACTACTTGCTCCTTTCATTATAACGAAGAGTGCGTACAAGTTTCATTAGTGCATTGATGCACACACAAATGTAATGAGAAAAATTGAAATTTTGATTATTATCAATAACGGATATTGTTACTATTTCCATCAACATTCTTTCTGACCCCATAATATTTTTGATCGACCGTTTCCATGCGTTCTTTAAAAAACAAAAAACGGATACAATATCCGCGACGTTGGATTTCATGAGAACGATGCACACGCGGCATTTGAAAACCGAAATTATTTGAAATTCATTCAATTAGCCATGCGGCGTTAAATTTTTGATCAAACATTAAATTCTCTTGGTTTTTTCTCATAGCGCACGAAATGATCAACTTTGGATTCAATACGTAGCGGCGCATTAGCAATATTTTATATTCACTTCGGTAAGAATTTAACAGAGGCACCTTACACGTCGGAAACTTTGGTACGAAGGATTTGAAGCGAGCGTATATTTCGTGCATAAGCTAAAGTTAATCCAACCGAGTTTGCTTGGTTATGCTCGGGGCAGGACTATCCATAAAAGTTAATAATCCCAATATTACTTTGCAGAAAGTTGTTTCGAAAATCACTACTAATTTTTTTTCCGGAATAGCTAACAGCCAACAAACCTGTTTTTCTTTCTATAACTCAAAAATTCCAATGAAAGTGTATGATCCGAACAATATGAAAAAAATGCGATGCGAATGCAAGAAAACTTGAAGTTATTTCAGAACGATCCTCGTTGACCCAATTCGGACAATTCAGTTCATGGTTTGGTTCGATAATTATGCAAAGTTTTGCCTTAACAGAGGAACAAATACGTCCGAACAGAACACGCCGAAAATCACAACATACGGCGTGACGACAACAGGATTGCTCCAAGGCTTCGCTCAACCAGAGGGTTTTCATCTCTTCCCCTTTTCCTCTTGAGAACTTTAAATGAGTTGCCAAAGGCATGATCACTTGCTCTGGGCCAATGTGTATGAACTCCAGTCCATGTCGAACAAATATTCTCATTGGTGCATCGCCTGCTCCTAGTGCTCGACTTTTCTCCATAGCCTTGAGTCCCTTCGTATTCCCTGGCCCCGTGATGCTCCTAATCATGTAATAAACGAGATGTGTTTCGCACCATAGACCCCCATGATCGTATGAGGCATTCCATGACATTCTGGATCGTTGGCTACAATTTACGTCATCGACAAAATGACAGGACTATTTTATGGAAATTTCACGAGAACTAAAAATGATCGGCCATGACAGCCTTACCAGAACCATGTGCGAGCCCTCCATATAGAAATATACATATACATATTCAGCTCGTCTTTCAACGAGTCTGCATTACTGTCCTGTGAAGTGCGACGGTTTACAGTAGTTTCGAACTGGGCCACGCTTATCGGGGGGTAATTTCGTCCATAACTGTCCCCACGATTGTACTACAATTTCTAGTATCACAAATACAAGCTCCACAATCTGCAAGAATTCCTAAACAATATATTAAATATTTTTCCTCAATTAAATTGGACGACTTCCCTCATTTTGTATCCTCGGTGGACTACAATTTTCAGCTCGAACTGTAAAAACCATGAACAACAATAATGGAATGGTTGTAAAAAAAAAAAATTACCAGAAATAGAAACTTTGAGATGGAGACAGGTCGACAAAATAGATCGATATCTTCTTAATAGATTTTTTTTCATCAACTTTCGTTATGGGAGGCTCCTTTATATGATATACCCAATATACAAATGTGTATCCTTCGTCTGTATAACATTTGTACAGCTAGCATTAGCCTTGGTCCATCACCAGAGATACTGGACGAATTTGCTCGAATTCATGACGCACATTGTTCGTGTACTCCATAGGAATAACAGAAGGAAAACCATCAAGACCCAAAGGGAGATTCTGCGATGGATTGTATCGACGTGATGACTCTACTGAAGTTGGACGTTTCGTGGCCAGTGGGAGAAGGTCCATTCGTTCCCTAGCGTATATAATACAACGGAATATAACTCAACGGTATTTCGGGCCGCTCATAATAGCCAAGAACTCTGGTAGAGCAATAAGGAGAACAATATGCTGCAAACATTGACTGCGATATCTTTAAATAGAGATTCTATGTGGATGCTTCTATAAGAGCAGAGTCATGTGTATAGGGACAAGGTCGTGGTGGTTCCTTGAGATAAGCAGCCTCGAGTGGGGTCACTACTCGGTTGGGTGACCGCTCAACAATACTCCTGCAGAAATCGCTGAGCGACAGACCTCTTTTTCCGAGTTTCCGGGGAGTAAGATATAAAAGGGCTAGCATCATCCAGATTTGGCACAGATTCCCTTGGCCCTCGTACAAAAGCCATACAGCAAGGCATCGGAAATGACCAGTCGTGGAAAATACTTTGGGGGTCTCCGAGAAATAGTAACAGGGCCGCTGAATTCTTGAGATCAATGAAATAATATGATTTGAATTTTAAAAAATGCGAAATATGCCATTCATACGATTTAGACAAAGTTGAAAAAAAAAATGGGGGCAATTGGATCGCCGTAATGGAAAATTGAACACGTTCCTCTCGACGTTTAGAAATTCATCGGAAATATTAATCCCTCCGAAAGTTTCTCTGCCCCTTTCGAGGAAGACTTTATTTCTGGAACGGCGTACTAGAAAAAATAAAAAGGTAAAAAAGAATGATGGCATTTTCGTGATTCTCGCATTTTTAACCCAGAAAAAGCGTCTATGACAATGCTACCGAGAAAAGTGGAGAGTTGCTGTGATATAGATATATAAGGATCGAGCATCGAGATGCTGCGAAAACGAGAGATGGGAAAGTTTCTAGCGGAAGCTGGAGAAACGACGTCGAAAGAGTCGAAAGCGTTGAGAGCTCTGAGACATATAGATGGAGCTTTCCCATTGCTGACTACGCAAACTACCCGGGTAAATCCTCAATTTCGTTTTCGACTCAATCCCTGCAGCTTTCTCCCTCTTGCTCTTCTTCTTCTATCGTCCATGCTCATTCGTCCGCTTCGTTCTTCTCGTTTACTATCTTCGTTACTTATCGTATTCGTTACTTATCGCATTGACCCATCTTTCCCCTCCCTTCTCTCCCTCGCTCTCCCTCTCCCTTTCTTTCATATGTTTCCGTTTTTTATTTTTCACGAAGCTTCGTGCAAACTAAGGCATGCAAATAGGATCAATCTAGGGCATTTTTTCTCCCGCAAGCAAAAAAGAAAAACCCTTTCCGCCACACGCAAATGAAGCTTCCCTGTCTCGTTATACAGAATATCGTGGTTTTGAGCAATTTCCCCAACTATAAACTTCAACTCCTAAACTTTAGCTTCGCTCCTCCTTCCAATTGCCGCGTGTTCAGCTATTTTTTTAACATCGCTGAAATTCAACACTTCAGAGAACCCTCGAAAGATCGGCATTATTTTTTCTCTCCACCCTTCGCCGTTGAAGCGTTCGTGCCATAGCGGGAGGAACAAAAACGCAGACGGTAGTATAATTGATTAAGAATGTATTGTGAGGCTTGCGGAAAGAAGTCGCCAACGCAGCTTTATATACACAGATTTTAATTTGAGTCTTTTATTCTTTCCACCCGGTTCTTGAGAGAGAGAGAAAGAGAGACGGAACCGCATCTTGACGGATAATTTTCTTCCAGCTATTTCGTTGCGGCGTTTTTATAAAACCGAGTATGGAAGAGTTCGTGATCAGGTCGACATCTCATTTGCTGTCCCTATCGAATTTCAACGTGCGTGGCAAAAAAACAAATCCGGCGGATAATTAATCTAATTAATTATCATTGATAACGTCCAGCAAAGAGTTTCTTCGAATTTAAATGAAGAAAAATATCTCGTGACGAAATATCGAATCGCTGACCTCAATTGGTAAATAATTATATCGGAAAATCTACTGCTAGCTGAATAGCATTATGGAGCAAAGTAAAGGAGGAAAAACACAGCGAGAACTTGCTTTGTCTTAACGATGATTGAATCCGACAAACGGATTCTTAATTAACAATCTCCTACAGTGGTGGTATGTGGTTTCAAGTTCTTGTGTTCATGCCGGTATAATCGGAAAATCGGTGAACCTCGAGGGGCTGTGTTCTCGCGGTTTTAGCGAGATCCGTTCGAACCAAATGCAGAATAGAATGCGAAAGGGAGAGCGAGAGAGACGGAGCGAGAAAGAGCTTAGGGGGTTCCGCCTCCTTCTTCTCTCCAACTTACGATGATGAACGAGCTTTCTGCGCTCATGAGGAGGCGAGTTCGATGCGATCTACGTGGAAACTCCCGTGGCCGCGTTTATCGGGTAAATATTCGACCCCTTGTATAGATATTCGGTGCGGTTATCAAGAGAGGAAACCACCGGTCTAGTACTTATGCCAATCTCTTATATATATACATCGGAACTGCATCGTTAATTCAACTGCAGTTGCCAACATCTCGCGCAAGCGAAAGAAGCGTTGCTCGTTAACGTGAAAAATATTTGTTACCAGATTTTTCTTCCGGCTCCCGATTTTTCTACGAGCATTATGTGTCTCATTCTCGATCGATCCTCAGGCGAGTATACGTTTTCAAGTGTGTGAGGAAATTAGTGTAAAACGATTGTTTTCTAAGTGCTCGAAATTTTTCATGAAACACGCACCGATAGTACGAAGTTAAATTACGTAAAGTTATTCGCGAGCACAAAAGACTGATCGACGCTAAGAAAACTCTGGCTCACGAAACTACACCGAGTTGGATGTTCGCGCAGATTATCCAGACGTGAGAAAATCTGGTATTTCTCGAACCTGTCGACATTTGATAGAGGGCTTGGCAAAGCCATGGCACTGTTAGGAAACTGGAAACTCAAACGGAACCCTCGCGAAGTCGCTAAAGTTTAACGCAGACATTTCCGCTCATCGGATGATGCTGCCAAATGTCTTATTAGCAAATCTCAAACTGCGTATCCAGAGAGGTCAGGCGAAAGGATGGAAGTTGAGAGGGTCATATTATACTATCCAGCAACTGTAGGTTATTCACAAAGCTCTCCGAGGAGATGCTCAAGATCGGGGGAGGAAATTACAAGGAGTAAACACGCTCGTTTCACGTTGCATTTTTTTAACTTGCCTGCTCCTAAAGGTTACGAATTCTTCGTCTGAGTGGATGGTAAGAAATCAAATATTAACATTGCTCAAACGGCGATTGGAGGGAGAAAGGAAAATTCCGCAATAATCTTTTGTCTATGCAAGTGAAAATCGACATCGAGTTGAAGAGCTCTCACAAAGGTTCGTCGGATAAGAGAATTATCTCGAGAAACCATGGCTACAACCACGTCAATCTCCCTCTCTCATACTTTCTCAATGTTTGCCCCGCATCGTTTCTGCTTTTCTCTCTATTTATCCTTCGCTTTTTGCCAAAAGGTTTGGTCCTCTCTTTTCTCTCTGTAACAGATAGTTGCAGTAATCCTCGTGACCGCATCACCTGCCTCGGTTTACGTTAATGCATTTGCATAATCTCCGAGGCTTCGCGAGTACGTCGTCTTGTATATCGTCATGCATGTGTATGGGCGTATGTGGCGACATTCCTACACATAGTTTGCTAGAATAAATTTCTACGACGCTTCAGTATATGTGAATAAATGTATGCAGATAGTTTTAAGGCTTGAATTTTGCTTGAGAGCTTCGAGGTACATTGAATAATAGAGTTCTTGAGCTTGGCGTGCATTTCAAAGCCCCTGTGAAATATAATTATCATTTCCCGCTTGAATATGATGATTTTGTACGGTTTTAATAGGATGTTAAAGGATTCAGCTCATCGTGAGCTGAAATAATGGGTTAATTGGTGCTGAGATAATATCGAAATAGCTCGTGCGACTCAATTGAAAAATTTCCGCCAATCGAGAATGACACGACGAGATAAAAGAAATAAAAGATTTTGGTAAATATTCAGAAGTGAGGCTTTCCCGAAAAATCGTGGGAGCATTCTTTTCCCATAAATTCCATAAGTTATGGGGTTTTCTTAATTTTCAAGAATCTTTTTCTTCTTCAAAACAAATTTTAACCTTGATATAATAACGCAGCGCAATTGACCGGAAGAAATGAATGGTCCATCGAGTTGAGCACACCTGGTGGATTTCTTGATAGGTTACAGGTCCAACATGGTGACTCTGGTACACTCGAGAGGATCATTTTCGCCAGTTGCATTCGCGTGTAATGGATATGACGATATACATAATGATACCCTATACGCGAATGCCATGATTCTGTCTCCATAATTTCCAACGATAATGCAAATTACTGCG
This sequence comes from Campopleginae sp. 14b, assembly GCA_030522525.1. NCBI lineage: Eukaryota > Metazoa > Arthropoda > Insecta > Hymenoptera > Ichneumonidae > Campopleginae sp. 14b. Next base: position 310,635 of record JAPYYS010000010.1, read on the forward strand.
ACGGGTGCATCATCGTATAACATTATATCCGACCCTAACCTCGCTGGGATCTCTTGCCGCGATGTACTTTCGCCAAAATATGTACATGCATTGGTGCGTGTGTTAATCATCATTATGTCATCGAGATTATGAACTGTTAAGTCATAATATTCGAGTGACGAGCACTCGAAGCATGCCTGGCGAGAGGGAGAGCGAGCAGGGATCAAATTAGTCCTCGAGGCTTTCTCACCTTGCGAGTTATAACGACCACATGGCCTCGTGTTGATTCCGCAGGGAGTGCAAAAGTCCCGTGGATTCAGCCTGAGTATTCTACTGCAAATGTTCATCAATTCTTCTTCCTCGGTCTTGTACCCGAGCTTTTGTGGAAATTCTGTGCAAAAAATAATACCGAAAAAGGAAGAAAAAGTTATTTTTCATCGAGGACAGCCCAGGGGGATGATCCTGGTGAAAGATTATAACCTAATCTTGGAAGACTTCAACGTCGTTCGTGTCGGAGAGTGTAATTGAGGTGTGGAGTGGCCACAAGGACCGTCACAACTGGTGAGAACCTAGCGGCTACGGGACGGGATTATCGCGGACATCGTTCTCCTGTCATGGCTCTCTCAGCACCCCCTCACACGTACTACACACAAATACGAATCCAGACTTCTCACTAATCTGCGTTATACGAATATACACATACACGTATCGCTAACGAGATGGATATGTGTATATTTATCTAGGATAATGCCCACGTGCACGGGCAAACAGATATGTGTATGAATAAACGACTCTCCTAGACGTCCATGTCCAGAGGATCGGGAAAATATGCCTGAAAGAGAAAAAAAAATCGAATTTTTCCAAAAATACAACTCTTTTTAATCTCTCGGAAGAAATACTCAAATTTCACTATTTCTGACGCATTGTGCACTGAGAAATCGATTTATTTATATGTACGAGGATTTCCCAACTGCTAACAAATGTAAAGCTGGATACGGCGAAATAAATGTTTTTCAACAGTTAATAAATCATTTATTTGAGCCCCAAGGGAAATGAAAGCGATCGAACAAATCATTATTTTCAAGGAAATGCTGTGCCTATGAAATTCGATCGTTATAACAAAATTATTTTTGACCATTAACAAATTTCGTAACAGTTGATAAATGTTTGAGTAAAAGTACCAACTAAATATATTTCTTTATTATAAATAAACTGTTTTCTGAGTGTATTTCGACCATTTATACCATCAAATTATTCCATTTTGTTCTGTGACGTATTTTACCAACAAGCTCGAAAGTTACGACCAACATACCCTACCCGTCTCCTCGTCTGCTGTTTATCGAGGTCCCATTTTGTCCTGATCTTCTTCATTCAAAAATAATTTGAACAAGGGACTTTTCTGTCAGTGCTCACGAGAGACGACACTGCTCAGTCATATCGCAATCAAGACCCGTTAATCGTCCAAGGGAAAAAGAATAATAGTTGGAGTCTCTCTGGTCATTTCACTTGGACATCCGGAGACAATGTCGAGTGCAATAATATACTACGATGATGGAGTATGTGGAGGCTCCTGTGCCATGCTTGATAAAGAAGAAAAAATGAGGTCAATTAGCGTGTATGGGTTTATGGGCATGTATGTGTGGTCGCATGTGTAAAATAAAGGAGACGAGAGAAATGGGCAGAAAGTTTATTTAATTCTGAACACTGAAATTCTATGATTTCGTTTCTTCAAATTTTTCTCACAACTCGTAATTTCACTTTTCAGTATGTCCGAAAAAAAAGTTAATGATGATGCGGATGGAATTATAGTGAAAAAAAAAAAACGCAGGAAAAGTTCCCCCGAGAGTAAAAATGGAGTTGGAGGATCAGGACCATGAGGAGACTCTCGTGAGAGTGGAAATAGCGATTCCTAGATCGGTACAAAGGGGCCCGTTTGCCCGGCTCTTTCTTTTAGCTCTTGAACAAACGTCAAAGTACGGAGAGGCCAGTGTGGAGAGTGAGTGACGAAAGAGGAAGATGGAGAGAGCGTGGCCAGGGGATTAAAGCATTTCACGAATCGCTCAAGAATCCCACGGGTGTAGGTACCAAAGCGCGCCATCATCAGCCTCCTGATAGCGAGTCCAGGCAATGGGATATGAGATGTTAGGGTGTACGGAGTGTTTCAAAAAGGTTACACGAGCGTTGGATTCTAAACGATGTCGAAATTCTCAACAAGAAAGTGTACGTATGGACTTGTTTTTGGAATGCAACGTTGCAACGGGTCGAGAAGGTTTTACTATTTTTGGGATAGCCCGTATATAAAGTGTAGCATCGTACAGCAATGTAACATCAGTCCTGTAGCGGAGAATCCTCGTCGTGTAGCAAAAAGACAGGAAAAGCTTCATGTCGCTGTCCCGCTGACGTATCCTCTCTAGGCTCTCGTTTTCCAGAAACGCTTCACATACATTCCTCGTTCAGACAAGCTCTCTTTCCCATCCTTGGCTCTCATCCTCTGACGTGCACTTTCGTGCCCTTTTCTTTATCTCTTTCTGCTGTCACGCTCGTTCTTCTATTTTTCTTGTTTCAGCGACGTTCCTGACTGCAAATTATACGCTGCTATAACTATGTCACTCAGATATCAGCATGAGCCAACCCGGATAAGCCGAGAACTGTCTCTGACCAGGAACGCGTTCCCTATTACATTCCTGGTCCAGGGAAAACGAAAGTTTCGTTGGCTCTCGTGCGAATTAGTTTTATGCACGATCGATACTATGATTAAAACATAAATTCACTTTGCTGTTTCGAGCCAGAGAGCGGCAAATAGAAAATCAATAAACGTATCGAACTCGTGAAATTCGAGCCGTTAAACCGACGCCAAAACGAGAAATCATTCAACGTCAACCATGCAAAGCTCCAGTCAGCGATTCCTCATAAACGCTTCCCGAGAGCAACGCGTAAAAATCGAAACTCTTGATCCCTACACGTGTATCTGTGATTGATCAAACCTTTGGAGACACTCTGAACTAGATAAAAGTCCACCGACCTCACCATCATCACCATGGTTCTTCGTCATCATATAAAAAAAAAGAGATCTGTCAAACTCAGGCTCAGACCACATATGCCCGCCGTAAATACCCTCCAAGAAGTCCATGCCTAGCAACATGTTCTTCTCAAACTTGACAATATTCTAGGTTCAGAGGTTATTTCATTATTTCATTTTATTTTATTTGATTTTATTTTATTTTACTTTATTTTATTTTATTTTATTTTCTTTTATTTTATTTTATTTTATTTCTTTCTATTTTATTTTATTTTATTTCTTTCTATTTTATTTTATTTTATTTTGTTTTATTTTATTTTATTTCATTTCATGTTCTTTTATTTCATTTTATTTTATTTTATTTCATTTCATTTTATTTGATTCGATTTTATTTTATTTTATTTTATCTCAGTTTTTTATTATTTTATTTCATTTTAATGATATATAGGAGGCAAAAATTTGTGAATCACGCATATTTTCAAAAGTACGTGTCATGGTCTTATAGAAATGGATTCCATCGATAATTTCGTTAGTCCTCAATTTAGTTTACGAAGGGAAAAGCGTGTGGGGCCGGAAGTGACACGTTCAACAGCCAATGCCAAAAACGCGGGATTCCAAATCTTGCCGTTGTGACAACGTCAGTTGTCTCAAAGCTTGAGGGTATAGAGTTCGGAAGCTGGAAGCGCAACATAACATGGAGCATTGTATCCCTCAAGTTGGATAAGTAACTGGAATACTGCGCAACTCTGTCCCGAGGGAATGTGTTTCTCGTAGGGATGAGAAAAAAAGAACAGGTTCGGAAAGTACGTCCCCTGGAGATGGAAAATGTTGCACTCTTCCGTGGCTTTCAATAGTTTTTTTTAGGATAAAATTGTGCAACGGTGTTTTATTTTCTTCGTAGAAACTCTTACGCTCACCCATCGCTCATCTACCGATGATTTATCTCTTTTTCTTTGCTCGATTCTTTTCCTGATAGGGAATCAAAAATTATCAAGAAAAAAAATGTTGCACACTGGGATCCCAAGGGTGCCTGACCCATTACGAGGTTTCCCTCCCTATCGATGCTGGACTGCCGAAGTTCGTATTGTATATGAACGGGAAACATGGCGAGAGTGGGTGAAATTTTCCGAGGGAACGAGCATTCACCTTCCGAACGTTTGACTTCTCGGCATTGCGATGAAAACAGAGAGTCGTCGACTGGGATGAAAAGCGGAATCAAAGAGACAGCTAAGCCTGGTATAGGTTTTTTCTGCAGCACTGCAGAGAAGACGTAACCAGTCTCTTCGCTTTCGAGCGTTGCGAAGAACTTCGAAGGAGCCGGAGGAAAAAAGTGGAGAAAGATGAAGCGAGGACAAAATGTCAAAGAGCAAGGGAGGAATAGACTGCAACGAATGGAAGTTTCGAAGTAAGTTTGAAAAAAAAGTAACAAAATCTTCGTCGTCTCGTCATTGTCATGGATCGCTTAGCTTGTCTCACTCATTTCATAAAACTGCTGCAAAACTTCGGCTCCTTTCCAAAGCTTCAATCCGAGAGCTTAACAGCCACACTGGTGTTACTCACGTGGTTTGAAATTCTCGTGAATCTCACGCGTCAGATATCTTTCCACCAATCCTCCTGCGTTAAGTAAGACCTATAGTTATAACATTGCTTCACCTTCAAATGGAGAATGAAAGGAAGCCAGAAACGGAGGATACGATCCGCGCACCGAAGCAGAAGATATAACGTTGACGGCATCAAAATCCTTCGGGGGCTACGAATTCTACAAAAGTATCTCGTATATTCCAAGGAGATTCGAAACTCGCTCACGAGATTTGGAACGTACATGTGTTGATAATGCTGAGGCGAAAATTATCGTCAAGATCGTAGAAATAACGAGGCATCCTCGAGAGTATAGAAATTTTCATTTCATTTAAACCCCGCCGTTTGTCTTCAACGATTCGAAATTTCAAATGAAATGATACGACCCAGAGGATCGAGAACTCAAAAATGCTGCAATGAAAATAAATGTGCAGTTGAACGGTCACGCGCATGTTCATTTCTGTCCCAGCATTCCTCATTTCAATTTTCATCAAGAGCTACATTTCAGTCCTTATTAAGCAGCCCACGTTAATACTTTCTGTCGAGTCACTTCACGATTCGTGGTATATGAGTTACGTTGGGCACTTATTTCATCACGAGGCAACCGGATAAATATTCTAATGAGCAATAAGTGATATATGCAAATCCATTCGACTGGTTCTGGAGAACTGTGAAGATTCTAATAAACGTAACATTATGAGAGTGAATTTGGCGACAATTATTTTGGGGTGAGGCGAAGCGACAGCGATAGGGCCTTGGTGGGGGATGTCGATCCGGAGATCTACTGAGGGAAACAGCCTCAGCTGATCCGATACTCGGTTGGGTGACCGCGCTCGGTATCCTCATCTAGCGAGGCTTTGCAAAATAAATGCGATAAGATTTTTCTCCAGTCCGCAAAGCTGATGTGTCATTAGTTTAATGACATCAGGAGGAATAATGTGTGCCCCTCCAAGTTGTTATTAAACTTAGTGTGATGGTCGAAAACAAGCGAGATAGAATGTGGGCACTAGAAAAACCGGAAATTCTCGGGGAGTCCTTCTCACCTTTTGCTTCGTGTTGATTGTACGCTTCGTTAACGTGAGCGTACGCTTGGAAAAGAACTGCAAGCAACTTGGATGGAAACTTGATGAGAAACGAGGCGAGAGAGACAAAGGGGAAAAAGGGTGAGAGAGAAGTAGTCGAAGACGAAAGAGGACACGATAACGAAAGCAGAATAAGCAAAAGGCACACACAATCTCGGTAATGGTATTTTTTTGTAAGAAACCGCAAAAAAAAAAGGACGAATTTTCGAGATTATAGTATACATGCTGAAGGGAAAAAACATAAGAAGGAAATGGAAGAAAGGGAGAAAAGAGCTCGGTTCGCCGTTGACGTCGTCGCCAACACCGTCGTCGTCAACGTGAATGCCGCTCCTCTCCAACCCACGCTGCGCACAGTTCGCTCTATTGTAATTAAAAAGTTCAAACGTAGACGGAAATTGTTGACGCGGAGGACTCGGATGTAATTCAGAATTTGAGGGGTTCACCAGGGCTTCAACGCGTCTTTCATAGCATTCATTCTTCTCTAACGAGGTTAAATAAATGGGATACGAATGGAACCGTATATATATAGTCTACGAGTTAGTTTACGCCACATTTTGTCTCGACTTCGTTCAGAAAACAAAGCTGCATGGTGGGAGAAAGAAAAATTGATTAAAACCCTTATGCTTCCGGAATGCTTCAGTTGCATTTTCCAGCGAAAACAGGGAAACACAATTGCCATCTGTTAATCAAAAGGTTGGCCAGGGATTTGTATGAATTTGTGCTGAAATTTTTTTTTCTCAATCACGCAAAATCGTTCAGTCAATTATTAAAATTACTTACTTGTATATTTAATTAGAATATGGATGAAAATAAATTCCGTCTCAACGATCAACTCGAGAGGGTCAAAACGATAAATGAACAAAATAATTTCCTATCAATTTCTTTCAGCAGTGAATATTCTCCCATATAAACAAAGTGACAGTTTCCGGTGAATATGATGCGAGCCGGTAGAGTCTCCGGGCAAGTACGTTTGTACCAACATTCCGGACACTCGGCGAGTCATAATTTCTCGCATTTCATGAAACTTCACGTACGAACAGAATGACCAAAATTTATTAACAGAGGAATTTTTGAAAAGAAACTTGGTTCGGTCTTATTTAATTATTTTTTCCGAGTTTTTATTTCAGTGACAATTAAAAAGTGCATAAAACAGCACACACGAGTGGTAGAATGAGAGGAGAAAATAGTTCAGGACTTTGTCGTATTGCTGGGCTGCTCTCATGGGAACACCAATCTCTGATTTTCGTGACCTTCCCTGTGAGCAGCTGTTGCTGCTGTCGCTGGAGCTACTCGAGCAAACGACCCCGTGCTTCGCCCTAGTGAATTTCTAACAAGGCGTACCATCTTTGCATATCACTATACATAATTCGTATGTACATATAGATATGAATAAATATACATATGGGTGTTTCTGCATCGAAGTAGAAAACGGACACGACCGCAACGTGCCAAAACCAGCAACGAGTTTAAAAAAAAGAACAACGAAAATGAAGAAATGAACAACAAGCCGCACCGGAAGGGAACAGAGCGAAAAACAAAATAACGTGAAGCAGGTTAGACACGTGGAAAAATACTTTTTTTTATTACTCCGTAATGTAGTAAGAAAAAGAACGAAAAAGGAGCGTAACGAACTTAACAGACCGCCGGGAAACCGAGATACACTGCAACATGCCAACCTCGAGACAGAGTAAAACAGCTGGCGAGAGCTTTGCACTTTACAAAGACTTTCTGGAGTCAGGGGATATGAAACTCCTCTGGGATGCTTTGCTGGCTGAAAAAACCACGCGGACTCTTTGCGTATCGAATTCTTTAGAAAAAAAAAAAAAAAATCATTTCTGCTGACTTGCTGATCGGGAAAAGGAAAAACTTTTCGTGTGTGAGTTGAACTATGAAAAAAATATTGATTCGTGTGTTCTTCTAGCTTCCGGGGAAACTTTCGAGAAATACCATTTCCATCAAGACACAATTTAACAAAATATTTTTATCCCAACATCGTCCGAATAATTACAGTTTCTTGATTATTGTCATTTAATGGAAAATCTCAACGAATCATTCCGATGACGAAGTCAAAGCCACAATGAATCCGCAAATATATTTTTAAGTAAGATTTTCTGAAAAAGTCTGCAAAATAATTATCATCGCTCTAGGAAATTGGGTTTTTTTGAAAAAATGAGATGCAAGGGTTCCTGGCATCTGGAGAAACCTCTGAAAAAAGAAACTGACTTAAAAGACAAAATGTGAACGTAAAAAGTTTTTGTTCGTAACGACGAATCCATTGAAACTTGGGATAATCCGAATGTTGGACTAAAATCCCAAGATCACAGAGCAAATGAATCTCACTCCGTCTCGGGGTGTCTTTGACGTGCTTCTTTATTTCGAATCGATCTTCACGGTCTGGAGGAAGGATAAAGATTAGGTGGACAGTGAAAAGAATAACGAGGAGAAAAGAAACGCGACGATGCGGGTTCTCGTTATCGTCGCCAATTCACAGGCTTTATCGGAATTTTGAAAAATGGATAAAAAATAAAAGAAATCGGAGGTTCCATAGCTCGAGTGCTCTCAGAAGTCTTGCCAATTATTCTGTCGGTATTACATGGAAAAAAAAAAAGTAATCTGGGTCAATTATGAAAAGAAATAATTGAAAGTACTAAATTTGGCCAATTTGGTCAAGTGTGTGAATTTTTTTCAATATAACGAGGTCTCTCCTCGTACGAGAGTGTCAAACTTCAATCTATTTGGGAACTCTTTTATTTATCCAATATGCAAGCCAAAGTAACGGAAGTTACGTAAAATACAGTGGCCCATAAAGCCTTCCGGTTTTCGTGAGGCTTTTAATACTTTAACGGGGCGTTTAAAGCCCTAGACCGTTGGGTCGTTAATAAGTCGTCGCAGTTGGTAACGCTCTCGTGATACCAGGAGGAACCGTGGAGGCGCTCTAAATTAATTCATACATAACTCACCCTCGATTATCGCGTTAGTCGAGAGTTATTATAGTGAAAGGTCGTACGTATATATAGAAACTGAATGAATATTTGTCCCAGTGTGGGGAGGTCTGAGGATTTCGAAAGTGGAAATTCCGCAGGAGTAGTTTGTACATACGTCATGCTCAAAAATTTCGTAGACTGTCTCCTCGACGGGTCCTCCTGAATTGTAAAGCGAAACAAGTCCTCCAAACTTTTTGTCCGCTAAAACGAGAACCATTTGTCACGAAGATGTGGAGAGTGCATCCGAACGAGTATAAATAAGAGGCAGACAATTTTCCTCACCTGGTGGGATGATGGATGGGCATGGATCTGAACGAAAACCGGTCGCTGCTCGAGGAAGAGAATCTACACGACCCGCACGACCCCGAAGAAATGATGAGAAGACGATAACGAGTCACTGGATAGATGAATATCGCAGCAGCAATGATCGAACCATACAAATGAGTTTAAAAATCATGTACAAGGGAATGCGTTAGAAACAACCTGTTAAGAAGTTGGCTCGAGCAAGGAGACTCAGCCAAGAGAGATTTGGTGGATGACGAGACTGGTTTGATGGCCATGCATGGATGAAGTGAGACGAGAAATACTGAATGATGCTTGAGAGTACTTGCGAGAAGATGCGGGGAACAATGACGTGTCAGACATCAACATACACGTCCAATTAGAGAGGGCGTCGAGTGAAGAGGAATGTAAGTGTCAGATGAGACAGGCGTAAGCAGGGTTGTGTGGAAGACTTTTTGAGAAGCTGCACCTCCAAGAGAGACTCGGAGTCCTCGAAGAGGATCTTATAACGATAAGGTTCGTATTACTATTATGATATGCACCGAAGAAGCGACTTGACACGAGGAGACTCCACCGACGAAGAATAAAAAAACGTTGAACTTGAATTTAACCTCATGGCCGCATGTGTTGAAAAACAAAAGAAGATTTAGAGATTAGTGTTGAGACCAGCAAAGCGTGTTTTGTGTGACTCGATGATGAGTGGTATTAACTAAGTCTTGGTCTGATGGTTGTCCATAAGAGAATGAGATTTCGAGAGAGTCAAAGAGAAAGAGAGGGCAGCGGGATAAGGAAGTGTAGGAGGCTAGACATCAAACGTGACAACGGGTTTTCAGTCCGTTTCCCGACTCATGTGTACATGTTATATACAAGAGCTCTGGTCTCTTTGCTTATTCCACGCATACATAACTACTCGAGTACGGTTGAAGGCGAGCAAACGTCGAGAGTGATTGCAGAGAGACCAGGAGAACTCGGTGGGAGTCTCGGGCCTGAGAGCCAAAGAGATACGAAGCAAGAAGACGACATTAAATATATTATATATATATTCACAGTTCGGACTGTAGTAGTTGGTGAAAAGGATACATATAGCTGTGTATGCGATAGAGGACGAGAGAACAAAGTAGATGGGCGTCTAGGATAGGGGATGCAAGCCCATCTCCGTCCTCTTACTCCACCACTACTTCTACGTGGCAAGCCCCTCTTGACTGAAAATGCACACCGTGCTTGAGAGCGTCTAAACCCTGTTGAAACTACCTGCAACCCCAACGACAATATACATTTTCAACGTGAACGACGAGTGCGAGAAAGAGAGGGGAGGGGGGTAGGGAAGAGAAAGACACACATGGGACGGAGCAGAGAAAGCGAAAGAAGAAGAGAGAGCAGAATAGAAGGAGGGAAATTGTGCGAGAGCTTCAGCAGGTCAGATTAATTTACTCCAAGCTACTCGACTTTTCGTTGCAGCTGCGGTGACGGGCATTGGATGGAATAAATTTAGGTTGCTCACATCCCATAGTTGCAGGATACTCCGAACCAAGAGATGTGATTAAATACGATGTATAGGGTGCAGCTCACCACAAGGACATAGAGATCCACATGGATGGGTCATTCGGTCCGTGTGTGCTCTATTAAATCTGTTCGTACTTTCAACCTTCATGTCACCACAATCTCTGACTCAATGTACCAAGCAACGGAATTTTCCTTGGAAATTCGAGCCTCTAAATATCTGTAAACATCGCAGATTCTATGTTTGTCGGACGTTTTAAACGTTACCTCTCATCTCTCTCCTTCTCGTTCGTTCCATTTCGTTTCTCTGTCCCTGGCTAATTACTAATCACAGAAAAAGAACCGACCTCGTTTTCAACGCTCCCACGGTCGCCACTACTAATTCTCCGCTATCAGTCAATTCGGAATTCCAAAGTGTAGACTTATTCCATAAATGTTCGTGTCCCAGTCTGTTTAGCCTCATGTTCATGTCTCTGTGTCTCAGTCTCTACGAGTTTGCGTCCTTGTGCGTGTATGCATGTTGTTGTTTTTTTCACTCGCTGCCAGAAATCCTCGGAACTCTTTATAATACATGCCTCCAGAGGCTTCTAATGAAAATGGCGGTTTACCAACCGGGGCACATACCCCATCTCGAAGTCTCTAACTAACGGACTGACGAAATATTAAAACTAGCGAGGGGATATACGTGGTATGCCCTCGGCGGGGTTACTTCTCCTCATCATCAAAACTGTAGTGATAAACTCTGAGCTATACATGTTACCTAGCCAACGAGTTACATACAGAGCTACACCGAATTTCATACAACATACACTACGACGGAATAAATTAATCTCTCCCTGGCTCGTCCAACATTTTCCCTCTGGCACTTTCGTCGAAGCTCTCCCTGATTTATACCTGAGGTTACAAAAAAAATGAAAGTTTTTTCATTAAAATGGTAGGAAAAAAATGCAATTTCGACTACGAGGTCATCGGTATCCAATCCAAATTTATTTCATTCCCATTCCTTTTTTTTTTCAACGCTATCGAACTCTGCGATTTTTCAAATCCCGCTGATGCAAATATTTTTTTCAAATACTCAAAAATATGCATTCCGTGTGCTGGTATTTAGAAAACGATTGATTTCTCTTCCCGTTTTTTTATTCATCGTTTTAATGAAAAGAGAAAATAACAGAACAATTGCCTCCTTCACGATCCTAGCAGGCATTTTACTTCGTGTACGTGACTTGGGCAACTTGAATGGACACTTTATCGGTATCAGACAGAAATACGACGTCGGAGTGTTCGTCCAATTTATTCAGCCGCTAATACGGCGACGGTATTGTGCTCGCGGGGACCAACAAGTTTCCATTTCCCCTTACAATTTTAGATGCGATGGCAGGATTAATCGTAAGTTTGGACAGTTGCGTGGAGATCGAGCTAAGGGTGAAGAACTTGTTTCCATAAATACCTCGGGGAGTGTCGAGGGTAAAACAGTTGGTGCGCTTACATCCAGTACATTTCGTTCCACTATCTTATTTGTACCTTTTCAACCAGAAAGCGGAGAGTAAAGGTAGCGAAAAAAGCGGCTCGCGTTCAATTTCAATTGCGAAAAAGCAAATCAACATGCATACAATACCAGCGGATACATCCCACGGTATGATGCCAGTATAAAAACCATTCCATGAAAACTACAACTCACGCGTAGTACGTGCTCCACCTTCTCACTTGATTTTACCCTCAAATCCTCGCTTCTCATCCCTCTTCCTTTTTTTCTTCTTCCCTTCGTTCTGTACAGCAGCCTTGTTCGTTGGCACGCGACTGTATGGACTCGCCTACTCCAAAATTTGGAAAAAAGGAAGCGAGAATTCCTGCCATAAGAAAGAAAGAAAACATTCTACCCTTCCGTTGCTCACAGTTGGACAATTCCAACGGGAGGGCAAACCAGCATTCAATGCTCCCTAGTGGAAATACTAAATACTTTACAAGACCCCGAGCATTCTCTCTCTGGAATACTAGCACGATCCAAATCATTTTGTTTTTTTCTTTCATTCGAAAATTTTATTCTAATTACAAAAATACCGAATTAACATTCTAAATAATTACTTCCAAGTCCCAGGACGAATATTTTCGTCCATCTAAACAATTTTAAACTCCAAGAATCTTAATGTTCGAAACGCCTCTTTGAACTTTTATTTTAACGCTTCCATAAACTTTCGCTTCATAGGACTTGGAGAAAGGTTCCCCATACGATTCATTGCAAATATAATAGTCAATGCGGCGACGTGACCGAAGGATTTCAATCGCCTGGACTATGCGAATGAAAAAAAAAATCTCATCAGTCACGAGGTTTTAGGAGCTCATTAAACTTCCCGAGCCACAAGCAACTGATCCAGGAGTGTACGTCATGGATAAACTTTCCAATCGAAAGAGGAGCCTGAAAGTTAGTGACCAGGCGGTTTGAAAACATGTACCTGTGCCGGTTCGACAGTACCACGGTACGGGGAAGACGGTGATGCGTAGGAGATTCAAAAATAAAGAGAATTGCAGGGAAAGGACCTGACGGTTTTTTTCAAAGGTCGCGGACTCCCAGGATTCGGAGATTATGAAATTTTTAAGAGATTGTTGAGAAAATTATTCTTTGCTGTTGAAATACGCAGTGACTCCCACAATATCTCAAACTTTCTCTAACCCGTATCCTAGCATCGAGCCGAGTTTCTCTAAACAAGCCCGTATATAGATATTCCAAAGTGGTGGAGAACATATGGATGAAAAGCTGTGACAGCGTGTGGCTTTTAATATCATCCTTGACGAAGCTCCATGTACATACGCCATAAAGGCTAATCGCGTTTTACAGCACGAGGGATTTGTCACGAGTTACCAGAGCAGGAATCCCGAGCACTTTCAACCCTCTATGCCGAAGGGATCGTTTCCCAACTCGGCGAGTTAAACTTTTCGTCAAACGTCTACGCGCACGTCTCGCTTTCTCTGAGCTTCTCTTGGTATTCGCTCTTTATTCTGCCAAACGATTAAAACGGATGGGGCATATTTTTGAGCGCTGGCATTGTCGTTGCTTGACTAAAGTCACAATGAAAATTGGAGTTTCCAATGGACCAGGAGTTTTGATCCGATACAAGCCGAAAAAAAATATTTGACTAGCCAAAAAAGGAGAACGAAGGATCGAGTAGCTGGTGAATGGCAAGGGTAGATCGGCGTCAGTGGATATGAGGGTAAAAGAGAACCAGGCAGAAAGAGAACGAGGGAGAGACTCGATAGGCACATTCGGTAGGACGTTAAATATGGTAATGAGTTTCGACACGTAGGCTACCAATAGTCATCAATTATTCTGAATAATGACATGCAAATAGGACACAGTGTAGGCAATTAATGTCACTATTTGCGGAGGCTTATCCCTCGTGTGGAAGCTCAACATAGAACCGCTAGCAACACTAACAACGATACAGCATCGGATGCATCGTGTATCTCCTCTTGCTCCATCCTCTCTCTCTGTTTCTATATACGTTCGTAACACAGTATATGTTTGTCGTTGGATGACCACCATCACTACTAGCGCCCATATGAGCCGAGCTCGTTGGATATTCGACAAACAAGTGATACTGATCGAACCCTGTTGTAATGTAGGTCGCGAAGTAGAACTAACCCTGAACAGTATTCTCATTGTACGAACAGCAGGTAAATCATTTTCATAAAATCCTTCAATGGCTCTGTCCACATTGATCAAATCGCAAAAGCCACTTAACGCAACCTGTGGATGTGAAATTTGCTCTCTAATCGTGTCTGACAACTATTTGAATGATTTATCGTCATTTTTTATAAGAACGTCCGTAATTATTAACTCAAAATTCAATTACGTTTTTAATCGATTAAAAAAAAACGTTGAGGGAAATAAATTTTGCTCGCAACCTGTGGATGTGAAATTTGCTCTCCAATCGCGTCTGACAACTATTCTAATGTCATCATTTTATATAAGAACGTCCTTAATTATTAATTAAAAATTTAATTATTTTTTTAATCGATAAAAAAAAACGTTGAGGGGAAACAAATTTTGTTCGACCCCTTTCGATAGTGTAGTCTACGAAATTGCTATGATCTTGGATGAAAAACAATGTAACTTAATCCGCCAGAATGACGCAGTTGTCTTTTTTAATGGGCTACAACGAGACATCGTCCTCAACGCGCAATTGAGAGGAACGCGATAAAATATAAGGTCTTCTGTTAAGTATAAAGATTGTAAGAGCTTAAGGATAATTTGGAGTCGTTTCTCTTGTCCGAGACGAAAGCAAAGTATTGGCTGAGCCCTTTCTCCTTCCCTATCTCTTGCCACCCTTCTTTATCTGTCACGATTTTTTGTTTTTTCTCTATTTCACTCATTTGGTCGAATTTCACGGGAATCCACCAGACGAAAAAGTATTATGCAACGTTATTTATTGCTACCGATATATCAGAGAGTAGAGCCTCGTCGTCGTCCGCTTGGAATAATTTCACGTAAAAGAACATTTCTACCCTTTCTCGCTTCATGGCAACGAGGAGAGGCGAAGAGGAAGGGCGAGAAAGGATTTAGCACTTTTCTGTATTTACGATGTACGAACTTCGCTCTTTCTCCCTCTCTTGCTCTCTCTCTCTCTCTCTCTCTCTCTCTCTCTCTCTCTCTTCCTCCGTCACTCTCTACTTTTTATTCATCTTGCTTCGTATAATATACCGTGTATACACTGTTATATCCGGAGAATACAATTTACTGACAATGGGGAATAATATTTCATCGAAGGTACCACGTCATTTCCCGACTCAGCTCCAAACTCCAGTGTCCCTGTAAGCCAAACTTTATCGTCATGATATGTGGCAATGCAGACAGTGTACAAATTTCTAAATGACATTTTTGATGGACGAAACAATTAAAATGGTAATTTCAACTCGAAATAAACTTCAAGTCTCGAAAATGATATTCAAAAAAGTTTGTTTTAATCAACATACATTTAATCGACATACAAGTGTCTAGATAACTTGGACTTCATGTCCAAGTGTCAAAAAGTAATGGGCATTACAAAAAGTCAAAGTTATATTTTTGCACCATCAAGTACGCGATTTACAATGTCGATCGTGACTTTCTCGTGCAGGTACAGGAATTATTTCACACATGGAAGTTAACGGACGCGTCATGAAAATTAACGATAGTTCAGAACGTCGAAAAGTTCGTTCAACAGTCAGATAATTAAATCACAATTTATTAATCATGAAGTCTAATTAAAAGCTACGTGATAAGTCTCACCGAAGCTTCAGGGAGTTACCGACGGGAATTCCCGATAATGATACGTTCGGATACTCCTTGCAGAGACGAACTTTCTTGCAATAAAATAATCGATACCGCGATAATAAAATGACTCGAGTAAATTGATCGAACACTCGAAGTTGCGGTTCTCAAATGGATACACTGTTTGCGATATTGTTCTGTGAATATCCTTAACGTCTAGCCATATCCTGCATACAAGTCGAGATGGCTTTAATGGTGCAGAAGTAATGCGATGGCACCATCACATCGGAATAGCCATTGTAATGTTATCCCTCGTGATCATGGCCCCTGTGTACGTGTTCTAAGTAAACAGCATGCCAGTTTCCGGTTCTCGTAAACAAGAATTTCACGAGAAAGGAAAATAAATAACTTAAAAGTTTAATTTTTTTGGAAAAATGATATTTTTGCAGTTTTATGAATAATCAGACGACGTTGAAGTTTGCATCGTTGGCATGCAAGAAAATTCGTTTCCTCCTTTGCCAAAGCTTATCATTCATATTCTCAATTGAATTGTCATGATAAAACGATCGGTTTTTGGCCCCAGAAAAAATATACCGGCTCGAAAAATTTGGATAATTTTGAAAATAAAACGAATGATGGATCAAAATATTATTCGTCGCGTTCCAACGTTGCGAACTCCAGTATCATAATGATGAGAATTAGCACCAAGTTGGAAGCACGTTAGGTTTTCTGATGAAAAATTCAAGGGGTTGGTTCTTTTCCATTGACATTGCGACGAAATTTTCACCATCCGTTCGTCCAAGTTCGTCGAAATAGGAAGAAAAATGTAGAGCAAGATCGTAGGTGAAAAAAAAAAAAAAAAAAAAGAACAGAGGCGTGGGAGGTTTTTCAATATTGTTGAAACCGAAACGAGGCCGAACCAGTTCGTCTCCGATTTATGCGATTAATCTAGCTCGAACTGACTCCTCTGTGCCCTTCAAATCTGACACAAGTTTCAGATATATTGAACGTAGTTTCGGGCATCGAGAAGTTCGAAAAGAGAGAGAGAGAGAGCGAGAAAGAGATTGACGAGATTAAATTCGGGCCATCGGATTATTGGAGTGAGAATCGGTAGCGGCTAATACGATAGTATACGGCCAACGAAAAGAGAGGGGGAAAGCGTGAACCGTGGATTTACGAAGGAAGGATGCCTGCAAGTAAAACCGGCAAACGAGTGAACATGACGTGACTTCCGAAATAGTAAAAAGGATAGCAGACAGGCAATGAGAAGTGGAGAGGAACAGAGAACACGATGAAATGAGATCGAGCAAGAAAGTAAAAGGATGGAAGAACAGAAGTAGAGGAAAAGGGGAAGAGTCTCTATCCCGAGAACTCGCTAACTTTTGAGAGAGAAATCGATCGTGTCGACTCTGCCAGAGTTCGTGAACTTAAATCGAAAAGCATGTTCCAGTATTTTCATTCAACATGTGTAGAAAGAAATCTTTTCATAAACACATGACAATTTTCTGTGGGAGCGTCTTTCAGCCGATACGGAAAAGATTCGACGTAAAAATCCGTATTTACGATATTTCGAGACCATGGAAAAACTCAGGGAAAATGACACAAATGACTCTGGAAAATGACACAGGGAGGAGACATTTTTTTATATGAGAAGCAAAGATTTGATCAAGATAGATACGAAAGCAAACGAATCCCTCGATCAATCTTCATCACTTCTAAAAAAATTCCAACTAGCAAATAATTATCGTTCAGAATTAAAGAGCATGTTTATTTTTCATAATACAAAATAGATAACTCCGTATCGCGTGAATAATGATTCGACGTATATTTTTCAAGCATAATTACTGCACGAACCCCTGAACTTTTGATCGATGGGCTTATTAGTTTTGGTTAATCTGAAAAATGCTCTCAACAACAGCAACCAGTGCTCATCTCCATCATGGTTCCTTGACGTGGCGAGTAAACAGGTCTCGATTATTCTCAGCGAGAATTTCAACGATAGTGAAAAGCTGTTTTACTGCCTCTACTTTAATGTCCCTCCGCAAGCTCGAATTCTACACTCTGCACGTCACGAAGCACTACGACGTTGAAACTCTTATTTTCTGGATATAAAAACAATTCGCCAGGAAAAATCACAAGACTCCGAGAGTCGAGGTCCAGAAAGACTATAAATATCGTATTCGCTGTGGTTAATTTTACTGACTTTTCAAGTCTCAAGTCTTTGTTTCGCGGTAAGATGAGCCATGAAGATAACCGGCTTTTTGTCTTTACATTCTTTCCGCTATATCTCGAGAAATTCGTTTACCCCAAATGATAAATAAAGACGGAAAAAAAATAAAACAAATTTAAAGCGTGGCAAAGGTGAATGAAGGAAGAGAAACTTGCGGGGCTGTGTTTCTCTTTTAAACTATAAATGAGTCGTCATTTTTCTTGGACTCTAGAGGGGAAAAAGTTATTATATATCGAAAGGACAGCTGAGCCAGAATCTTCGACTTTGATAACTTTTTGCGACGGATTTTCAACCCAATCTCCAAATTCTCTGGGCACATTTCTAAGGGAATTCCCTCAATGGCATAAAAACCGCCGTGACTCGGGCAAAAGACTGTTTTTTCTCTGGTTAATCGTACGTGAATATCCAATGCCGAAGGCATATTTAAAAATACATTAATCGAAAGATTTATAGCTTCGAAAAATTCGTGTCAGATTGCGTCTTTCAGAAGCTCAATAAAAACCTGGTAAAATGGAGTGAAGGAAAAAGAGTGTAAGAAATGTCAAGACAGAAATTAATGATGCTAGGAATATCGTTTATTTATTTGGGAAGGAACTGGCCATTGATCCAAAAACTTTCCAAATAGTGTCGCACAATTTTACAGAACTGAACAAATTTTAAATAACTACGATCCACTCAATTTTTGAAGGAATCCTGGAAGGAATTATCGTAACTATTTGGATCGTGGATGGAAAAACAAAAAAAAACGATTACAGATTTCATTTATCGTTAATTTTCTTTCTTTTTTTGCTCACGATTTTTTTTGTTATACCTTTCGACTCGATGTTCTCACTGAAATAATGGTCGTGGTAATAGAAAAAATGATGTATCGTCGTTGATACGGTGCTCTAGAGTCTTTTTATTACCGCGTCCGGAAAAGGAAGAAGATCGAGAGAAAAATGAGAAACGAGCAGGAAACGAAAGCAGTGAACTCGTGTATGTGACTGGAAGTACGCGTTTTTAAAATACAATTTCTTGAGGCAGAGATACAGGAAATGTTGGGGAAGAAAGGTAAAAGAAAAAAAGTTGACCGAAGGCGACATGCACGAGCTCTGTGCGAAGAACATTTCGCTCGATTGCTCATCTTTTTCTCTTCGTTTTATCCAGTCATTATTGTCGTTGACGGGATCGTTGAAAATCCCGAAGAAAATACCCCGAAGGCTGCTGCACGAGTGCGGAAGAGATCGCTACAAATTTTCCTGCTGAAAATTGAAGAAGGCGGCGTTGAGTGAACTGCACGCTTAATGGCCAGCATCGTCTTGCTTGCCATTGCATTACATAGAACCAGCCAACACGAGAGCTGTCCAATCCTCTTTGGAGCCGGTCCGACATACACACCGAACGCGAGTTCCCGCAGACAGCATAGGAAGATATTTGTGAGACATCTTTTTCATGTCTCGCAGACAAAATCCACCTCTTCCTCTTGTTTTTGCTGTCTAGGATCTTCGACCGAGACACGTTCGCTTGGAAGGTCTGACAGCAGCAGCGAGTGGGTGAAACGCATGGCGGATAAAAATTGACACACTCTTGCGACACACTCCTTTATAGCGAAGGATAAAAAACGTTGAGGAGCTTGAGGATCGAAGAGTCGATCGAATTTAATTAATATTTATTCTTTGCCAAGGCTCTCCAATGTCTTTCGTATAGAAAAGTTGAATCATAGATGGAAAGAGGTTGGTCGACGCGAGCGGTTCACAAGTGATGAAGTTCGTCAGACAATCTTCGTCATCTCTCTGGTTGACTTGCTCGATTTTTCATTTTCAACCACATAGATTAGAGTTTCAGTTTAATTGACCCAATTCCAATGTTGTACGAAATACCCAGGAGAGTCTGCGGGCTATGACCCTTTCGGCGGATAATCTTGGCCGGTGAAAGAAGCGAATGCAATTCGAGCCGAAAAATGCTCCAAGAGGAAAAGATTTTCTAGTAGTAGGAGGATAATTCCCACGGGTGTCCTGTGGCCGTGTCACGTGGGTCCTTAATGCCAGACTTTATCCTCAAACTGCGCTACCGTTGGGCCGATTTTTTGTTACCTCCTTGGGGAATCGCACCGTGGAATAAAAATTCAACGTTATATTCGTTTGTAAGCAGAGTTATAAGTGTTTACCCTTGTGGTGGGCAAATCTTGCCGATTTTTTCTGGCCGTTGATGCCCTTTTTTTTATCTTACCAACAACGATATATTGGTTCCTGGTGAACATATTTACAAACCAAGAAAAAAGATTTACGACCGCGAGGAAAAAGTTGTCGGAAACGAGGATAAAGGGGAGACGATGAGGGACAAAAAATACGCAAGATTGAGGAGCCGCATTTTTCATTTTGTAATTTCTTTAGAATGCAGAATATAAAGGCAGCGAGATAAAGGGGCAGATTACCGCAAACTTGAGCATTGAAAAATCACTTAAAAATAAGCCCCCCCTTTTTTTATTAATTAAAATTTAACTGAGTTGAAAAAAGGGAAAAGGAAGATTGTTTGCCCGCACGACCTCTGCAGTGTAATTCAAACGTAAACTACGTAGAATACCTTTTCGGAACCACAAAAGTCCGGCCAAAGTTTTCACACAGAACCGGCACACAACGCATTATCTAAGATAAACGAAAAAATGTAAAAAAAAAAAAGAACAAAAGTATTGTTGGCAGCGTGACTTTTATTTAGTCGTTGAATAGAAAATTCTTTCGCTCCCTTTTGTCCGTCTCGCTATCTTCGATTTCAACAATACACCATACGTTCCGCAAAAATAAAAATAAGGCGGCCATTATTAAGCAAATGGAGCGCGATATGGGTCCGGGAAAAAATATATCGGGGAATGTAACGCAAGACAACAGTCTTATTGCACTTTTTATGAGCTAATTAAATTTATAATTCACAATTCATCGTAGCGCATATATTGCTTCATGCGATAAAATGTGAGCGAAGCAAAACTTTTTTTTACCTTCGGTCTAGTTCTCCTTTCCTCTTGCGTCGTAGTTGCCGAGGCAGCACAATCGGAGAGGCGAAAATTAAGGAAGAAAAGATATGCGGAATGTATTATTTCGAGTCTTCTTATCCGATCGGTACAGAGAAGCAAAAAACTGTAATTCATTAAATCTCATCAAAGTAGAAGGAAGAGCAAAACCACGATGCAAGTTGTTCGTTAGAGAAAGGAAAGGAAAAAAATAAAATAATAATGACAAGGGCAAAAAGTCTAACTCAACGTGTCTCTTCAAACGAGATATATTTTCAAACCGCATTCGTGTTCACCCCGCTACTCATTAACCACGAATAAGGATCTGAGATATACGTATATGTGTGAGCATCTATAGCGCAGAGAAAAAAGCGATTCCTCTTTGTGTTTCTCAGTTTACATAATTATTTTAACGAATGACCTCGTTATATGCTTGCCGGTAGGGCGTTAAGTATGTGGCGTGCATTGCACATTCTGCTGCATTCAGAATGAAACTCGTTACCATCCCATTTGCTCTTACATTTCTTCTCCTCTTTTCGTTATGGCGTTTCTCTCTTGCTGTCTCCCATTTTTTCCTCTATAATGTTATTTTTTCGGTTTCCTTGTGCCTGCTTCTTGTTTTATAATTATTTCCATAACGATTACGTATATATGCTGCGTCCCTGCGAGCGCAGCAATAAGATCGTCTGTGGGAACGTGCGGTGACCGAATTCTTGAGTGCGCCAAGAAAGAAATATCATTTCGCAAAGAAAATTGGAAAATACGTTTTCCAGTCTGTCTCGTCGCCATTTTTTTTCCCTCCCTTACGTCTCCACTTTTTTTTTCATTCGTGTCATTCGGATTTTGACAATTATTCCGAAAATCGACAGCTCAAGCACAGAATTTGCTCTGCGGCGAAGGAAAGAAAATTCAAAGCTGTATGGGATGTGGCCCACAAAGAGTTTCGTGCAAGTGAACTCCACAAGTGTTTGATTCAAGCCTCGAATTATGTCGTCGTAGGTTATGACATGTGCGTCTTTATTTGCCTTTCATTCGTTCACTTGTACTCAAATTTTCATATTTCTTCCCGTTATCTAATTCGATGGCTTGAAACTTTGTTTATTATTCTGTTCCATTGACCCACATTTCCATATTCAAGTTTTATGTTCTTTCTAATAAAGACATCGCAACACCGAATAATGAACAATCAATTGCCTGCTCCCTCTCCCCTACGCTTAGCTGACTCTTTTCCGCATGATCGAACACATCAAATATCGTTTTATCTTGTTTTCTTTACAGCTCAGTTTATTTTTCTTCTATTCGATAGGTGTTGAACTAATTTTCGCCACTTCTACTACACAATGGATTTTTTGTGTACAGTACAAACATTACGTTACAATGAAATTAATAACAGTCATTGAATTCTGAAGGCACTAAGATAACGGCTGTGGGGAGGTCTGCTTTTAAAGAAATGGAACTGCGCAATATCAACGTCGAGATGCGAATACGTAATAAAACATTTATTCATGGTATTTCACGATAATGGATAATGAAAAAGGAATAGAAACGTTGTTTTGTCAGACGGTGATGCACTGAGGAAACGATTTATTTATATGCACCAGGATCCGAAGAGAATTCAGTCGAAATTTCGCTGTTCTATGGATATAAAAAATAATAAAATTGCATTTAAAGTCAATTAAGGCTGCGAAGGAGACCAACAGCGTTGCATTTAGATGGAGCAAAAAATGTGGGACAAAGGGAAAAAGTCGTAAAGTTGATTACGTGAGAGTTAACGAGAGGGCTGATTGTACGTTAGCTCGTTTGAATCTCGAGGAAATGACGATTTTTGTTCCGAATGAAGGAATAAAGACGACTATTCTGGAGGCTTGATTTACATCATTAGCGTGAAAATTCTTGAGGAAATGAACAAAGACATTACTCTTCAAGCTGGCAAATTAAATTCAACAATAGATAAAGGCGTATGCAGTGAAGATAAGGGCAAAAAGTAGGACGAAAGTAAAGTGATAAAGAGAGTTCAGGTAAGAAAATGCGTTTTGGAGTTCCAAACGTTCTGGGTTTGCTTGGAGCTGTCGCATTTCGTCGAGCACAAAAACTCGTTATAATAACAGTGTGGCAATCATTTGATCCTCGTACACTTGCAAGAAATATCACTTTCAGTAAAACGTTTCCCCGCGCCTAAGGACGAACCGAATTTCTGTCAGCAAAATTCAGGACAAAATGGCACACCACGAGGCAAAATGAGACACGAAAGCAAAGATAAGATTCATCGGGAAATTTCATCGTCCACGATCGCGATGTTTGCGTTGGGTTCTCCCTGAGCCAAATCCCCACCGACTCGCCAATCGAAGACTCATCAATCGTTAGAGACACAGAAACATTTTAATTTTGTCAAAAAAATCATTTTTTTGCTTCGTTTCATTTTGCCCCGATCTCCCCCGGTTATCTGTGCTGTCTAAATAATCCAAGTGCCCGAATATATAGTGCACGACCACCAATAGCTAGGGGAGGGCTTATTTTCTTCGCTCTGCGAGCCAAAAGCAAGGCTGCTTTTTCCTTGCCCAGTCTACACTCCTCTACACATTTTGGTCGCAGCTTCCGGTCGACTAGACTTGGAGAAAACGAGAGACGATGCTGCTTTTGCTCTCCTTTCATTTAACCATTCTCTCAAACACCACAACGGAAATACTTTATTAATAAATCAAGTCGCGTCTCTTGGCTCGCCCCCTTCTGGTTTATATACCACAATATACCGTCTTACTTGTGTAGGTGATACATTTTTATGCACACTCCGACTCCTTTTTTTTTAATGGACTCATCGGAAAGCAGAGTACTCGGCGTCTCCTCAATTTCTTCGTGACGTCGTTCTCTTATTGGAGCATAATGGAAAACTTGTTTTTATTTTTCATACGGTCTCGTTCGATCTTGTCAACAAATTCAGCATCAAAGTTTATGCGGTACGAAGACTTTTTTCGCCGTTATACTTTCGAATGACATTGTCAACGAGGAATGCCACTGTAACCGGTCAAATAATAGTTTTTTTGTTGTTGCCATTCTCTGAAAGTAAAAATGTCGCGAAATTTTTAGGAAATTTTTGAACAACAAAAAAAGCAATAATGAAAATTTCGTGAAAAAGTTTTCTGATCGTTCGAAAGAATCGTAATACGTTTTTTTTTTAAATCACGTTTCCATACTACTTTCGTGGCATCGCAATGGAAACCCAGACCACCTTTTGACCGAACTAATAAGACATAAGAACATTTGAATGCAAAATAGTTCGTCCTCCCTTTCAAGAACAGAGTAATGTGATTGAGCGTGCTAAACGTTCACGAGATCACTCACAGAGATCTCGCTTTTCGTCTAGAGTCCATACACCAATGGAGAATTGTTCGAGGTCCCTCGAATGGGAAAACTTTGAATGGACTGAGGGGAAACGATAGAATTTATCCCCAGACAGCAATTTTCGTAGAAATGGACTGGTGCCGCGACCATACGTTTTTTATGATTTAACAGTCTTCATATATTTCTTCGATATATCTGTGTAAAACAAACTTATGTACAATTCATTTTAGAGCAAAGTGACAAAACTTGAAAAAAAAACGACCATTCGCCAATTTTTTGGAAAAAATATTTAAACATCCCTATAAAAATATTTCAATAGATTTTCATTTTTCCTTAATGCTCAATTAATGTTAATTTGATTTCGAGGGAAAAAAAAAAAAACAGAATAATTAAAAAATCTGTAAATTTCTTTCGCGATAATGGAACGT
The DNA here is from genome assembly GCA_030522525.1 of Campopleginae sp. 14b. Taxonomy (NCBI): domain Eukaryota; kingdom Metazoa; phylum Arthropoda; class Insecta; order Hymenoptera; family Ichneumonidae; species Campopleginae sp. 14b. The sequence continues at coordinate 335,284 of JAPYYS010000010.1, forward strand.
TATGGAAAAAGGCCTAATCTCGAGTATATAGACATGCGGCGCAACTTGCCTTGTCGATTCAAACTTTTATTTTCAATACTTGGCGTCAAGACGCTACCCGCGTCTCTAAAATAAATGATAATATTCCTGATCGTTTGTCATTGGAAGAGAAAAAAGCTGGAAAATTTGGTTAGCGATAAATGTGACTGGGAATTATTATTGTGAAATAATAATGGGGCGGAAAAAACTGGGTTATCTTTGAAATGAAATAACCCATACATAAATGTATATGAAGAAGAAGAAGCAGCGTGGAAAAGCTGCGATATTTCGACGAGTATCGATACCACTCGAGAAATCTCGTTGCCGCTTTCCACCGGCTCGACAAGCGAAGCTTCACGTTCGGTGAGAACATAAAAACAGTTAAAGCCACGGCTCACGATCGCTTTACTTTACTCTAGTTCGTGGTTTTGTACATACTTTTTTTTTAACGCTTTTCTGCAGACTAGAATGAATCCAAGAGTTGCTGTGAGGACATGCACGTACGTATAGACGACAAAAACGCACGTTCGCGTTTACCAGGCGTTGAGTCAACTGCTCTCCGATATAGACGAGAAGAATATTTCAGGAAAAACACGAATTTTCTAAAACGTTACGAAACCCAGACACAAACTCGATACATACAGCGATGTATTGTTTGTTGTTTGTTTTTCATGGCGCGAAAAAATACCGGAGTAGAGATTTTGCGGGTTTGTAGATTTCATTGCCGTTCAGCTGTTGAGCTGAATATTCGATGGACATGATAATGCACTTGGCATGCTATTTCGAAAAAAATCTGCGGTGCCGAGTGCGGCGATCGGGTGGAAGGGCAGAGAGGGGGCAATCAAAGGCCATTCAACGACACTGGAATAGAATAACGGATATATATGAAGCCTCGTGTTTTGTCTATCCCTATGGTAACAAGAGTGAAGGGAATGCGAAAGGGGAAGCGACAAAAATGAAGAGAATGTTTCTTTTTATTTCTATTTCAGTCAAATGTTCGTTGACTAGCTTTATGGTGAGCAGAACTTCTGAACGTTTGTTTGTCGACCATATGGGCCAGGATTTTTGAAAAAGATGTTTCGAGCTGGTAGCGTATCTGCGTATCGGAAAAATTTGTTTTTTTTTTTTTGGCACTGAATCGGGTTTATGATTTCGTTAACTGAATCCATTCAGTAACGTCAATCTACCATGATTCCTGTTTCGAAATGAATGATGAAATATCAAACCTTTGCGATGCTCCAGGTTGACGTTTAAAAATACGAGAAAAAAGCAACGAAAAAGTTTGTCAGTTATTTTTCGAATTGCGAACCACAATCACAACCTCATTTTGAAAAGTATTGCAAAAGATATTTTTATAAAACGCCTCGATTCGATACGAAAAACACGAGTTTTTTCTCATTTTTTCTAATGGTTGCACGACGTAGCCTTCGAGAAACTTCATGCTTCGAAAGAAAAGGGAGTAAGCAGAATGAATATGAGCACGACCATCAATATTGACGATGTCGTAAGTGCACATCAGCAATATTACCAGAGCGATCATTAAATATAAATATCGTAAAGTTATGGAACAATATACGAAACCTACAGGTTATTATCGTTTTTGTTCTTATTTCTCCTCCATTTTTCTATGTGTCTTGGCAATATTCTGCGCGCACTCTATGCTCGAATAACACACGCAATATCGTAAAGAAATTTAATGTTTGCGACGCTCAATGATCAGAAAGTACGTCGACACGTTTCTGATACAGCGTAACGCACTCAAGCCAATTTAACGAGAGCTCGCAGTGACAAAGCCGATGAAAAGTTCTCTGGGGCTCGCACATCTCTCCCCGCAGCATCCCCTTATTCCGTTCACCCTTTTCCAGCCATCCAGATGCTTCGTGTGTTCGTTTTGCCTTGCCGCCATGCAGCTCCAGGCTCTTCCGGGCTCATCTCGCAGCTTCGCGATGGTTCAAGATATTTATTTATTTATTATATCGGGTATATCGGTCGATGCGGAATATTTCGGACGAAAGCTTCATCGATTTTCATCTTCAAATTTGAATCAATCTTGCGAATCGCTAACTCACTCATTCAATTCTCACTGCTCCATATACCGCGGAGTCTCGTTTCGGTTGAGATATTCACTTCAGTTCGCTGCTAGCCTAATATTTCTCGACACCTTTAACTTCGAAATCGATGGCTTTCTTTTCACGTTTCCGTAAACCGAACTGAAAAAGCAGAATATTCATGGCGTGGTATAAATGTAATAGAATTTTTCTCGGTACCCAACATTATATGCATCTTCCCTGATAGTTCATTTCCTCCGAAGGTATAACCATTCACAGCAAAAAAAAAGCCGCAAAAATAGAGTTTCCGATCGAATCGAGAATTTCCCGAAAGCTCATAAAGAAGCAAGTAATTGCTGAAATATTTGTAATTATGTAGGATCGTTGAAAATTCAAATGCAAGTAAACAAAAAAAGTAAACGTTGCAAAAAATTTGATTCGAGATGTAAAAAATGGATTTTGAATCGACGTGTATTATTGCCAGAGCTATAGAAGTTTCGCGTCAACGATTTGTGACTATCGAAACTCGGCATTAATGACTAAAGTTGGCGAACTATTGTACGCGCTTCTCGTTAACAAATAATGAAAAGTGACTAGTACAGACCAGCCACTACAAAGTCCCGCGTTCCAATTTTCCTCCCTTTCTACTCTTCCAACTCGCCAACCCCTTCATTTCTTCCACGATCTTTTCTCTTCTTCCCTCCTTCCTTCTCTCTCTCTCTCTCTCTCTCTCTCTCCCCTTGCGCTTTTTCACTCTTGTTGCTTCTACTCTTACATACACATCTACACACACCCTCACACCCACACACACAGTTATTTATGTAAACATTAACATCTAAGCATCGAATTACTGGAGATATCGGAGTGCAAATATTTCCGCAGGAGCTTCGGTTCTGAAGTGGAAAGACAAAAGGACCAGTTTATACTTGAACCGTCTCAGAGAAATGAGTAAAAAAAAAAAAGGTATTCACATCGATAACAAGTACCGACCCCTTGGAACTTTCGTCAAAGGTTGATGCATGCAAGACTCTTGAGAAGGAAAATGAAAACAAAGTTTTTATTGTCCATGCTGATGGAAACTCGAAGAAGCTCAGATCCTGATTGAAGAAACTTGCTAATTATTCAATCAACGAACGACTTACATAGCAAACGTGGCATCGCGTCTCTAGTTGTCGGACCTAAGATTGAACAACTATGCCGATATGCCGAACTCGAACGTCAAACTTTGAATGTCGATTGCTTGAAAGTCGAGAATCGAACGCTATCATTCTCGACTTTATTTTATTGACAAAAAGTATGAGTGCAAGTTATTTTATAGTTTTTCAACTTTTTGACAATTGTGCAACCGTGAACGACTTTTTTTTTACTCTTTCCTACGTGTAAATCAAGTTGAGCATCGTTGCTGCCCGCAGTCGACGCACAAACTACAGTAAAATGCACTTATCGCATCTTCTGTGCCGCACATCAAGAAGAAAAATGAAAGAGAAGCTGAAGGAGACTTTGAGCCTTTATGAATTTGAGGCTCGAGCACGAGGGAGGCAGAAACAATTGAGAGAACGAGGGGAAAGCATAAAGGGAGATTTGAAAAAATGGGGAAAATCTATTTCCTTTTATATGAAAGGTTCAGAGCCGATTGATTATCGAATCACTCATTCGATCCTGAGAATTTTCTGTACTCCGAGTCGTTTCATTGTTTCAATCGTTTTTAAGGCGTTGGCCATCACGAGCATTAGAAAAAAATTTTTTCCTCTCTGTTTCTTTCTCCTTCCCATGCTCTCAGGCTTCGTCTCTATTTCGCACTTGTCGTCTCTTCCGAATCGTCGTAAACACACGAGTGAAAAATCGAGAGAGATAAAAAAAAACATGGGAAAAGTGGAAACGTCGACATTATTCAACTCTCGAGCTGGCGTATATACGACAGAGGTCGTGAAACACTACCATCATTAAAGAAGCTCTAACTTTTTACGAGCTTGGGAGTCGCACGAGAATGCGAGAGCTGTGTTCAGCGAAAAAAAATACTCCAATTTTTCTTTTCTTTTCTTTTTTTTTTGCATCCCGCATTACAACGTGTGTTCTTCCACGCCACCGCCTCCTATGAGCCAGATTATACATTTACGTGTTTCTACGGTTGTGCACCCACAACAACTGCAACGCCTCCTTGCACCATATGCAGCTTCCCGTCTGACGAAATAGCGAGCAAGCCGAATGAAAAAAACGTCCTCAGCCGGCAGCGTATAATCAGCGACCCAATGAAACGTAAAACATTAAGGTTTCCTCAACTCCATCTAAATACTGCCTACAAAAAATTCCCTTTTGATTAAAGAGAAAATTTCCTTTCTACTATTTGCCGTATTTTTTTTTTTTTTCGGCGGTATAAAAAGAATTCGACGATGTATAAAAGTTCTTGATGTTAATTTTCAATTCCGTCCCCTCACTATTTCTACGGTAGTTACTCATCGAGTTCATGAGACTCACAGCGTCGAGCTTATAGAAGCGTAGTTGATTCCACTCCGCCCTGAGGCTCGATACGCCCAAACCAATGGCCCGCGATTTGGGGCGAAAATTTCCTAAATTTTCGAGATAAAAAAATGAAATGAAAACTTGAGCATATTTCACTCGGATGATTCGCGATACGAAAAATTCTTGAGTCTCGAGAAATTTTTCTAGATGGAAACTCGGATTGTGATTGGCTTTCCTTCTCCAAGCCAAGAAGAAGTCATCAAAGAGAACATTTCGGAGTGAGTTTCAAGATGGAGGACAAGAAACGGCCAACATCGTTGGCCCTAAGTGCTTTCCTCATGTTTTTATCCTCGTCCTGTTTGTCGTTCGTGTCTTTGAACGAGCTTTCGCAAATCTACTGAATAGACCCATTGAAAACGTGTGATGGCTAGAGAATCCGCAAAGGGGTGCTAATGCGTACTCAGAGGCAAAAAGTCTAACGTATACATAGAAACCTCAAGAGTGAGAGAGAGAGAAAGAGGAAGTGTGACAGACGAGGTGGAAAAATAACTTCGGCCATTATGTACCATTAGTCAGGTAGTTGACAATACACCTTTTTGTCGAGCTAGTATGACAAACGGTTTTCTTTTAGGAGCGTACCAAGAAAAGCTATTTTGGAAGCTCATTATATTCGATTCTCAGGTTAAATTCCTGCAAAGTCCGAGGGACGGGGTCTGGAGTATCGGTCAAAGCTAAATTTGGTATAAAAAAATGATGAGAGACATTCGAGTCAAACGGAGATGATTATCTGAGTGAAATTCGATTCTGAGGCGAGGGTAGAATTTGCATGATCGCCGGAGGGACTTTATGGATCGAACCGCCTCTAAATATTTTCATCGTTGTGCTGAAAAATATTGAGACAGTGCAAGATTTTTCTAATTGTACGTTCTGTCCCCGAAAAGAGGAGAAAGTGCTGGAAGAATGCACATACGCTTGTAAATGGTCGGGGCGGCATTATTTCGAAAGGTAGAAAAAAGGGGAGGGAATAAGTAGGACCGGAGGGAATGAGGGTGAAAAAAAAAGGAAGGAATGCGTTATTACGTGCCTATGGTATATTGGTCGCCTTCTCCACTCGCTCTCACAATCCGGTAAATATGAATAGCTTTAATATTCCGTAAGCACGAACCCGCCACTTTTTAAAGTTCATGCATATCCGAGACGTGACCAGAAAATATTACAAAAGCCTTGTGAAACGAGAGCTCCGAAGCCGAATGGCTCGCAGCACCGGAAACGAAGCGAGAAAGAGGAGCGAGAACGAGACCAAAGTTGGTTCGCGAATATTAGACTCGCGTGAAGAGTTGCGGGAGAGGAAAAAATAGAGGCTAAAAGGGAGAAACAGGATAAAGAGGACGGAGGGAAAATGAATGGGAAAGAGGGTAGATGAGGCAGGAAAAGAGTAGTAACTCCCTTAATTCCATCCGTCCTTCTATGCACGTGCCAAAAATAATCCACCCATATATATTCCCGTTGAAATAAAAAAATGGATGATTTTTTTAATTAATCGTATTAATCATGGCGAATTTGTTATCCGACACTTAAAAATCGCAAATGGGGACTTTGCTGCGATGCATAAAAGCGGACATTTATTCGAGATGAAAACGAGAAACGTCGAAAAATGATTGTACCGAGTTTCGTAGCGCACTCGGTCTCGGGATTTTGACGCGACCAACCGCTCACGTATGCGCTGACCAATTAAGTCCCTTAAAACGTGCGATTCAACGCCCTATTCGTTTCCATTTTGCCCGATCTCATTGCGTCACAGGATAATGACATCGATCATACATTCTTGCCGTTAAAACAGCTCCCTCTCCAAAACCGTCCGACAAAGTCAGGTCATCGCTTATGTAACCTTAACCGCGTACACGTGAAAGGATATTTATAAACATTAAATAGATATTTTTCTACGCCTCATCCTGAGCCCTCAGAGGTTAACCATTTTCAAGCTTTAATTCAAACTAATTTACATTTCACATGTTCGCGCCCGGTTGGCTTAGCGCCTCGACCATCCATCTTGGTTGAATTTAATTTCACTACGCGCTCCGAGTAAAGTGGCACTTATTCTTACGTACGCCAGGACGGTGTGCTTTCAAAGAGCACTATATATAATATCCGCAGGACATTTTTAACTTGCAAGCTTCTTCCTGCCTTGCTCCCTTGTTGCTGTACTTATTTAGGCCAGATGCGCGTTCATCCCCATTATTCCTATTTATCTACGTTTTTCTTTATTTTTTCCACCGTTTGGTTGCCCCTTAACGTTACCACGTCATCTTCAATGGGTTGCTCAAACAAAAGCGTCGCTTTGTTATTCCTCGGTCGATCATGACAGAGAGATTTTGAATTTTTTTCCTTAAGGTTCTCCGAAACGTCGCGATCGTTTTGGGGAAGCTCCTCCCAGGCAGCTAGACTTTTGCCAGTATTTATGCGAACGCTTCGGAACAAGGACCAACGGCAGGGAGAAAAAACATTTCTTCACTCGATTATTGGTCGATTTTTTCTTCAGAACCTATTTTTCCTCAGGGACAACGACAAACATCTTGAATTATGATTGATCACGGTGCGGCAAATGCCCGAGCCGACAACGTCGCGGTTTCCAAACCGTGACGAAATAAATTTAATAATTGCCTCGAACTATCATTTCAGATGGAGTTGAAAAAACAAACTCGGTAAAAGTTGGAAAGGTTGTGATGGAAAAAATCGCTCAATATAAGGAAAATACATTGAATTCATTCGTTTGCTCAACATTTTTCCTGCTTTTTCACAAGATTGTCAAATTCTCGCGATACCATTTTCTTCATGCCACGAAAATAATGCCATGAATGTATGCGAAGTTTATCCTCAACACGAAAATATTCACTCTCTCCGTCGTGGAATATGGATATTTGTTTTCTAGATCGTCAAAAACTTACGATCACATCCAAACCACCTGTATTTATTCTCTATTATAACTCCACGCCCCACAAACGGAATATATTGTGTCGCATCATGCTTACCACTCGCGGAGGGAATGGAACAATGGAACGTCTATTTTAACGAATAGTTTCGATAGGATAGTGGGAATCGTCAACTGTAAATGTTCATATCCTGGAACTGTACCGCTCAGTACTCATCAAAAAAGTATCATTCAAAATTCTCGTTCCATTGAACTCCCGGAAGACATTTGCAGAACTGCTCCTCCAAATCGTGAGTTCAATTATTGCAATACAATTGTCAAATTTGGAATGAGGCTTCGTAATCTATTGGTTAATCGTTCGAGTTTGGATGTAAACGAAAAAAACTCCTTAGAAACTTAAAATTCGTTGTTTTCTTGTTTTTCATTTTCTTTTTTTTTATATTGAACGAGCGATTTAAAAAAAAATTTGAAAAACACTTCGACGTATGTGGAAATTATTTATAATTTTTTGGTTACGCGATAGAAATTGCAAAATGCTGGTGTTTCAGTAAAATCATGTGATAAGATCGAAAATTGCAACGCTCGTGTACGGAATCGATCGATTCCGCTGCGTCCTGTCGGTAACCACTCGGGAAAAATCGGCTATCGGGAAGAAATGTATCTCAGTCGAGGTCCAGTGAAAAATTTGATGGGAAAAGTAAGCGAGTATAAATATTCCTGGTGGCAGTTTGGTTGGAGAAAACGTGTAGCTGGAAAGCGATAGATTCAACAGGGAAAAGGCAGAAAATCCGAGAGTGCAGCAGAGGCAAAGTGAATATTTCCATGCAAACGACATTCGGAGGCATTTTGCGGAGCCGGTTGCATCGCACGTGGTACTCACTTACGCACACCGATCCCTTAACTCTTCTTGTCTGTACTTTTGGTCGCAGATGAAGGGGTAGAAACCAGCCGCGCTCTGTTCTATTTGATTAACATTTTCTTTAATATTCCGCGCTTGTAAACTTGCCTGTCCTTTCTCTCCCTTTCCCTCTGTCTCAGAGTTTCCCTATGTCCTTGGGTCCGAGCCCAAGATTACAAATTTTCATTAAAAACTTTGAGAGTTCCGATTTGCATAACTTCTCGCCTGTTGTCTGAAACACTGCTCTGGGCAATCCAACGAAACGTCCCTAACTTCCACTTTCTCTCGCAGACTTGCCTTGGCCCACCACGACGTCTCGCATCCCACAGCGTCTCACTTTTGTTTCTCAGAAACTTTCCTGTTTCTATCAATTCGTAAGCTACACTCATTTCTTATGAAAAACAAAAAAATCAGTATTTACAATTCGTGTATTTAACAACTCATTGTTTTAGTAGGAAAATTCTCAACGCGAAAGCCTTTCGTTCCTTAAAATTTTTCATTCACGCTCTCTTAGCGCCCGCTAGATCCCACTCGTTAGATTGTCCTGAACGAAATTTGTCCGACCCCAAAAACTTGGATCTCCCAATAGCCTGTACACGGCGAGGGCTTTTGTATTCACTTATCTTTTTCAACCGGATGTCGACGTCACAGTTTCAACGCCGAAAAAACGGTAATGAATCAGAGATTTTTTCTTCAATGTATTTTATTTATTTTTAAACGTAAATGCTCGACGATGACGCGTCTGGACATCTGTTGGAAAATATCAATAAATATGAAATATTTTCTTTACCTGTTTTCGCTATCAATGTAGTACGTCTCTGCATACTGCGCAGCGTGTTTGGGTTGCCAGCAGGTGGCAATAAATATTTCCAGCATGTTAACGATCAATTTTATCAAGTGAACAAAAATTGATAAGAACCTTATTTGAAAACAAAAAAAGATAATTCTGAATTTTTTATATTTGTTTGGGAAAATGACTTGGGTGCGGTCGCACGAATTATCCGTAATCTCGTCAATATTGGGTCGAGAATGTAGGGATCGGAAGTAAAAATGAAAGGCCATTGAATTGGAGCGATTGACAAGGAAAATAGTAAAACTTCGTAAAAATGTCAGGTGAAGGTCGTCGCTATAGAAAGTAATGGTTCTTGTATTTTTTCTTCCCCGATGGAAAAATAAAATTCAGAAAAATGTATTCAAGATTTTATGGTTTCTGGTGAGGAACTCGGGTGGAAAGGTTTTTTCACGTTTTGCCAGTGGCAAGCTCTGGCACCTGAAGATATTGTCGAGCCCCAAGCCATGTTTCGATAGACTGGATGCTTTTTGCAACCGGAGTTATCAGAGCTAGGCGATATAAAAGTTGCAGTTGCAAGTTCGAAACCGCAGCAACATGAAAAATGATTGCACGCGGAACTGGCAAGTGTACTCGATCATAAAAGTTTTCTCACGATAAGCAGTGGCTCAGAAATTCACAGTCAACCGGTTGACGCCGATCCTCGGAATGTCGAATTCTTCAAATTTTCTTTAATTTAAAGTTTTCTTGACCGCGAAGAGGAATGTCAATTGATTCATAAGATCGCCTCTTAAGTTTCTTCCGTATGTTTGTGGGGATAAAAGTATCCCGAAGGAAATACCAAGAGAAACATAACGTGCGAGAATTTCCAGAGAGAAAAACGAAATAAAATCAGGACCGAAGATTCTTCCCATATTTATTCAATTTCGTATATCAACCCAGTGCAAACGATAGGTCACGAGAGGATGTAGTTCTGCTGTCATCCGTAGACATGCTTCGCAAAAGGTAGAATCGCGAGGGTGCAAATACGGAGACGGAGAAGGGAAGAACGAAATAAAGGGAGTTCTCTACATGGCTGGCACCTCACGGAACGTTTCCTTCTCGGGCTCACTCTCTCAGGTGGGATGGATTTTCGGTATTTACATTTCAGGTCGAAACCGCATTCGCGCATCTCTCAACCAGTCGGCATGAAGGCAAACATTGAATATGCAGAGCTTGCTACGATATAGTTCCGCGTAACGGTATATCACGTTTTGAGAGAGTGAGAGAGAGAGAGAGAGAGATGGAAAGCGAGGATGAGTAGTCGCAGCGCGAAGGGCGAAGCACGTGGGTGCTCGAAGAGACGTCTGGACTGTACAAACACGACCCGATCGGGGTATTTCCATATGTACCAGAGCCACTGCGGCGATACGAAGTCGATAGTCGTTCCTGAATAGGTAATTATCAAGACCCGATCCATTGAGGAATGCTACATCACTTTGCAACTCGATGAGTTAAACGCCCTTCGATCTTTGGTAATGCCAGACGTATACGTAATCGAGAAGAAGCCCTTAACAAGTGAGCTTCACGCGACGCGAATGAGGATTGGCATTGGCTGTCTTGTGGTCGTAGATACAGCGAGACATCTAAATGGCTGCATATATAGGATCAAGAGTGCACCTCCTCTTGCATGGTCCTCATCGTAACAATACCAAGGACACCGTATGCTTAGGTCAAATGATCGTGCTCAATGGGAAGCTCGAGATTGTCTGCCTTGACATCTAATCAGCCAAAACCAACTATAAGCCCTTCGTGAAGGAGCAGCGTGTAAGCACTTGGGATGGTTATGCGACGCAATGAAATCTTGTGACTAGAATATTGAAGGGGCTTTGGATAACTGCAAATCATTTGCTCGTTCCTTATTCATTTTCACTGTTCGCTACTGGAGAAAAAGATAATTTGAAACTTTGCTAGCGAGACACAAAAGGGACTTGAGGAGAGTCTCAGTAATTTCGCATTTTCAATGCTGGAGTCTATCCAATCCAAAAAAGATTATAAATGGCCCGACGGGATCCGGTGACTCGAGAAACTACGATACTTATCGTGTTCTCGTTATCGTCGTAGGAACAGCCTCGTGAACCAAATGGTGACTAACATTTCCGTGGGATCGACGCTACGATAATCAACTGATTTATGGTCTATGATTAGGCGACCTACTGATCGAGTTAATGATCCATTTTCCGGCTCTAATTCCGCTCCCCGTCTAACGTAGCGACTCCGCAATGTTTGATACGTACAAGGAGACGAGGGGTAAAAAGGAACACGGGGCTAAAATGGCCCATGAGTATTCGTACGGAAAGCTGAACAAATAAAGTCCCGGAAAAATGTAGTCGCCAAGTTTGATCGCGAGCCATAGTTTTTCATTGGGTATTACTCGGCAAAGACCAAGAGACTTAATTACGAAGTACAATTGTCCCGCGGCTAATCATCCCCCACGTAAAACCGATGTGCCATTTTACTTTGATCCTGTCGCTATCGCTGGCTCTTCACCAAGTTCGAACTATTCGAAAAGCTATTATATCGGAGATTAGATAATCTCTGTGTACTTGAATCTACAGTCAAAGGGATCAAGTAAATATCGAGGCGTAGCATCAGCGAGAAATTTAGGAAATAGATACGACGAACGTGTCATCAGGAATGTCTTGGAATAGAGAGACGAATTAAGTCTATTAATCAACCTCGAGTATATGTTCCTACAAACATGCAATGGACCTTTCCCGCTTGGTACAGGATAAAGTCGCTCGTACCTGTCAATGCCAAATACATATATGTCGATGTGCCAGTCTCAGAAATATCTGTGTTACTTCGCCCATATGTGTGGGGCTTGCACGAGGATGTGCCATAAGTCAAACATCTTGCTCGTTACGAGGAGAGAGAAAGAGAGTTGGAGACGAAGACGAGCTGCAGAGATTGAGGGACTATCTCCTACGAGACCTCTCGGAGAATCACGAGCAAAGACTGAAGCACTGGTCCATGTTGAAACTGTGAGAGCTTTGCCAGTAAGGAAAACGTGGCCATACTCTTAGAGAATTTCTCTATGAACCGGTAGCTCTCGCTGACGGTGTCTGCAAGCGTTCGTTCGAGAGTCTCGACTCCTTTCAACTGACATCTTGCCGATGCAGTTAGTTATTTCTCTCGGACGCGACGGCCCAGATATATTACGACCTTCGCATCATATTTCCAGTGCAAAAGTCCAAAATCTCTCATGGCTCTTAAACTTTATCCCACTTTTTATATCCACTCGTATTATTTTGTCTTAAAACTGATTTTATATTTTTTATTTCTCGGTTCACGGCCTCGCTGACCATTCTTTATCTCATCGACAAAAGAGAATCACAGGATTTTGTTGAAGCTGCGTTTTCGCACGAGCAAACCATCGTAAACACAGACAGACCAATATGTGTTTGTTCCTGATGGTTCAATTTACAGCCTTGCTATAGCTTTGACACTCCAATTGTCAATACGAATTGAATCTCTGTTCTCTTTCTCGCTCCCCCATACGCCTCTTCCCATTCCCACTGTAATGGAACGTCAAAACGAATAACAGAAAATCCTCTGGTGAGGTGTTATTGGTTGTCAAGCACTCGTCGCATGTCTGCAACCAACTATTACTACTTTCTCTATCTCTCCGTGTGGTCTACACACTCTAGTTTGTCCCTGGATAAAAAATGACGCGCCTCCGACTAAAATATACGAAAATATATATACGCAACCCTCCAAAACTTTCAGATCCAACGAATCAATTCTCAACAAATTATAAATCGAACAATTATCATTTTAATTATATCTCGATCGAGTTGTTATGAAAATGAATATTTTTCGACAAATTCAGGCAACGATTACATTTCATTAATTTTTCATTAATCTTCCAGCGAATATTCACCGACACTCAATTATTCCATTTTTATAAATAATTTACCTTCGTTATTAACGATTGAACGATGTTTTTACGATCGACTCCTCATTTTGCTGGAGCAACCCAAACTTTTATTGTCTAGTGGTGGTTGCAGCTGTACATCGACGCACTTTTGAGCCGTGGTGTATATAAAATGAATATTTCTTGCTTCGAATTTCACCTCCGCACGGAGTATTATCCCGTTGAATATTCCATTTTCGTTCAGAGGGATGTCGTGAACGTAGAATCGTGCCTCTGTTACACTGACGCGTTGGTACACCTGTCGATCCTTAGCCTCGCCTTGTTCATATATATAAAAATGACAAAATTTCGAGCGCTCTGAATATGCACATATTTTTTATAAATAAAACATTAAAAAGGTGTTTTCTCTTGGTAAACATCGATGTGTCGTCTGCGACCGGTAAATTTTGTTTTTAAAAAATGTTGGATGCTCTGAAAATAGTGAGAAAATAGTTGCTGCGAGATGGAAAATGTTGTCGAGGCGAAAAAATATTCTCGTTGTACTCGGAACGGCTCTGAACCCATTTTCAAAACCAAATTACAAATCCTATTACGCTATTTTGCCCCTCGAATCTAATCGGACTTGACGGTCTCGGAGATCCTACGAGGGTCGAAAACCAAGGGTTAACGTATCGCGCGTCCCTTAAATTTGGATGAATTCAAAGCCAGCGAAAGGTTTAAATTCCAACGGAGGCCGTTGTACACCGATATCTAAACCATTTATCGGGCAATCGCGTAGGGCGCCAGCTGTCTGCTCCCCTTAAAGCGAATCTGTTGAACTCATGACCCATATAGACCAAGTGTACCTGCTTTTTGGACTTTGGCTCTACCCAAACTCCGATGTTCGAAATTCCGTGGTAAACATTGACTGAATGAGTCGGTCCTATATATGCAATAGCATTGCTTTCGGCGTTGAGCCCTAAATTCGAGGATTATTCGACGGAGGAAAATTCAAAAATAACGAAAAACGAATAAATCCAAAACAAAGATACAACATCCACTTGCCGCGTTTAATCAAGCAAACCGCTGCGAAATTTGAGCCGAAATCTCGACCGAACGAACGAGAAGAATTTTCCGAATTAACGATCGAAATCGTGGCCATTATAGAACGCCATGAAAAATTTGCTCTGCCGAGTCACGCCGATTTGCCTTGAAATATCAGCCGATGAGATTTCATCCGAAATATATAATCCAGCTTGGAGCTGAGCGAGGAGAGCCAATTATTGTGGAAACGTTAAAGCGATGCGAGAAGAGGTGGAAAACGACGCTGGCGTAACAGAGCCAAACCTCAACGAGTGCGGGCTGTACATTTAAAAAAAAAACTGGCGCATGGATAAGGAGAACAAGAGCCAAGAGCGAAAGGTTACCGTGACTTGAAAAACAGTTGAAGTAGCGGTTGGAAAATGCTGCATTTTTTCGGTACAAAAATAAAAGGAGCAAAATAAAAACAATATAATGGAACCCTTTCATTTTCTGGCCAAATTTACGCTTCGTTTCTTTTCACTCGTTTATATACTCCGTGAAAAGTGCCGAGTGCCGGAATCACGTATTTCTGAAGGTCTTAAAAGCGACCCCTGAGGCCCTTAAATGCCAAGTTATTTTGACCAATTATTCCGGATTAATAAATGGCTTGGCAAGAAGGCTATGCCGAGGATTCTTTCAATTTAATTACAATGAACAAAACTGATTATTATTATTTTCAATTTCATGGGCAAAGTTGTCTGAAAAAAAATAGGCACACAAAATGTTGGTTGCGAGGAGAATTCGACGCTGGAATCATCGTCGCGATCCATGAGACCTTTTAGACAAAAATGTGTGAAAAATAAAATCATATGGAAAAGTTTGGATTGTCAATCCGAACTTCTTTTTACTTGACCGAATGACAAAGATCTAGGAAGCTTTTCCAGGCTTTCCAAAACCAACGGCGAAAACCCAGCTGTTCTCAATGATAACGGGGAGTTGATGTAACTGTATCGAGTCGATGGAGAGAGAAGATCACAAAGTGTAAGGAAAAAGATAAAATGGAGAGGAAGAAATGGCGAGAGGGCTTAGTGACCCGATCGATTCCAATGGATGCTGTTTTTTTTTCTCGTTTTTTTTTGCCTTACGTCTTTTCCGATTTTTCTACTTCGCTTTTCTCTTTGTCTGTTCTTCTCACTCTCTCCCTCTCTCTCTCACACACAGACTTGACAGAGAAGAGTAAGACCAAAGTCAATAGATGAATATCCTCATTGTTGTGAGCAACATCGCGATAAACGGAGAAAAAGAACGACGAAAAACAGACGAGATGATAAGAGTTGCTATCGTCCTTCTGAGGCTGTTGATACCATCAGAAGAGCCTGGCACGATGAAAAATCCAACGTAGACTTGGCCCATCCGACTAACTCCACTCCGAGACTTTTTCGATTCTCATGATAATAAGAATTTCATTTTCTCCAAAAACTCAACGACGTATATACGTTTTCACACTTCATGAAAATCACCTAGCCAGTTTTTCTTTTTTCAAGAACCTGAAAATGAACTTTTTCATTACGAGGTTCGCTCGATTAAGTTATCATCATAATCGAACCTCGATCGAATTATCCTTCAAATTCTTTTCCTAAGAAATTAGAAGAATTTTTTTTTTTTTTTTTGTCACGTGGATTTTCAATTCATTTGGCCAATTGGATTCCCTTAGGTTAATATTTTGTGAGTGATGCCCAAAAGTGTTCGAAGACGTTGTTCGAATTGTTAGTCCGTGCGAGGATCGAAGTGATACGAATGTGGTCAGCCTCTGCATAAACTCAATATCGCTCCGAGTGGAGCGTGAGCATCTGGCTTTGCAGTATATTCTAAATACCGTGTAACCAAGTGTACAAACAAGCGCATATATGTTGATGAATGTAGAATGAACTGGTATGCTGCTGTGTTTTTGGTAACAATGTAAATTCACGTGGTTCGCTCACGTCGGCCGAATCACGTACAGAAATTGATTCGCTCTTAAATTATGCAACAACTCGTATCAGCTGCTCCCAGAATCTAGTAAATATTTGGAAATTTTTTTCGGGCTTTTGAATGTTCCCGACGAAAATACTTTATAAATCACTGAACTCACAGGTGTTGGCTTTCAGACTATAAATAAATGAATAGAAACGTCAAGCGAGAAAATTTGCCACGTTCCGTCTAAAATGAAAATTAAATTCCATTGATTAGATTAATTAATGAATTTCGCAGATTTCAGATTGATGCGAAAAACAATCAGTGCTTATATTAAATTTATAGTCCATAGATGAGCGTAGAAATGTCTGGATGTGATACGTCCAGACTGAAGGATATCTCGATAGGATATGCACGAAGAACCATGACTGAACAGAACAAGAGAATAGCTGCAACTCTCGTTCCGGATGTCCGAGCACTTGGTGTTTAAATTCCCGAAATAGAGAGACGCAGAGACGGAAAGGATAAAACTGATCGAGAGTGTCCGCCTGGAAATATTTAAACAACGTTTCTTCGGATGCAACTAAAATACGCGACAAAGCTTCCTTGTAATCCAGACGATCGAACAAATACTCTCAGATTTGTTTCGCTGCAATTAATTTGCTCATTTAACGAGACGACATTTCCTACATCATGTGGGGTCGCAGGGAGATCTAATTGAATTTCCAATGGAGCAGAATCTCAGGCTTTCTGTGGGGAATATTATTTTCCTTTTTTTTTTTTTGCAATATATTTTATATTATTATGCCACGGAGAATAATCGTCACTTGTGTGTCGAAAAGATACAATAAACGTTTGACCCAAATCCCGAATTCTCGAACAGCGAAGTCAAATTATTCATGCCCCTCTTTTTATAGACTCGATCTATTTTTTAGTTACTGAATTATTATCTTTCCTCGTTTCCCTACACGTCTGCAATTTTATATTTTCCCTTTTTCCTTTGTAACGTTCGAAATCACCGAAAAATACTGATTAATGTTGAAAACGGAAATGACAAAAAAACGCTGTGTTCGATAGAATATTCGTCGGTGAATTCGCTCTACTTTTCTCGTGCCATAAAATGTATGAGTTCAGACGAAATACAAAACCACCCTCTTTCTATTGTGGCCTGCCCCGCATATCGACTTTTGAAGCATTTCAAGCCTAGATCACTTCTACCTGCGTTATGAAAACTCGTCGAGTCATCCAAATCCATTATATCTTTTTCATTTCGAAAACGCAGCCCTGCCAAACACACTCAGCGGTATTAAACTGTCAGGATACTTTGTTCCATGGAATCACGAAGAAATCATCCCATATAAATAACAAATAAAAATGGTGGTATATAAATTGAAATTGATCGCTCGGAATGAAATCATATCGATTGATTAAATGGAGAAAAAAGAAAGTTGAAGTCTCAAAAAAAAATCCATAAGCTCGATGGTCAAGAAAAAAAAAAATATATAAACCGAAAACAATGTCAAGAAAATTTGCGGATAAATCCGATGTCAATACCAACGGCACGCTGTAAGCCGTAATTTTGTTGATGATGCATTCAGAAGAAGAAAAAAAAACACAGAGTTACTTTGCTCGATATTTTGACTGGCCACTTGTATCCCCTGAATTGAACACACTCAAATCGGTATTGTCAGAATCAGGCATTTGGTAAACGGAGGTAAATATTGACGAGCGAATTGGAACGTAAGCCCCTTCTCCGAGTAAACGTAAACGAAAAATAAAAACACATAAAACAGCATGGATAACAAATTGTTACCGGTTGTGTTTTAACGTTGTCACATCCGCGTGGATGAGTTAAAGCCCAGTCAGCGAAGCCATCCCCAGTAGCTCGCACGAGTATTCGAGTGTGTATACACGATGAAACTCCGGTAAAGAGCAAATATATGTTCAATGGTCTGTATGTATATGAACGTATCTGGAAGAGACAATAGGTCAGACAAATAAAGTGCAAACATAGCCAGATACTGATCTCCATACGAACAGCCGACGGGATTTGTGGCCAAACAGCAGGAGCAGCACGAAAGCTCAATGACGTTTAGTTTCCATGAGAATTACTACCAGTGCCTATTCCTAATCATGGTTTAGGCGAACCTGCCATTTCCAGGGTAGAAATTTCACGAATCTGTCTCGGTGCTTAGAAAATAGGAAATATCAAACAATTTGCACAAAAATAACAATCGAAAAGCATCCAAGTTGAGGGAAATAAAAGCGATCGAACAAATCATTCTCTCCAAGGAAATGCTATGCCCATGAAATTAAATTGTGACAACAGAGATATTTTTTGACCATTAACAAATTTTTTAACAGTTCATGAATGTTTGAGTAAAAGTACCAACTAAACATATTTCTTTATTGTAAACAAACTTTGCTCAAACGTTTTCTCAGTGTGTAATCGATCAGTATTTTAATTATTTTTGCAGACTTATCCCAAAACTCGGTCCCATAAAAATGATGGCAAGCTGGGCGGGCCTAATAGCAATCCTCATCGTCACTATTGCGGCGGAGAGTAAGTGAATAAAAACTGTACGAAAATGTCGTTCAAGTGTCCACTGCATGTTCCTATACCATCCGGAGCGATTCGCAATTTTCCCAACTCTACAATATCCCCGAATGTCCCTCGTACTCAACGCCTAACCGTAGCGAATGCTCGCACTGTGCCACTGTGCGGTTGGACTTTGGCACTGCAGGCGTGCACTTTGCACGGTCTACTCTGCAACAATCCTGCCATGAAATTTCTACTCATGAAAACTGTAGAATTTGAGAAGAGAGTTTGGAACTAATGAATGAATCTTTTTATACAGGGAGAGACAATGAATGTGCTCCAAGCAAAGGCTTGGAGAGCGTAGTGTGCGTTTGCAGCGCGACTTACTGCGACTCAAGCTCGAGAAATGTGCCTGAACGAGGTTTCTATCGAATTTATGAATCTGGCAAAAGTGGAAACCGGATGAGGAGCAAGCTCGGTCGTTTTGAAGAAACTCAATCGACTACGTCGAATGAGGATGAAAAAATAACATTGATTATTCGTCCTTATGAACAATTTCAACGGATTCTTGGCTTCGGTGGAGCTTTCACGGGCGCAGCATGCGAAAATATACAAAGACTGAACAGCGAAGCTCGACAACGTTTATTGGAGTGAGTTTTCGGCCCGGAATCGCAATAAACAACGAACAACAAACGTTCGAGAAAAAATTAAGGCATTTTATAATCGTGACGACTGCTTCGAGGTTCGTTAATATTTTCCAAATTTCCAGATCCTACTTCGGCCAAGACGGTAGCAGGTATAATCTTGGTCATGTACCAATCGGGGGCTCGGATTTTTCACGGGAGCGTTACACTTACGCCGACACGAGAGACGATTTTCTGCAAAGATTCAGCCTTCAACAGGAAGATTACCATTTTAAAATTCCGGTGATGCAAGAGGCTCTTCGTGCCAATCCTGAGCTTTTGTTCACAGCTGCTACTTCGTACGTTCCCGAGTGGATGAAAACGGAGCATGGAGAATATCATGCCGGTAATTAATTCAGACTTTTCCATTAGCGATCCCGATCAACATTTCGTATTGATAATTAACCCCAATTTTGAAAAATTCATATTTCTGGTAAAATTGAAGGGAAAGGGTTCAAGTTGGGCTCATTCTTTTCGTTTTTTGAAGCAGAATCGAGTGAGCCTGGAACAATTTTGCTTGAAGTGAAAAAAATCAGTCGAAAATGCAGTAAAACAATGAAAAAAAAAAAAAAAAAACGAGAGAACGAAGGGCGAAAGGGCGCAGGATTTCGAGTTTCCTGGGGTCGTTTTTGAGATCCCAGGTTACCGTTCTAGGGTTGAAGACAAAGCCTCTGTAATTAATGCTAAATACATCGTAACTAAATAACTAAACGTTAATTAAAGCCAATAATTAATGCTGCGCAGGTTTCCTGAGAGAGGAATATTACCAAACGTACGCGGATTATTTGCTGAAATTCCTTCACTCGTATGGAGAAAAAGGATTGAAAATGTGGGCGATATCTCCAGGCAGTACGCCTGTCGATCTTGGTAAACACAGTCCGTACAAGAACACGATGAGTTGGTTAGAGGCACCGGTGGCTCATTGGATCGTGAAGAATTTGGGGCCAAGTATCGCAGCTTCAGATTCGAGTGACACTCTTATCCTCGTTGGCGACGATTTGAGAGAATACATTCCCGACCATGTGGACGGGATATTCCAGAATCCCGAGGCTGCTAATTACGCAGCAGGCATCGCCGTGCACGCGAATTTGGACAATGTGACATCGCCACAGTTCCTCGATCGTCTTAACGGAGCCTACCCTGACAAATTTCTCTTAGTCACAAAAAATTCTGTGGGTCGGTGTGCCCGAAAATAAATTTTCAAAATTTTTTCCAATCGATGCGACCGAATCTAATGATCAATAGAGAATTTTCTAATTAAATTCATTCGGCTATTCACCAGGTGATCTGCCTTGGGACGTACCGAAAGTCAGCAAAGGCAATTGGCATCGAGGGGAAAGGTACATTTTGAGCATCATCGAAAACTTGAATCACTGGGCGACCGGATACATCGATTCAAATTTGGTGCTAAACACGGAAGGAGGACCAAATCATGCCGGAAGTAACAGCGATGCAGCGATTATCGTCGACCATTCGAAAAACGAATTTTACAAACAGCCTATTTACTACGCCCTGGCCCATTTCAGCAAATTTATTCCCCGAGGCTCCGTGAGAATCGGTTCAGTTACGAGCGATTATCTGGACCACGTGGCTTTCTTGACTCCTGATGATCAATGTGTCCTCGTTGTTTACAACAGGTGACATTACTATTTTCCAATAAACAAACTTTCCAACCGTTCTCCACCATCGACCATATTCACGACTAACAAAATTTTGCAATTTTTCAGAAATCCTCAAGACAAGCTGGTTGTCGTTGAAGATCCTACGGAAGGAAGTATCCTCACGAACATCCCACCGTATTCAATACAAACAATAATCTACAAAACGTAGAAAAAAAAAAGAACTTTCGAGTACGTAGGAGGCTTGAATTACGTTACCCTGAGAGTCATACATTTGCGTAATATCGCGCCTCGAAATTTATATAACTCTTTGGGATCTTTGTGTTCGCCGATTACCAATGCTGACTCCAACATGATAAAAAGACGAAAACTTTTGACCAAAGTTATTGTCGTTCCAAATTTCAAAGTATTCCGTATAAGATGAACTTTCTTCATGACTCAGTACAAAACTTGACGATTTATTCATGTCTAGTATTAATGTTATTAACAAAAGAAGGTCTGTTTATATTTTTGATGAGTTTATGAAATTCCTAGTGATTATTCGTAACCGATTAACTCACGATCTAATAAATGTTGGTAGTAAAAGAAAAAAATTTGATTATTTCCGGAGTATTCTTTCTTACCCTCTAGCCGAATGTACCATTTTCCCAGTCTCGAATCGACACCGTGAGTTCTTCTCATGCCTAAGATCTGTAAAGTCTCGAGATTTACTGTAACTTTTTCAAACAAATCGAAGAAACGAATGACCCGAATTTTCAAAGCTCATCGATGTTTTACTTTTTTTACGATCCATAAACACGCACATAAATATCCGTGGAAATGCATCTAAGAATGTTGGATTTGGGTCAAACTCACTGGTCGGTTATCCGGCCATGAAACCAGCCACTCTGCAACTGTTACTTCTCGAGGAAACGCGCGTATAGTTTTATTAGTCCTTCGGGTCTCGTTCATACATAGGTACGGAAATTTGACCAGCACGTATGTATAAACTATCGCGTGGTTCTGATTGCAAAACTGATGAATAAGTAACTCACCGCGAAATACAAAAAATTCACATTTTCATGCATTTATTGGAGGATCAAGGGGCTTTTGAAATTCATTTTCAATCTAGAAATATCGGGCTTTTGACTGTAATAAAAATGTCAGAATTTTACAATTCCAAGTATTATTTATAAAGTCTACGAGGCATTGAGGAAGCAACACGAAACGTAATGTGCATTCCAATATTTCAACTTTGTTACGCATACTTCTGTGAATATTTACTGTTTTTTCGAATGTTTTGCATTGACGCGGACATTGTATCGGATTTTCAACGAGCTTTAATAATGCCTTAAAATATTTAAACGGTTTGTTGTAATTCATCGGATGCTCGAATCTGATGAATAAACAACTTCGGCCGTCCTACGACCAGTCGACGACGACCAATTTATATTTACTCAATCGGAGTCCAAACTATGAATGAAATTAATAAACACTTGAATTGAAAATATTTGTATCACGCGAATGTGATAAAATGCTCCGAAAATATGGTAAAACTATTAATTTATAAGTTAACTTGACTAATTGAGTGCGATCGGGTCCGCCACGCTTGCAAAAATCTTCAGATTTTCGTCGAGCTGCTACCAGTTTATCTATTGCCCGAAAGAACGTATATTTCGAAAGATTGTCCATG
Source organism: Campopleginae sp. 14b (assembly GCA_030522525.1). Classification (NCBI taxonomy): domain Eukaryota; kingdom Metazoa; phylum Arthropoda; class Insecta; order Hymenoptera; family Ichneumonidae; species Campopleginae sp. 14b. Next base: position 357,811 of record JAPYYS010000010.1, read on the forward strand.
ACAATTTACTTGGCGGAGTCTATTTATTGGTAAAGAGAAAAATAAAAATAAAAACGAATGACGATCACTTTCGGACTTTGCCCGAAGCTTCAATCAGCTGTTATCAACAGTGCAACGTCGTAATGTCTGCCATCCGTTTCCGGCACGTCAAAAACCAAAGTTTTTTCATGTTTTCTTTTTTGAAAGCGCCGTAAGCTAATTTTTGTTTTTTAATAAACAGAATCTGGGATCAAGTTTCTTTATGATGGAAACTTTCCTGAAACTCAATCACCGATTAGTTTTTTTATAGTTAACATTAGCGTGGGTGCTTCCCTAAGGTACTGTATTAAAAATAAAAATTTCAAAATGGAATAATTAACAATTTTGCCCCGTACGAGGCTCTGCAGCTGTGCTTTTTATAATCAAGGGATTTTGAACTATGATTTACCACAACAATTGGTAAACATTAACCGTTATTGTTCAAACAGCTGAACTACGTAAGTTGATGGAGATTATTGGCCAGTAGAATGAAAGACAAACTGAATGATCGAGCAGGCGGTTCATCGACCAAAACCTCAGCAGTTATTGTAATGTTTCGGTGAGTGAATGCGTGCGTAAATAATCAATGATAATATAAGTGTATTTTGTCATTAGCCTGACACCTGGAGAACTAAAAATAAAAACCCGACATGACAGACGAGACGAAAGACATTCTTTGTTTTGTAAATAGGAACTCTGTACGATTAAATTTCCATGAGAAGTGTCGGACGAAATAAAATTTATTTAAATCGCAATAAACTGAGTTTTTCTGACTACTTTATTTCGCACATATTCGAACTATTGAAAGTCTTTTTTTCGTGCCTTTTCGTGGTTATTAAAAAGAGGGAATTCCACTCGCAACCTGCGCGACCAATCTCACGATGTTTTCTTAAATAATAAAAACAATTACGATGCATGGGAACAGGGGGGATGCATTGAATAAATATTGATTTTGGTTTCAGATGGAGATCGACTTCCAAACAAGTAATTCATTTGAAAACGTTTCATTCAACTCAGAGCGTCTCGTTGCTTCGTTCGTCTTGTGGAATGCTGTATGACGAATACGCGTAAATGAAATATAGTGACGTACGAAATAAGTGGCATACGATATAATTAATTTGAGCTGCTGGTGAATTACGAGGGATCAGCAATTCTTAACGCAACGAGGCTCGTTCTAACACTGACGAAATTTGCTGCGGAATTTTGTCCGGGTTCATCAAAATCAGTCGAATTTTCGAAGCGAAAAAATTCGAGACAAAAACCAGTTTGTTCGGCTGTTGTTGTGACGCCACTGTATGTATTGAATGCGCAGGCGAGATCCTCGTGATGACTTCAATCAAGCAGTGACTTGGTCGCTGGTACAGCTCGCCATAGCGACGTATTTTTTTTCTCCACTCGTTACTCATGTTTGTTTTATTTATTGAGGCTTATCAGTGTTCATTGACTCGGATAAAAAAAATTTCCGCGTCAAATTGGCAGCGGGAACGAGTGCCAAAATCGTAAAAGTGCCTGAATCAATTGCTTCGAATCTCGAGGAATTTACCAAAACCAGTTCGACGCATACACAAGAGGTAAAGAAGCATGTAAATAGTTTGTATCGTTACAAAAACGTTCAATTTCCAATTCTAGTTATGTAAATAAAGTTGAACTTCTCTTAAAATGAATTTTAATTCCGACAAAATATATACACAACGAGATACTACAAACATTTTATGACAACAAATTTTATCTCAAGGACAAAAGTGACTTTTTCATTATCTAATTTGAAGAGAAAAGAGCCAAGTTCCCAATGGAAGCATCTAGTTCGCGACCAAGCCAGCACAGTGGCTGACGGAAATTTCCAAAGTGTCCTGAAGGTTCGAAACATAGAATAACAAAACCTCCATTCCATTTCAATTCTGCCGATTTTTTCCGAGTGTTAAAAAGCCGCGTTCATCCACGCTAGGAATAAAAACAAATTGTAACTATTCTTTGATTCTCTCCTGTCAAGAATCGGACTTGATATTCAATGGTGAAAATTTTGAGATTTATGGAAAAATTGCTGCCACTATTATTTACAAATCAAATTGTACGATCCTAGTTCGGGTCTCGGTGTCCTTTATCAACCTACAGATTTTCGGCGTTTGTGGATGGCACGACCGGTATAAAAGAGCGGAAAACCTAGTATGAAATGCGAAGTCCGGTAGAGACGAGGCTAGTCAAAAAATATCGAAACTTCATTTCCTATTTGTTGTTTTTTTTTTCATCGTTTCACGAAAATAGATGCAACTTTTTCCATGAGAAATTAGACTCCCAGCAACCGTTCATTTCACCGGCATTTTTTAACCTTTCAAGTGCATACTGGGTTGTTTTGAGCCCAAAAATTTCCTGCCAACGATTGTTCGACATTTAATTTTTGTTTTCATCGAAAAATAAATTTAGCCCCATAAAATGTGAATAATTTACTTAAAAAAAATGCATATTTACCGGAATACAACGGTTAGGAAAATATCTTGGGTCAGATTGACCCAACATGCACCAGTGAATCTTATAATCTGTTCATGGAACAAAAATTCTTTATTTTTGTCGTGGATCGCATGAAATAATTAAATAAATTGTCGGATTTCATGCAGACTGCATATTATGGTGATGTGTGAACCATTTTCCCATGGAAAATTCAGTCGCCCGTGACATAATGAACTATACGAAGGCGAATAAATAATAAATATTCTATTCCAGATTATATGATCGAGTGGACCAAGAAAAAATGTATTCCGCGAAGATAATTGTTCTGATTGTCAGTATTTCGAGTTTCAAAATAGGTAAATGTGAAAAAGTTGTTATTTTGGCAGAATGTTTATCGAAACATGGTGCATTGCTCAATGCCGAATGATTTTGTGTAATTAGGTAAAGCTCAAGATTGCATGCCGCGTTCTTTCGGTCATGGGAGCATCGTGTGCGTTTGTAATTCTACGTACTGCGATACAGCACCGCGAGATGTGCCTGAAAGAGGACGATATCGAAGTTACGAGTCGAACAAAAGTGGAAAACGTTTTAATCAGGAAGTGGGTAATTTTGAGATAGTTCCGAGTGAGGATAACGAGGTCGACTCGGTCATAATAACTCTTCATCCGTATAATACGTCACAAGAGATTTTTGGATTTGGCGGTGCGTTCACCGATTCAGCCGGCATAAATATCATGAAGATGAGCGAGCAATCGCAAAATCAAATTCTGGAGTGAGTGTAATAAAAAAATGTGCAAGAATCATCGATGATGATAAAAAATAGTAAAGTGAAGATTTTTTCTTCTCTCGCGTTTTTTTTTTCAACCAACCGAAATGATAATTTGGTAAAAATTGCAGAGCGTATTTCGGACTGAATGGCAGCAGATACAGTTATGGTCGTGTGCCCATTGCTGGTTCAGACTTTTCGACGAGAGCTTACACTTACGCCGATGTCAAGGATCCATCATTAGAATCATTTGCTCTTGCCCCGGAAGACACTATGTACAAAATTCCTTTGATGCATAGAGCTCTTCGAATAAATCCTGAACTGAGATTTGTCTCGGCACCTTGGTCTCCACCGATATGGATGAAAACTAACAACGCATACAGTGGCTTCGGTAACAAGTTTGATTATTTCTTTGTTTTTGTTGTTGTTCGATAAGAAGCGTTGAAAAAAATTGGTGATTGATTGACATTCGACGATTACAAATAGTTTCTCATGAATATTTCGAGACATTGAAGATGAACTTGTCGAGAAATGAAAATGCAAGAACGAAGTAAATTTGCTCATTATTTTCGTACAGGTTTTCTGAGAGACGAGTATTATCAAACGTATGCAGATTACTTGGTGAAATTTCTTCTGGCGTATCAAGAGCGAGGACTGGAAATCCATGCGATTTCAACCGGAAATGAGCCCATGGACGTTTTGTTTCCATTTTTTAAACTAAGCAGTTTAGGCTGGACACCAAAAACAGTCAGTACTTGGATAGCTAATAATTTAGGTCCAAGTATCGCTGCGTCCAAATCGAACCGAACACAAATTCTCATAATTGATGATCAAAGAGTCAATCTCCCCTGGTTCGCCGACGAGATATTCGAGAATGAGATCGCCAGAAATTATACCGCAATGATCGCTGTCCATTTCTATTGGGACGACTACGCCCCAGCGAACGTTCTCGACGTTACCCACGAGAGAAATCCCGATAAATACATCCTCATGACCGAAGCCTGCGTCGGTAAGTTAATTCCTTCGAGATTTCCAATTTAATTTTTCACAGTTATGTGAATTATTTTTTATTTTTCTCGATGATACTCCAGGTAATGGAGTTCCGGCGAATGAAAAAGTTAGTCTGGGCAATTGGGAACGCGGAGAAAAATATATTTCGGACATAATTGAAAATCTTACTCATTGGGTAAACGGTTGGATCGAATGGAATTTAGCTCTCGATGAATCAGGAGGTCCCAATTTCATTGACAACAATGTCGATGCCTCTATAATCGTCAATCCCGATGCCGACGAATTTTACAAGCAACCAACCTACTACGCTCTTTCTCACTTCAGTAAATTCATAACTCGTGGATCTCAAGCTATAAGCACAACGAACAGCGGTGACATAACTCACTTGGCAGTTGTCACTCCTCAGGAAGAAATTATCGTAGTTCTCTACAATCCGTGAGTAGAAATCACCACTCAAATCCAGCTCCCAACAATCAGAGTATTCATCACTGAATATCTCGTTAAAATATCAAACTTTCATTACAGAAGCAATGACACCAAAACTGTCACGATAAGAGATCCTGAACTGGGACACATATCGAGGAAACTCTCACCGAGGTCGATACAAACAGTCATTTACAAACAATGAGCCAAGCAAAGTTGTGAGATGTTAGAAAAGCTTTTTAGGGACTCGAAAAAATGTCTCCTGCTCCCGAATGGTCGAAAACGAAAAGTCTGCCAGCAGACCAGCCTGGAATCAGAAGGATGTCTAGATATTGCTGCGAGTTTTTTTGGGCTTTACAAAATTTGCTACGATCGTCATTTCCGAGTATGAATAACCAGTCATTTGTGTAAAAGCTGAAATAAACGTTTCTTCGTCGTATCGGATCACGTTAAAGCTTCCAAGACAGTCTGACTGATTTGTAGCTTCGTTTAATGATCGGGGCAATTCTGGAGTAGTCTGTGGGGGCTCATTGAAGTTTGCATGGTTGGAATGCAACGAAATTTATTTTTTTCTTCAGCTCAGTCCATAATTATAACTCAATATTTGACTTAGACAATAAAACGATTCCCCCTAGTGACCAAAAAACACAATCTCCACGAAAAATTGGCATGATTTTCAAAATTCAATAAATGAATAATAGAAAAAATATTTTTCGTTGAATCTCAACGTTGCAAACTTCGGAATCATTCTGTGGGCTATATTTTCCTAACAATTCTAACGGCGGGTTCAAACCGAATCCACCAAATAAAATGGTCGACCATCGAGAATTATTCTCATATCTCGTCTCAATCCCAATTATTCGATTAAATTAATCAGACACGACGAGTCCCTATGAAACGAGCCTCGAATATCATGACTTTAGGTATATATTCGGAGAATAAAATTTCGTCAACTTTTTCATTGCGAATTGCAATATTTATTAAATTTTTTGAATCCCTGCAACTACCACTTTGGCTAGAATGTGATGAAAAATAAAATACCATAGTATCGTGTGTTTTATGATGCCGAGAAATATGTTTCTTGTGGAATGAGATCGAGGCGAAACCGCGAAGTCTTCGTATGCGAATATTTCTTGCGAATGGCAAATCCTCCCGAAAGTAAACGATTATTCTGAAGCCCAAAGTTCCTTTATCTGACATTATCATATCTTGAAGCCACTGATCATTGAAAGTCTAATACTGTGTCACGTCACTGTGAAACGTTTTCTTTTTCCGCAACGTTGCGAAGTGGTTATGAATGATAAGATAACGAGACCGGATGTGGACTCTGATATTCGAAATCTCCAGTAGCCGATTCGTATAATCGCTAGAAATCCCATAAAAATAATGATTTTTATCGATAAGTTCTCGTGCCCAAAGTCGAAGAAAGTCACAAGAGCGAGGTGAGGGAATTTTGGTTTTAATTTGCAAAAAAATTGTTGCCTTTGGATGGAGAAAAAAATTCAAGCATGGGGTCCGTTACGATGGAATAATTTCGAAATCAAAATCTTCGATTAATGACTCGTATTGGGCACCCAAAGTCTGGAATTTTCATGGATCAAGGAGACACTGCACGATTTAATTCGTGGAAGAGAATCATGAGAATAAAATAAAATAAAAACAATTTTTCTCTGTCACACTCTGTGAATATTTGGATCGATATCTTTTTTGGGGAACGATTTATTTTCGCTAGAATCCGTGCAGCCCTCATGTGACCACCAATGACCTTGAAATACTATCCGTCTCATACGACCCATCAATGCATATATCGCTTGTTAAAATACTCGGAGAAAAATATAAATGACTTTGCTTTTTGACAGCTTTTTGAACCTTGAATAAAATTGAAAATAATTTACAATTTCGATATAAATGCATGAGAAATGTATTTGAATATCGATACTTCTATAGACCAAGGTCAGTCGGTAGACCGCAGTGTCTTGCTGGCTTCCGACATCGTTAGATTGTCGTAAGAATATCCTGCATAGAACTCGTCTGGTGTAAGTCAAGCTCGAAATAATCGGAGGGCAGTGAAGAAGTGAAATAAAACAATTTGTTGATGTAGAAAAAATAGGCGGAAATTTAAGGTGATTTCTTAGCTCTCCCCTGTAATGGCAATTGTTCGATATTACGTCGCTTCATACCGGCAGAAAGCAGATTTCTAATTCCTACTTTTCGTTCAGTCCAAACTTTTCATCGACATTGAGTTTTTTCTGAATGGACATCGATGGAAAATGTGAAATTCGCCAAAATATCGCGTTGATATCGGTTCGAAATTCATCAGCGTCCTACTTTGGGTTACGAACTTTATTTCTGTCAGAGATTCGTGTCATTTGGTTCAGTGAATTTTACGGGAAAATGGGCAAATATTGGGGGAAAAAAAACGAGGCCACGAAGATCGATTTGCATGATTTGAAATTTGATACAATTTTTGTGAACTTGATGAGAACGAAATCGAGTAATACGGAGGGATTTAGTTTAGTCTGATTTTTTTTTCAATTTTTGAAGGAAGTGAGACGAAAATATTCAACAGATTGAGTGCATGGGTTCGCAATTTATTATTTCTTCAGAAGCAGAAAACGTCGAGGATGGTGTCGACGATACCAATTGTTATCGTCATTCTGGTTGCAATTTCGTTTTCATTAGGTCAGTAAATTTGACGATTGATGGAAAATTCTTGTCAGTGAATAAGAAAAAAAAGCGATACGAGGATTTTGATTTTTCGGATTTCTATCGAAGGTACCAGCCATAATACGTGCGTGCCACGTAGTTTTGGATACGATTCCGTCGTATGCGTATGCAACTCGAGTTACTGTGACTCTACCCCAAGATTCGTGCCCCCTAAGGGTCAATATGCATTCTACCAATCTAGCCGAGCAGGACAACGGCTCGATCTGAAACTTTGTCATTTCCTACATCGTGCAGAAAACATCTATCGACCTGCTACAATTTCTGTGACCTTACGTCCGAATGAGACATATCAAACGATGCATGGCTTTGGTGGAGCTTTTACCGATGCAGCGGGAATTAATATCATGAGAATGAGCCAGAAATCTCACCAGAATATAATGGAGTAAGTGAAACGTCGAACCAAATCAATAATTATCAAATTAAAAAAATTTCAATTCTTACATTTTTTTTCAAATTTGAAAATTAAAATTTTTTTTAATTGAATAATTTTAACAATTTCAATTTCTTAATTTTCAAATTGTTTAAAAAACAATTAAAAATAAACACATCGTTATGAATATTCAATTTTGCAGAAGAGAAGAGTCTCTTTCTTAATTATTAAAAAACAATGTCCGAAATGAGGAAAACAATGGGAAGAAATAATTAATTGTCGAAATTAATCGAATTCGAAGGTTTTTCGAGTGATACGAATTGGAACGATTTTCAGATCTTATTTTGGCGTTAACGGTAGTCGTTACACACTCGGGCGTGTGCCGATTGCCGGGACCGATTTTTCGACCAGACCCTACTCGTACGACGATCATGAAGGCGATGTTGGTCTGAAAAAATTCGCGCTATCGCCCGAGGATTATCAATACAAAATTCCCTTAATGAAAGAAGCGCGATTGCTGTCTCCGGGCTTACGGTTCGTTTCTGCGGCGTGGTCAGCACCGGCATGGATGAAAACTGATAACGATATTGCCGGGTTTGGTAAAGCGAATGGAATAACGGAGAAAAAAAAGTGAAAAATGTGTAAAAAAAAATAGAGTGAGCGAGTGGATATTGGAAAATTATTTTCGAGGAATTTTGATGTTCGAATCGACTTGTCCATAGGATACCTGGACGAATCTTATTACCAACCGTTTGCGGAATATCTGACTAGATTCCTTGAAGAGTACAAAAACCAGGGACTGGAAATCTGGGCAATAACGAGCGGAAACGAGCCGAGCAGAATTTACACACGAATTAGGAGTTATAATTCCATGGGTTGGACATCCCCGGGAGTGGCTAGATTTCTAGCCCATAATTTAGCCCCCGCAATCGCACGATCACGATCCAACGACACTGTCATTTTAATTATCGACGATCAACGCTGGGCTTTGCCAACACTCGTCATCGATATTTATCAAGATATCGCTGCTTATAATGCCACCGTTGGAATTGCCATTCACTGGTACACCGACTACCTCTTTACACCACAAGTCCTTGACGAGACGCACGATCTATATCCCGACAGATTTTTGCTCCTCACGGAAGGCTGTGCTGGTGAGAAATTCGAAAATTCAAAATTACGGAAAACAAACAGAATCAAAATAGCTATTCAAAATTCAAATTGCATTCCAACGATCGAATTTGATCATGAAGTTTTTTTTTTTCAATTATAATACACACAAAATTGAATTGTTGGATCAAATGCGGGATCGAAGAATCATGATAATTGGGCAGTCATTTGCGTCATTTTAGACTAATTATCATTAAAATTATTCATCATTCTCATAATTTAAAAAATTGATAAACGAGAATTGGAATGAATTTTGAGATAATGTACCTGATGATAAGAATTGCTTATTGAAACAGGACAACAACCGACGTTCAGCGTAGGAGTCGCGTTGGGTGATTGGAAACAAGCTGAAATTTACGTGCTCGACTTGATTGAAAATTTTCTGCACTGGGTGACAGGATTAATAGATTGGAACCTGGCGCTCGACCTCGAAGGAGGACCCAATTGGATCCAAAATTTCGTCGATTCACCGATAATCGTGAATCCTGAAACCGATGAATTCTACAAACAGCCATCTTATTATGCTCTCACCCATTTTAGCAAGTTTATTCCTCCTGGATCGATGAGAATTGGCACCGAGAACACCAATTACGAGGACGCTGTGGCTTTCCTCACTCCTGAGAATGAAATCGTCTTGGTCATGTGTAACCGGTGTGTTGGCAAAAATTATAATAGCTAGAAATGCAAAAATCAAACTTTTTACACGAAACGAATTAACGAGAAATTTCAAGATTACGAAATTTCCAAAATTGCTAAATTTTCATGAAAAATTTTTCAAACGTGATTATTTTTTCGAAAACAAATTCAATTTCCAAAAAAAACGTCGCCGCCGCTACCAAAAGTTCGATGTTTTGGATTTTACGCTCCTGGCGACGAATTTACGGGGACAGACAGGCAAAGGGAATCCCATCGGGAATTTAACGCTTGTCATTAACTTTACAGGAAGCCGCATAAACTAAAAGTTCTAGTGACTGATCCCGAACGAGGACATACGTCGCTCGATATGTTGCCGCGATCGATAGGAACGCTGATTTACAAAAGATAAATGAACAAGTTCGCTGCACTGCATTGAGCCGAATCGCCCTCGGTTATTCATGGTCAGTGGGCTCAACGTGATCTTTGGAAAAAAATAATAGGAGAAAAACGTTGAAGAGAAAATTATTGGAAAAACGAATCGTTGAAATATTTCATTGAAAAGTTGACCTCCCATAAACGGTTGTTTCTCGCTGACGTAAAATAAACTGGAAAGAAAAACCAATCCTACAAATATCATAAAGAAAAAAACTAGGAAAAGTATTTTTTCGTTATTTTCGATCGATTTAGCGAAGAATAACACCAATAAAAATGACGTAGTGAAAGATCATTCAATGATTTATAAAGGGTTTGATATCTACATTGGTATGTTCCTTGGGTTATCATGGATAATAAGTCTTCTCCCACTTTGGATTGTGTTTGGATCCTCGTACAACTCTTGGAATATATCTGGGGCAATGATCGTTGAGTGGCCGCAGATAAATCTGAATACCAAGTTCCCACGGAGTGCGTTTCTTCTCCATGGGTCTAGTTTTGTGCTTTCGTATGTAAATGTCTTTCCACTGATCCACTTCCGGTAGAGGCCTTTGTTAAAAAGTAATATTAATAGATTAAATATTCATTAAATATAGTTTATTATAAATTATTGATAAAATTCAAAAAATAATATTCAAATAATAAAGAAGCTCGAAAATTGATGAAATAAATTGTTGAATTGCGAACAGAGTCTTCCTTGGCATGAGAATGAAAAGTTGAGAAGGTGGAAGATTGCGAAACGTCAAGAAATATTCGGATAATCGAATTTCTTGTTCGACGAAAAGTAAAAAGTTAAAATCTGTCAGACCCAACGAGCATTCATTGGCAATAGGAAAAAAAATTGAAAACTCACTGAATTTTTCATATATTTGGAACACTATTTTTTAAATTAAAAAAAAAAAGAAACGAACCTGTGACGAGGTCTGTTGGACTGCATCAATTTAAAGCGTTCCTCGAGCCAAGTTCTCTTCATATTACCAACGACGTTGGCGACGAGTCCATCACCGTTTTGTAGATACGGTTTCATAAGCACACCAGCTCTCTCGCGTGGTTCGTTGACGTAGAACTTAACAAGATGCTCGAGGACTTCCTCGTTGAGGCCATGCACTTGATCGTCTTCGATTTTTTCGAAAAGTTTCATCGGCTTGGACATCCAGCAGATGTTGCGTCGAGGATTTTCGTCGTTGTTCCAAGTATGCATAAGTGTTGTATTGAGCTGATAGACACAAAAAGTCCACCACTTGCCGTTAGTGATTACCATTTGATTCGTCAGCGGATAAGTCATCTCGTTGAAAGTTGAAAATCCTGAAAAAACGATATTGTATTAGTCGCAAAAGGAAAACCACGAGATTCATGGAGTCGATTCGTTTGGATGAATTTTTAGGAAATTTACCCAAATTGCAAGCCTGTGACAAAAGCCAACCCCACGAGCCCATAATGGCCTGAGCTCTGAGAGCATCAGGTAAATCGTCGAGTTGTCTGGTTGTCAAATATCCGCTCTTGTGATAAGAAATGAGACCATATTCGCTTTTATCTCCAGGCCAAAAGCCAGGAATGTTTGTTCCGTGTCGCCTTTCCATTCTGTAGTTGAAAGCCCTTGGATCGTATTTCGATACTGGCACATCAAAATCCGTGTTCTCCGAATCAGACAATGGAATTATTTCAGGCAACGGCAAATGGTGCCTCGATTGAAAATTGGGTTCTCCGACAAATTGGATGCCTTTGTCGCACGGATAAGTCGGGTAATCCTTCGGTCTCTTTGTCACTGCTTTGGCTCTTCTGGCCGCCGCTTTCCGTCTCCATATCTGAACACATCTCGGAGTCTCCAATCCGCCGACAAACCAAAACGCTTCGATTCGTGGGTCAAAATCCGTCTCTGCCTCTGACCAGTGCCGGTTTTCTGGAGCCAATTCAGACACAAGCGTTCTGTGCACTTGTTTGCTTACCGCTTTGCTTACTATGTCGCTAACAACATCCGGCTTTTCACGAGTCTCTTTGTCCAACTCTTCCAATCGGCTGCAACGAAATTCATGAGGGGGTCGTTTGGTAAGCCGTTGCTATGATAATGTCTGATGTGAGCTCGAACACGGTGTAGAGAACGTTGAAGTTCTACTTGTGGAATTTTTTACAGTTAAGGGAATGAATTTTGGGATTGATTGTTAGTTTTTATAGAGCGGAATTTGCTTGAAAGTTGAGAATAACTAGTAACATTGCAGCTGGATGTATAGAAAACTAGTTGATGAATTTTGAGACCGGGTTGTATGAACAAGTAACGAATGAAAGTGAGGTTATGTCACGACGAAATAAATGTGAAAAACTTACTTCCTGCCGGCATATTCAAAGAGGAGAGAGTCCTCGATCGATCCCTTTATTTTTTGCACGTTTTCTTTGAGTTTTTCCGGCGTAATAATCTCGTTGTAATATGAAGGAAGACCCGGCTCTTTTGGGACGTGGGTTCGAGTGATGTATTGTATTTGGTCGATCGCGTTGTAGTTGTAGTTGGTTTCGGTAAACATGACCGATTTGTAGCCCCAATAACGAGGCATGTTCAATTTGATCATTTTTTCCTCGACGCTTCTTGCATCTTTAATTCCTTGAGCCAACTGTTCTCGTTGTCTTTTAAAATACGACTTGAAAGAGGGATCCTCGATAGGTGGATAACGCTGCTCAGTTTCTGTTTCTTTTTCCGTTACCGCTGTAACACTATATTCACGTTGTTTTATCATCACTACGGAACTTCTCACTTTCCCGAGAATATCGGGCTTCACTCTAACGAGCAACATTTTTCTTTATTTTTACGAAAAACTATCGAATTTTTGGGGCTGCAACAATCCTCTTTTGAGGTTAGTCAAACGAGCACCGCCATCTTGAAAGAGCAGACGACTAAAGCGACGCCCTGAACATAGCTCGTTATCGTTATCCGAACATCGACCACACATCGATGAACACAAAATTATTATTATGATTATCATTTCTATCCACCTCTACTTTCAAGTAGGATTGTCACTTTTTTTGTTTTGATTTTCATAGCCCTCTCGATCTTGACTTCACAGAGAATTTTTTTTCTATCACTCTCTGTTATTATTTCGACCTACACAGAAGAGTCGTTCACTTAGCCTCATAGTGTTTGGCCCCACACCCCAGTCGTTGTCAGTCCCGTGCATGTTTAGAACACGTGAACGCGACAGGAACCAAGCTATTACAAAATCCTCTTGCCAAAGATGATTTTGTGAGAGCAGGCCGTACGCAGCGTCCAGCACGTACGCCTCAGCCTCAGATTTACTTTCAATTTTCCCATCTCTTCGGTAACCCTGTTTGTCGATTCTTTGATAAAAGTGAATTTTTTCGAAATTTGATAACCACATTCACTAAGGGGATTCCTATTTCCTCCTCAGGAAAATAAATAATCAGAGATACGTAATCGTACTTTCTGTTACGAGAATAATCTCAATTTTGTTTATAAAGATAAATATAACGGTGTCTTGCATAAAATATGATTCATCAAATTTATCGATAAGATATATTTTCATGAATGAATCAAAAAAGTTAGGCTTGCAATTATAAAATTTCTCGTCTGCGATGCAAGCTTTTTCGAAATAACACCAAAATCAGTCAAATGAAAATGCATTTTGGTGTCGATTGAAAAAATCATTGAAAAACAACGGAAAAATGAAATTTTCGAGTAATGAATAGAGTATTCATATGAAAATGGAAATAATAATGATAAACTGCGGGAGTCACCGAACAGATAATTATTAAAAACCTACCGTGAATCGAAATTAATTTTAGAAAATTCCAAAGAAATACGTCACGACCTATTATAATGGTGAGGAACTTCTAAAATACTAGATAACACCTATCGAACATGAAACATCGAAAAATTCTGGGCCACACGGAGAATGTCATGAAATCATGAAACATATAGTGATAGAGCATGTGTTGCAGAAGAAAAAGTCCTTGTAAATGGGCACTTCATCTAACTGTCGTCGAGGCAGCACCAGTCGTTCTAGCTGGTTATTGCCGTAATTCTCTCCCGAATTCGTAACAGAAAGCGGAAAGACTCCAAAGAGAAACAATCTTCGTGGTTGAACCCTGTGTGTTTTTATTTACCTTGTCTAAGTGGTTAATTTCCTTGCATCATAACTGTTCTAGTTGAAAAGTTTCGTTAGATACAGTAACGCGTTGAAGGACTAAAAACTTGTGCTCGGCTCAAAAAATTGTGGTAAGTTTTTTGGTTCCCCGCGTACGACAAAAAACATCGCACGCGAACGAAAATAAAAATCTATATTTCGATGTATATGACTTTGAGAATGATATAAGAGTCAAAAGAGTGAGAATTACAGAGGAACAAAAAACAATAGCGAATCAAAGTGTTGTTAAATTCTGAAAATCTGATTAATTTGTCCTGTTTTATCAAAAGTACCAAATTTTTCTATCAACAGTCAAAACAGTCTAAACGACACACGCGAGTTCAACATTTTTACTCAATATTTCATCATATGACGACGTTACAGGCTATGTACACTCGAACATCCGTCTCTCTCGCCCTCGTCCGTTTTTTGATCTCTCTCAAATATAAATATGAATAGATCGCTAATTATAATATTTTCTGGTTATGAAATATATCCATAAAATATATATGCAGTCGAACACGCGCCAGCTGTCACGCGTCAGGTCACGATGTTGGCGGAAAACTGCCATATTCAAATTGTTTCCGAATATGGCAGACGTGTAATCTTGCAATTATGTCAAAACTCATATTATCATGTCTATTTCGACTACACATGGAGCTCTAATGTTTAAAGAAAATTGGCAGAGAACTCGAAAGAAAAAAATAACCTATTGGAAAAATTCGGGAGTGTGTGACCTTGAACTACACGCGCTCATCAACGATCAATGACGCGAGCGTGCGATATATATATATCCAAATATGTGCAGCAAAATATATATCGATTGAATACACAACACGCGTCGATAAACTAGAGAATTTGTGTCCGACATTACAGTAATTATTGCGCTAACGATTTAATTAACAAAAAGTGCAGTGTAATTTTTTCGAGCATCAAAATATAGAATAGCTCATTTATCCAAAAAACGATAACTCAAAATAGCGCCAAGGTCCACCTTAATTACATCTCGGAATTCCGAATGGAGAAAAAGGGAAATTTGCGACTGATTGAACGATTTCGTTCCGATGCCTTGGCCCATTTCTTCTCTAGTGATTGCGTGTCGTGCGGAAGAATCCTAGACATGGAGGTTAGGTTCGCTCGTATGCATTTAGTATACCTATAGATCGATATCAGGTGTTTCCTGAGTCATTGAGCAGCTGTACGTCGATTTTCGTTCGAACATATTCAAACTCGAAACTAAATTGACTTTAATTTTTCATTTAATATTATACCATCGCTTTTTTCGTTCCTCAAGCGACTCCAAAAAAAAAAGTCCGATCTATATAATTTTTTATTTTTTTATTTTTGAAATGTGAAAAGAAATACGTGGGATAAACAAACATCCGGTATATATTTAAAAATTGACATGCCGTGAATTTATTCAGAATTTTTTTGGAAATAAAATAATCTCGTACATTGAGAATGCTCGAAAATGAAAAATTTCGATAGAAAAATGATTTTTCCATTTACCTCTCAAACACTCGCAGAGTCTGTTATTAGTTTTCATCCTGCCTTGATAACTCACATTCTTGTCAAATGTTTATGAAACGAAAAATCATGAATAACGATGTTGATTGGAATTTTTTTGTTTTATTTCCAGGTGAGCAGAAAAACCATTACAACATGAATTCAAATATAGTGCCTGCTGAGGCGTATAACATTGATCTGGAAAATGAGGGATTGGGATCAAAACTCTTGAGGAAAGCCCAAGGCAATCCTTTCCTCACAGTTGGTACGTGAATCAAAAACCTTTTGGGCCATCAAAAGCCAAATTCATGATTTTTGTTCATTTTCAAGTGCAGTTTTGCATGGAATTCTAAGCTCGATTTGGTAGCGCGATTATTGGACGTAAAATTTTATTTTGTCTGTCGAGAAATGAAAAATTTGCAAAGCCAGTAATTCGTTGAACGATCCAACATTAAAATTGGCCTTTTTTTCACAATCATTTGAGCGATCAAGATTTTGATCGATCAGTCCGGAAGCTCGCTTATTTTTATCGTGAAATTCATGTCGACTGGATAGCATTGTTTAGCAAACGTGTTAATGTTTCAGGAATCCTTGGATTTTTGTCAGCAGTCGGAATCGGAGCGTACCGCTTCAAGAGCAGAGACCAAAAGTTCCCAATTTCTCTTTACGTCATTCAACTTCGAGTAGCTGCTCAATCGGTCGTAATTGGTAGCCTCACAATCGGCATGGCTTACAACATGCTCAACGAATATGTCTTGAAAGACAAAAAAAATGAAACCAAATCGTTGGGAAATTAACTTCGTGATTTTGGCGCCGTCAGATAAAAAAATCGAGGAGACAGATATTTAGATTTTAAGAATGTATTACGAAACGTGCTATTGAAGTAATTTTTCATCATCGCAAGCTCCACGTCATGTTGAGGTGAGCTACGAAAAGCAACATTCGCTTTTTTCTTCGATTATACAGTTCAGTCCTTCGCAGTTTTTCTTGGCAACGTTTTATCAAAGATTCGACAAATCATTTCACCCTTCCCAACTAACACAAATCCAAAATACCAAAAACCAAAACTTCCGGTCTTAACATTCAAGCTCCAACTCCTTTGATCTCCGACATTCAGCGATTTCTTCAAATACTAACAAAACTACTCTCCGTCTCGATTCACCAATTGCAGAGAAATTTCGCTCGGGATACTTTAGTTCTATTTATTTATTAACCAGACCGACGAACAACAACTGATATTTTTTGTTCGTATTCATAAAATCATCGGTAACACATTAATGATATTCCTCAATGTTCCTCGTAAGATATATTCGAGGAGAGTCCCCAGTAGTTTATCTCAAAAATACAGATTACTCAAAACACGATATTTTCTTCATTAAATTCTGACATTTCCAAAAATTTGATTTGTGAGAATTTTTTGAAATGCTATTCGAATGAATTTGATATTTTTCGGTACTCTTGCTATTTTGCAATTCGAAATACTATGCCAACAAAGGGTGGATCGTGTAGGTGGCTATGAATAATATTTATCAACGTGATGGTCAAAGATATCCAAAACCATCAATCGAAGATATTGAGTAAAATAATAAAATGGTTTCTTTAAACAATTACAGTCTTTTACTGAAAATTTTGTTTTTGATTCCTCTTCCTTTTTTTTTACAGGAAAATACAATTCTTTCCAGTTACCCCTTTTAAGGACATATCAATTGAAGATTCAAGCACGCGTTAGCAAAGGACATCTTTCTTTTTCTAGTCGAAAAACTCGATCTAAAGAACTTCGATTTTCAAAAGTTCATTATTCACCAAAAAATGAAGCAGAATAGCAGTCGAACGACTGCAAAGGTAGAAAAAAATGACAAGCTTATTGAAAATTCTATCAGAAGATTGTTTTTTTTTCTTTTTTTATCACTTGCCCCTCTCCTTTCGATCTGAAATCCCTTACTATATATATGAAGATATTCTGTTGCAATTCACTACAAAACTCTCCTTTCGTGGAAATGCAATTTCACAATTTTTTTGGGAATTCTCGAGTATGCACGCGATGCTAGCGCTACGGCGAAGTCATCATAATGCAAGCAAGATCGAAGGAGAATCTCTGTAGCGTTGCATTTTTGCACTCAGCTTCTCTTGCTGCTCTCCAGTCTCCATCTCCATGCCAACGAATGTCAGATACGGGAAAAAATGGCGGATCAGGACGATAGAACGCAATTGCCTCCCGGCTGGGAATGCAGATTTGATTTGTGTAGCGGTCGACCGTACGTAAATCAACGACTAAATAACAATATTATCCATACATTATCAACAGAAACATTAGAGACGATAACATTCCCCTGAAATGGCACACGAAATTAAACGTTCGTGTTACGTACTCCTCGCGAGTGTCACTTTTTCTCTCGTTCGAATGTCAATTTCTATGGCTTTTGGACCTTACGTGAGATGATCAACTGCTATTAACGGAGTTCATGTGTTCTTCATGTACCTTCAAACGTCTTTTGATTAATCGTAACGATCACAACAAAATAAGACAAATTAGTAACAATCTCGACGTTTTTCAAATTAATTCGTTCTATTTATTGTTTTCCATCATTTAAATCGCAAAAACAAAAAAAAAATAACTTGTAAATGAATGCGGAGTTTATCGATTTTTCTATCGTCATGTATATTTTTGCTAACAGCAGTTCGAAAAGAAGAGACTAAGTTTAGAAAAATCTGAAGAATGAACAAGAAAACAAATGCAAATCGTTAAGCGAATCTGACAGGTTTTAAATAATCAATTATTATATTAAATACGAAAAAATTATATGCACCATCTCGCATTTCTCTTTAATTTTACTATTCTCTAAAATTAGGTACTTTATCAACCATTTCACCAAGAAAACATCATGGGAAGATCCAAGGGTCAGATATTGGCAGTATGCTCAATATGTACAGTCCCAAAATTCTCATATTCCAGCGAGCTCATCCTCCTCGATAAATCCGCCGGAATCCATACCTTTGCAGGTCAGTTCATCGACTCATTGATAACTTTTTTCATTCGTCAATGTTTATAATAATTTAAGGAACATCAGACACTGATTCATGACTTAGAAATCATTGCGATTTACCAGAAACGAAGAAAAATATTTGTCCTGGTATTTGCGCTTGATTTTCTTAAGAAATATGTTTTTTATGCCCTTGGGCAAGTGACAATTTTGCGGCAATAAATGAACTACTTTGTGGAGAATCTGCTGGGAAAGAAAATTTGGAACAAAATAATAATTTAATCTCAAGAGGATAATCTGATCCAGAGTCTGCTACGTTCTTGAATGAATCTAACGAGAACACAGTCTCTCGTGTTGGAAAAAACTTGGTACAACGATAGACTGTGTTTCATGGACTTACTACTTGGTGTTTCATATTGTCACTTGGCACTGAATTTTTTTCACTATTTAATCGACGCTTAATTGATTCAACAATTATTTACGCACGCTGCACACGGACCTTTTGTTTTCCTCGATTTATTCTTTTCTTTGAATATTTAAACGCAACAAAGACGGGTGGAGGTGGAGGTTTCGTTTATACCGGTGGGCACAGAGCCTTGCAAGTATATCCGACTCCGTCGCCTTATAGCAACCCGCAGCTTGCGTTTTTGCCACCGAGCGTTCAGGTAGGTTCGCCGAAAGCCCTCAAAAACCTCAGGAATAAGATTTCCCTCGTCGAACATTAAACTCGTATTTAATGAAAAAAAAAACAGTCACACTTTCCGTCCTCTTTGAGTATTGAGTATAATGAACATTTGATGGATTGTTCCATTGCCCGATGCGGCAGGCGGTGCCGCATTCGAAAATCACATAAATTTTTCCATGCGTCCGTAGGATTTCAAAACTCCAATGTCCACACGTTCCATCAGCGGCATGACCAACCGGTTCGGTGACATGACCATAGGATCTCCGACGCCAATCAAAAATATGGAAACCAGCTTGACCCAAAGCGGCGATACGGAAATACAAGTTTCGAAAATCAACGCTATGTTTCCTACCGTCTCTGACACTCATATTCGTCTGTTACTGAAAAAGTGAGATGAAACAGTTTCAATTTGACATTTAGCCTTCTTTTCCAAAAAACACAAAACTCTCATTCTCTTTTCCTTTCTTCACCACTGGCAGGCTTTGGATATTAATGCAAATAAAAACCACCATCTATTTTTCTACTAATTCTGCTTCAAGGATGTTTTACGCTTACGTTTCCAGCCTTGAACCAAGATCAATCGAAATTCTGTCTCTCGCTCGGAATTAATTATCTTCCAAATACCTTTTAAACCCTTCGAGCATTAATTTTTCATAAAAATCATTGGAAAACTCGTTGTTCAAATGATCAAAAGGAACGACGTGAGAATCACATCGACCGATTAATCGTTTTTCCAACAATCTTTCTTTTCGTTCGTTATCGGTGGACATCATTAGCCGATTTCCATCGATCAGAGAAAACAGAAATTCGGTTGGCACAGAGATTAAATCCTGGAAACTTGTGTGTAAAAAATTTTTCATCAAAATCTTCTCTTGTTCTAATTCGAGTGACTGTTCGGCTGTAACTAACTTGTGAAATAATTGCTGATTTTTCGACCAAACCCATTCGTGTCTATCTTAACGTGTTTAATTATTTCAAACGATTATCCAATAGTTTTGGTTTAAGTATAAAAACACAAAGCCCCCAACTTCTTGGCCATCTTTCAGAATTAGAGCTTAAGTTTTTAGCGGATGAATTTCAGGTACCATAATCGTGCAGCTCTGGTCGTGAGCGCCCTTCAGGTCGAAAAGAATCCGCTCTGCGAACCAGGACCTTGCACTCCGGTCGGTGTGCATTCCAACTACGCTGTGCCAAGATGGCGACTTCCTGTGCACGCTATACACGCAGCGCTGACTCTGAGTCCACCACGCGGGGCAAGACAGACCCCAAACTCCCCAAAAATGAAACTTAGGTTTATACATATTTCATTGTTTCTTTCAGTCACACCCAAATCCTGGATGCTAGATGTTGATACCTTGACATTCAATTTATATATCAATATATATAAATTTGTATCTCATCATATAGACGGATCGAACGTTATTACTGGATGCAGCAAATATTTTTGTCTCTATCATTTATTTCAAATATTCGAGTTGAAAGCAAATTTCAATACATTCTTCGAGATTTATTTTCACTGTTTTTTGAACTACAGTGCAAATCCATAGAGCACAGGGAACGTTGAAAAAATCATTTCCATATTTAACAAAATTGTACTCTGAGAATATTTTGCTCAAAAATCAAAAAAAAAAACTTTCACTGAACTATTAACGAGCTTGCATCTTGTAACATCGTTCTCTTGTACGAACGGTAAAAAATAAATTGGCCAAGTTTTCAAAAAGGTCACAAGTTCAGAAATTCGAAGAAAATTCCAAGCTTTTGTTTTTTCAATCGAGCCTCGAAATTTCTTAAATATTCAGCATGATTTTCAGACATTTGAAGTGGTTTTTCTCGAAATTACGTTGAAAAAAGTGGAGAATTTCATTCGTCACGATTTTTATGATAATTTGAGAATTTTGGAAATTTATTCGTTACCGTAGACCTCGTAATACTCAAAATTGTACAGAATTTGTTTCAGCGCTGTGTAGAAGTAGCATGCGTCGAGATTCTCTGCCCGACTTTTAGTTCGATATTGTGAATTTCCTCCAACTTTTCGACCGATATTTCTTGTAGAATTGAGGATTTTTCTTGACGTATGAAAATAATTGAAGCTCGTACAATTCAGCTGTTGGCAAGTTACACTCAAGCACATTGATTTCGAGAAGAAAATCCTCAATTATCCAATCCGTTGTTTCGATATGCGATTTTCCTAGGAAAAGGGACGTAGACCGAAAACCTTGAAAAACTTTATTTATTTTTGCAGCAAAATAATCTGCGCAATAGCCCCCTTAATGCTTGCCAAAAAGAGAATTCACGAGCTGCGTAAATGACTTTGCCAATTACAGATTGGAATATGGAATATCGGCAGCCATGCTACTGACTAGAAATTACACCAACTTTCACTTTATTTTCCTTTACACTTGTATCATTTTTAATTTATGTTTTTTTCCTTTCTTTTTATTTCAGTTTCGTCATCAATGTTCCAATCATTAATTGAGGCAATTTATACATAACTCGAATTATATAGATAGGTTAGTTTTTCTTTATCAACATCATTTTGTTTCTTGTTTTCCATTCATTTTTCATTCGGTTTCGTGTTTTTTTTCTTTATCAGGTGATGAATCGAGACGAGTTTCATTTACTCGACCAAAAACTTATATTTTCAAATACAGAGCTGCTGCACTTGTGTTCAGAACCGAAAATCCAGTACAAAAACCCAGCAATTCGTTTTTTCGACCATCACGTTTTCTGAATCGCACATACGAGCGAAGCGAGTGGAGATAGAGAAAAAGTTCATCGGACAAATTTTGTAGAGCACATTATTTTCTACGAAAAAGTCCCCGACAGGATTTCTCTATTTTTAATACTTTAGCTCTGAGAACGCGTCAAAAAAATACTTCAATTTCCTTCCTATCCTGCCGGGCATAGTCACTCATTTATAAAAATACTAGTAAAAAAAAAAAATTATTCAAGTTGTAGCGAAATACTTTACTGGCTTTTTGGACTCGAATCGGTACTGACCTCAAGTTCACGTTTGGTCGTGAAACACCCTGAATATATTCAGTAGCATGAGTTTTTCTATGCATGTGCATCGGACACTGAAAATATTCGCAATGATGAGAATAAATGTAATTTTTTAACCGTCTAACAAAAGGAATGCTCTATTAGTGCGAAGAATGAATGGCTATGAGAGAACAAAAAAGCACGTCAGTACGAAAATATTCTACCCGGTAAAAATAACGATACGAAAAAAAAAACAGTTATTCGGACGACTGATTTGGGTTGTTCTGTCCGCGAGCCGGAAATCCCGACTACATTTTTTTCATACCATTTCGCCTATTCCGAAAAGGCAATATTTAATTCCGTAATGCATTCCAAAAAGGATTTGTTCACTATTTATCAAAAGTTTCAATTTTATTTGAAGAATTAGCTCAATTTCATAAAATTGAGAACTATGAATCATTTTTTTCATTTTAATCAAACGATCGAAATTTTCTCATGTCGCGCATACTTGTAAGTAATCATAATCTTGAAAAAAATCGTTGCATTTCCTTGCCTGCTGTTGAAACGATATAAAAAAATTGTATTACGAATGCAACGAGGACCAAAATGAGTAAAAACGTTTTCTTCGACGTGAGTGTTAAAGATTGCCACACTGACGGTTTCGCTATCATAGAATCATAATTATCGTAATAGAATATTTTTGTTTTTGTTTCTATATCGTCCAAATCGCAGTAATTGTTTTGTCTCATTGTAAACGTGTATGCACCCACTTATCGATTAGCCAAAAGCTCGTAGACTGCTCGCCTTAATGAATTTTTATTTTTAACGTGTTTGATCTCAGGTACCTGAAAAATGTTTTTCCGAAAGTCGACGAAACACTGTTGCTCGACATTTTGGAACAGAGTGACAATAACGTTCACAAAGCATCGGAAAAACTTATTGAGCGTGGATACGAAAAACGGAATCCCACTGGGCCCAGCAAATCTGTGGCTCGAGTCAAAGAGGAAGCAATGGTAAAATAAATCCCGATTTATTCGATGCTTATAATCGATTTTTCCACAAATTTATAATTATTTTGTTTTTAAATGTTTCCTTCAGGCCAAAACTGTACAAGTCGCACCGACGCCACCGCCTCGCATGAAGAGTTTGGAGGAGAAGAACAAAAGTAAGGAAAAGCAATAAATTTTGATTTATTCAATTATTCGGTGGAAAAATTTTTCAAAAAAAATTGATTCTCCGATCCCTAAAATAAACGTTTCTCCGACACAGTGAAAAATCGTCTAATGGAAAAATTCAAAACGGTACCGGAAAGAGTTATCACGCTGGCAATGGACAGCGTCGATTACGATGAGGAGCGAGCAATTCACATACTGAATATTGTCGTTGCCGAAGATGCGCTGCAGCCAACGCGAACCTGCAGCAGTCAGAGGTAAAGAAAAATAGCTAGAGATGACGACGTGCAGTGGAAATCATTTGGAAGTAGTATAGAAATCGTTTATTATTTTTTTTTTGATTTATTTTCGCAGCAGCAAAAGTGACGATCGGAAGGACAGTCCGCCCATCACCGAACCAATAAAGCTCACAGCGTCACCCATTAAAAAATTCATGAAGGACGTCGACGCAGATAAAGCAAAAAGATCTAAAAATAAAAATGAGGCACCAAAGTTAGCACGAATTTGGTTTTTAAAAAAATAAATCATTCAAATCAATTCTATCAATTTTTCTTCGTTTTTAGAGTGTCACGAGGAACGAGCACCACCGAAGACAACAAGTATAAATCTTCTTATCTCACCAAAGCAAATGGAGCCAATTCTGACTTGCCAAAAGGACCGAATAATGATTTGTTGCTGTAAGTATCGCATGCATCAGGATATCCACGCCAGGAAAGTGGAGAATCGACGATAAACCAACGTCTCCTGAGAGTTTCATTGAATTTCCTTCGAAATGTAAAATTGCAGACCCGATTACGCTACTTGGGCAGGACCAGATCCGAATTTATTGACATCAGAGCCTTACTCGAAGTCGTTGGCTCTTGGAAAGGATCCGTCGCTCGTGTCCGGTAGTCGAAGCCTGGCGAAAGGTGCAAACTCGGAATTGCGCAAAGGTCCGTTAAGAGGTTTAGCTCAGGGTTCAATATATTCGCAAAGAAACGCAGCAAACCTCGAAAGTCGTGGCAAATGAGACATGTGCAATTGTTTCTTCTAAAAAGAAAATAATTTTTCGAAAAGAAAAAGACGCTTTTATCAAGTAAGTGCGTCGACCGAGGAGTGTTTATCACAAAAGATTTTTTATTGTTTCTTGTTTCAAATCTTTAATTATGCTTATCATTAGATATTTTTTATTTGATTGTTATATCATTTGTTCTACTGTTCATTACTTCTTACAGATAATTTATCGACATTTATACATTTTGGTTCCTAATTTTTTGATATTTTTGGGCTAATTACGTTTATGTAACTTTGAAAATTGCGTTGTTGTTTTTGCGCTTTTAGATTATCGTGTCCAAGTTTGAGAGAGACATTTGACAATGCATTCCAGTGCAAATTGACTATTCAGCTCCGTCTCGTTTTTTCCTATTATTCGTCTATTTTCGTCTATTACATATCCAAGAAAAATGTTGATGTTTTATACATTCGACATTTTCTGCGCATGACAATTCGTCGAGTATGTGAGTGATTTTTGAGCTAACCGTTGAGGTTATCGCCCGATCCTTAGGACGGGTCAAATTCAGCAATTTTCGACCAGGTAAACAATTTTAAACAATAAGTTTCAATGATCTCGGGAAAAAAATTAACGATGTACTACGTTTTCCAATATTAACGAAATTCTCCTATTTACTTTCTCATTAAATTTGCTCAAAAATGTCCTGGATGACGTAGTAGTATAGAAAAATTATAAACATGCCCATCGGTTCGTTGGAGAATCTTCCGAATGAGTCTCACAGCAAAGAAATGTCGAATTATATGTTGTCGTGTGTGAATGAAATTGTGTAGTGAAAGCAACAGGTTTTGTCAACACAAACTACGGTTTATTCTGTCTCTATTCAAGGATTTTGGTGTACGTAATTGGAAATACTCTTTACAATAATATAGAGTTAAATGACATCTGTAAGAAATCAGGGAAATGGGAAATGGTAAAAAGAGCGGTTGGGATGAAAAACGAAGGAAGGGCAGTGTACGCGATCCTCGAGACGGGAAATGAAATAATGAAATAATCAATAGAATCTTAGGAAATATCAGTTACATTAATTTTAATGAGGAAGCGAATGAAGCCATTATGAGCATCAGTATTAACTAAACAAATTTTCATATAAGTTTTCGAATAGTGGCTCATCTCGTTGTGAAATTTGTTTATGAGGCAATGGACGATGAATATATGTTCGGATCCTGTGGAAATGGGAAACGAATAGCGGGAGAATGGTTTGAGAAAAAAACAAAGGGAAAACAGCTCATGATTTTGGGAAGAGGAGGAAATAAATACATTTGAAAAAGAAAAATGAAGGACAAGCCTGGAAAAAAAAGGAGGCAAGGTCAATTCGGGACTGCGTAGAAAAACAAATGAAGAATTAGTGGCAAAACTAAGACTATATTACTAGTACTTAAATGTGCCATAATTAAATTGATATACAAAGGTATTTTCATAGCTTCACCCAAAGAGAAAAAGCAAGGAACGAAGAGAAAGAAAAATAAATCAATAATCCTGCCTTTAAAAAGAACCTAATATGTGAATACAGAAGTAATGAAACAAAAAAAGAAATAAAAATACGGGCTGTGGCTGAGAAGTTAGTTGGGAGCTATTTTTATAGCTTTTTGACTCTTGGAGATACTAAAGGTGGATGAAATGATCTATTTTGACTATATTTTACGTATCGCCGCCAAGTGTGCATA
Organism: Campopleginae sp. 14b; assembly: GCA_030522525.1. Taxonomy (NCBI): domain Eukaryota; kingdom Metazoa; phylum Arthropoda; class Insecta; order Hymenoptera; family Ichneumonidae; species Campopleginae sp. 14b. The sequence goes on from JAPYYS010000010.1 coordinate 383,980, forward strand.
AGCAACATATAAATGTAGAAAAAGAATTGTTAAAAAGAGCAATGAGCTCTTTTTAAAGTTTCAACTGTGTGTGCGAAGAAATGTTGAAAGACGAAAGGTCGAAATAACGATAGAAGCAGCTGTCGAACTTTAAATCTGCGTTACGACGTCTCTGTTTTCAAAATTTCCTTCAATTTTCTTTTGCCCACACCTTTTCATCCAAGCGATGGGAATAAATTTTTATTTCTTATGTCTCGAAATCTTCTATATCAACAAATTTTCTTGAGATTCTGTAACAGACTTCTTGATCAATGATCCGAACGAAGGGAATCACTTCGGTGATCTTTGCATTTTTGATTTTCATTTAAATTCAGAGACGAACTGCAGTAGCAACATTCTTGGCTATACACAGTCCGAACTGTCATCTCGTAGCTATAGAAATCAGCCTCGTACAAATTCCCGACTCACACATGCTTCTTCCATCCGATGTTACGCTAAACTAAGAACTTTGCCAAAAATGTAAAAAAAAGAAACGAAGGAGAAGAGAAAAAACACGATATGCCAAAAGAAAATATTTCTAGAATGCTTTTCTCCCACGAAAAAAAAACGATAATAATACACGTGACAATTTCTGTTTGCGTTAGATATTTGTCATTGAACTTGTAAATGTGGATGTTTCATTTTCGTTGTTAAGTCCGTTGTTCCAAGAACAAAAAAGCAACGATTTTTGTTTCGTTTCGTTGCTAGTACGAAAAGGTGGTTTCGTCCAATGATACAAACTCGCGAGTTTTTATCATTAGTATTATGTCGATGAGATTAAAGATAAAGGAAAAAGGTAAAGAAACATTATTCAAAGAAAAAATGATAAAGACTCAATGCAACTCAATCACTTCATGCAATGTAATCGTAAATAATAGAAATGAAAACTATTTTTAACAGTATCTAGCAGCTTCTTGCTAGAAAGGATCGAAGAACCAAAATATATATTATAACATAAAATATATATTTAGATATTTGCCAAGCTATTGCCAATTTTTAGCACAGTCAATAATTACGTCCTAAATTTGTCCCTCCTAATAACGCATACTTCGTCTCAAGCTCGAATGGAGCATGTTCCATTTTTAGGGAATTACAAAGGCTTCGCAAGTTAGAAAATTTCAAAAAACAACAAACACTCAATCGCGTTGGCAAGACGACAAAACTACATGTGAAAAAGAGCCAATACACGAAGTGAAAAAAAACGAATATACAAATGAACAAAATGTTACGAAAGAAAAAAAAAACGAGTTAACGTGTATATTCTAGATATTCAAACAGACAAACAATGTATCCCTCTTTACCCATACATATCTGTGCAATAAATACATCTGTAGCCACACTAATTATTCTCGTCGACTATTTATTGAAATCGTGTCATTCGTAGCCAACTGGAGGCTAAAAAAACCACAGAATTTATGAGGATTTGTTTTTTTTTAGTCCGATTCAAAAAACAGAATATTTCTTTATTCACATTTTCGTTCTTAGTATTTTTTGCTTCGGTCATTTTTTAAATCTCCCACAGTTGGGACAGGCGGACAGCGGAAATCAACGGCCGAGGAGTCACGCAGCCAGATTTTCGTTTTCCAATTTGCTTTCTTCGATCTTGATTACTCTGGCCATGCCATGTCCATTCTCCGTCGTAAATAATAGCATCCCAGGGGACTTTGGTTGATTCTCAATTTTCTCTGATGTAATCGTCGCTCCCTTATAATGCACAGCTCACAATTGACTGTCGAAATTTTTTATGCAGATTCTTCATTTCCGTGAATGAAAAAACGAGGATCGACGATAGAAAGTTTCGTATTTTTGGACATGTGAGAAATATTTTCAACGGTACAATGTAGACAACATTTGCGAAGGTTCTAACGGAACTATGAGATCGTGCGCTATACTTTGCTATAGCAAGGAAAAATTGAATCTTAAGAACGGTAGAAGGATGATGCATTAAGTGTAGATTTCTGCGGCGGCGCCTCAAACTTCATCCTCGTTCAACAACATGTTCGGTATCCCATTGTTAATTGGAAATTTCCTACCCGACTCGGGACACAACAAATCTCCCTTTATCACATCTACTTCCAGCAAAACGTGGTGAACCTTTTTCAGGAAATCCTTATTCGTCTCGAAATCTTGCATCAAAGTTTGCGGTAATTCACCAACATGGCCAATCTGATATTTAAAAACAATTGAATAAACTTCTTGCATATGCAAGGGGGGATTACATTCTTTGCTACGAAATTTGATTAAAAGAGGATTTTATTCGTTGGAGGATTAATTTAATACATAAAAATGTATTTTCCACTTACGCTTTCTGCAGCTTTCCACAATGTGCTCCAGTCCAATTTCGGTATTATTCTGACGATTAGTTCTGGATTGAATTCGACTTTTAAGACTTTGATGTCTTGCGCCTATGAAGTGATCGAGGAAAACAAGAATTGAATGTTTCTGTAGACAGCAGTTGTCTGGATGAAGAAAACAGTGAGAAAACGGAACTAAATGCCATAACACGTGCTCTGAGTTGACAGGATTTAGCTGCAGTATCCAAAATCCTAACCTCAAAACTTCTCACGCGTTTGTATGTCTTTAGTTATTTGTTTATTTATATACATACGATTATTCCAAGCGGATAGCCAACCGTTACGCCTCTCAAACATTTCGATGTCAACATATTGTGTGTTAGGAGCTTCATTTTCTTAATCACTATAAAAATGCTCTCCAAATGTTTAACGACGATACAAGATCGTCCCGCGCACGAATTTGATCACTACAGTATTTTTCTGCTAGTGTGTTGTGGCTTGCTGTATTTCGGATGAACCTGCTGAACAGCTCAAAAAATCAATTATCCAATCGAATCGCTGTAATTTCAACTTCCGCCAATTTTTTTTATTTACAAAAATTCGATTTCAATGTTCTATTTTTCTTTTAGGCGTAATAATGTGTCTGTTTGAAATTAAAGCCTTATAAATCGTCATATTTCTTCATTTTTTTGCAATATCGTTACATTGAATATGGAAAAATTGAGAAGGTGGTTATCGCTCAAACGGTGATGTTCGTTTTAAACACGTTTTCCATAAATTAACATTTTTTTATGAACATCTCCCGAGTTATGGACAAGTTTTCAAAAAATAAACCAAAATCCTACTTGTGAACGTGACTGTACCGTATAATAACTACGTTAACATTTAAATAGCAACAATTTTTGCATCGCAAAAGAAAATTCTGGTCAAGAATTAATGCTTATCAATTATCGTCATCATGTATCACGTTCTATATAAAATATAAACATCGCAATATTACTTCAAGAACATGAGAAGATGAGCGTTATTTGTTTACATGTGCAGCCGAGAAGTGCAAAAATTAAATGAGTATATGCCAGTTAATTATCATAGGCTATCTAACGATTTGCTGAGTGCAACATATACGCGTGCACACAAGTTTTACTTCTGGCTGTATCGATTCGAGTACCAATTGAAATAATTCTTCCAATTATACTCAATTCATTACAAGTGACATTGCATACGTCAAATACTCCAAGGAAACAGTTTAATTTTTCATATAAAGAAAACGCAGGCTCTAGCTGTACGTAGAAAAAAAAGATCGATAGCCCCACCACTGAACTTACGGTATTTTTCTATCGAACCATATGTATGTAGTTCGGTCATCCACGAAATCTACAAACATCCTTTTCAATAATGGATAACCGCGTCTAGATTAAATAAATATAATATGAGATGTAATCAAAAACGATTATACGTTGGAAACTATGGAGAGACACAACATTCCATAAGCATATATGACAGTCGTTGACTGTGAGCCCGCGAATTACGTAATTGTCCAGGAATATTCGCACTGAAATTTGTCAGTATCTCGAGTTCTCTCCTCGAATCTTCGAATTATTTATGGTTGTCAACTTTTTATATTTACAAATTGAACTATGAAAACATTATATTTCAAATATTTTGGGTGGAAAGCTTTTCATTATCTCACAATCTTTGGAACGGCGCTCGTGTCGTTCTTATCGTGTACATAAAAACGGCAGACGGTGTCGCATGACCATATCGCGAAGACAGTTACACTAGTTACAGTATCGCAGGCAGAGCAGTCTATCGTGCTGCATTTTGTTGGATTACGTGCGTTTTGTTTTATAAACTTCTATTTGGTTGAAGGGTTGAACAGCGATAGGTGCAAAAGTTAGAGTGAGAGAAAGACAGAGGAAAATAAGCATTGCAAAGATTGTGTAGGCCGTTTTCAAAGTTCGGTTGCGAACACGTGTTAATGCCGATGGCAAACGGAGCTGCCGGCGTAGTCGGTAGTCCAGTGTCGAAATGGCAACTCGCCCTGGCAGTCGGTGCCCCGGTTGCCCTCGGTCTCGGTTACATGTATTACAGAAATACGACGACCAAATCGGATCGCGAACCTTCCAAGGACACTGGCAAATCAAATGGAATTGGCACCGAAAAACAAATTTCAATTGATGATCACTGGGTCGGAGCAGATCCACCCTCCGCCGATGAGGTTAGATGTTGACACTTTTTTTCTTTACCACCACTATCTCGTCTGCTATAAGACGAATCCATTTTTTTATCATCCTTTTCGATATAGAGGTCTTTCGAATTTAATTAAATCGATTACGATTCCTGAAACGGTGATTTCAGCAATTACGTCCTGAACCACCACAAATACACATTACAAATTCGAATCTTCGGCTTTCACAATTTTTTTAAATATCCAAAGTAACCAAAGGTTAAAAATCCTTATCATAATGTTCAGGAATCAAGGATTCCTTTCTCATTCGCGTGCAAACAGAAATGACGAATTTCTATATGCGTCATCAGTCGTTAAGGATGAAAAAAAAGGCTCAGGCAAGACGAGAAGAGTACTTAAAAAATAAATTACAAATCTTTTTAATTCAGACGCCGACAGAACGAGCCCAGCGATACAAAAACCTAGGAAACATTGTATTCAAAGCAGGGAAATTCGACGAAGCGATAGCCCACTACAACATGGCCATCGAGGCCTGTCCAAAAGACAATACGTCGGATCTTGCTACGTTTTATCAAAATCGAGCAGCTGCGTATGATCAATTGGTACATACATTTTCCCACAAAAAATATTTCAAGCCCACTAGAAGTTCCGAAAGTTCGAGAGGAGGAAATCTATTTGTTCCCCATCGAATTTGCTCAATTTTTTCATCGAATTTCCATTAATTCTGTATGGCTCCCTAATAGACATGTATTTTCAAATTAATTGCAGAAAAAATACACAGCGGTTAAAGAAGATTGTACAAGAGCCTTGGAATTGAAACCGAAATATGCGAAAGCTTTGCTACGGAGAGCTCGAGCCATGGAGCAAATGAACGAATTGGAGTTGGTTCTAGAAGATGTCACTGCCGCATGTATTTTGGAACAGTTTCAAAATCAATCTACGCTTCACATGGCCGATCGGGTTCTCAAAAAACTCGGTAAATTATGAAGAAATTTGAAAATTCCTTAACGTCTTTAACAAACAATTCAGTCGGGTTGAAATTTTAAAAATAAAAAATAAAATCCATTTAACTGTGGACTCAATGAATTTGGCTTGAGTTTTGTGCCTCGATCGATATTCAGACTCGAATTTAGTTGAGGTTGATTTAATCTGAGCCATTTTGGGAATTTTCAGGAAAACAGCACGCGCAAGAGCACTTGGAAAACAAAGTGCCTCTAATGCCTGGAAAGCATTACGTGAAAACGTATTTTGGTTCCTTCAAACGAGACCCTCTAATTTCGGATAAGACTGAATCAACGATACTTGACGCGGTTGCGACAACGGCATTGAAAAAAGTCAGACAAGCACTCAAAGAACAGAGATACGACGATATTATTCCGATTTGTACGGAAGAGATCGAACGCGCTGAGAGCAACAAGGATTTGTCGATTGAAATGCAACTGAGACTTTTGCGCGCTACTTTTTACACGATTCTCGGTCAACAGGAACCGGGCATGGCGGATCTAGGAGTTGTCATCGACAGCGAGGATGCCGGTAATGCTGTTAAAGTAAATGCTCTCATAAATCGTGCCAGCCTCTTCATGCAACTTGAAAAACACGACGAATGTTTCAACGATTACAAAAAGGCCATTGAAATCGACCCCGACTGCAGCGATATTTATCACCACAGGGGTCAGGTGATTGCACATTTTAACGTATTTAACTCAAAGATGACTCTCCAATTTAATTTCAATTTTTCGAGAAAAAAAATAGGATGTTAAAAATTCACATTGATTACAGAATAAAGTACAAGATCGAAAAACGATCAATTTTTTTCTCATTCTAAATTCAACCGACGCAATTTTTTATTTTCGAATGAAAAAACAATTTCCAACACATTTGTTAAATTTGCATTCCCCTTTAAGATGAATCTCCTGCTGGACAGAATAGAGGAAGCGAAAGAAGATTCGTCAAAGGCCTGGAGTCTGAATCCCGGCTTTGGTGTTGGATACGCTCAAATGTGTTACGTTAATTATCGTTACGCGATGACAAAACGATCTGTAGAACTACAGACCGAGGCTATGAAAGACTTTGAAAAGAGTTTCGAAGAATTTCCAGATTCCAGTGAATGCCACACGCTCTACGCCCAGGTGAAATAGCTTTCAATTTATTCTGCGAGTTTGTGATGTTTTTGCTCTTCAATTTGTACTCATCATTCTTATTCCCTTGGTGCCAGGTCATGGCAGATTCCCAACAATTCGAAGAGGCCGACAAGCATTTTGCAAAAGCCATGACGCTCGATCCTGAAAACTCTACCATTCTAGTACATCGAGGACTTTTGCAATTCCAATGGAAAGGCGATGTCTCTAAAGGCATTGATTTCATCAAAAAAGCCTTGGAAATTGATGAGAAAAGTGCATTCGGCTACGAGACACTCGCAACCATCGAAGTCCAAAGGTTAGAGCAATTATTCAAATAATTTCAATGATTTTGAGAATTAATACAAATCGAAAATTTTACGAACCGAAAGAATTTGAAGATTTTTACATTCCATGGATTTTTGCTCTCTTTGTTGCTGATTGGGCGAAAATACGTCAATCGACACAAATACCAGCAAATTCAATGACTTTTCCTTATTGCCCATGGTTTATTAGCAATGAAGGGTAGGAAGACGAAAATAAAATCGAAATTTTGTTTACCAGGGGAAATCTGAAAGAGGCCATAGAACTTTTTGACAAAGCATTGGCACTCGGTCGTTCGGTAATGGAGTTGACACACATATTCAGTCTCCAGGATGCGGCGAAAGCCCAGTTGAAAGTAATGGAAAGATTGGGAGCTGAATTGACATGGATGCCATAAGGATAGTAGTAACGGGGAGCAAAAAGCTATTAAAGTTTCCATGAATTTGCAGAGATAAATTAAAGATGTACCGAATGAAATGTGGATCTAATGGACATTCAATTGAGCCGATGAAACCCACGTGTCCATTTAAATTCTGACGAATCATAAAAGTTACGAATTTCGAGCGTCGAAAAGCAGAAAATCGACAAATTATTAATCGAGAAACATCCTCCATCATAATTCACTAATTTCGAGTGCCTATTCCGCTGCTTTTCGACGTGTACTCTTTCATTTTAAATCTTTCATATTTACACTTATCCCGAGAGAATATCGTTTCGTCTGTAGAATACTAAATTATAGGATTGTCGTTGGAACAGCACGATCGCGACGTATCGTTACTTCTGAATCGCATGTAAAGATGACCGGGAAAGAACAATTACGACTCATTTGCATTTACCCCAAAAGCAAATTTCACTTTTTGTCATATTTTGCACAATTCTCATCCTGGAAAAGCATTCAACTGGAACCGAAGAAAGGATATTTCAAAAAAGAGAGTATCAAAATCGAAGTCTCGATTTTCGAGCTCCAAAGTCTGCGCAAAATTGAAAAAAAAATCATAATACGAAACTCTGAAATTAAACTCTCAACCGCCGTCGACGAGAGCGCGATCTCGAACACTTTCGAATAACAAAACCGGATATAAATTGAAAGACTCGTGAGTTACTCGTCAAATTCGCACTTTAATGCTGAAAAATCGGAAAACGATATAGAAATATGTGGTCCTCAGGATCCGACAATTTTCGACAAGTTTTTCAGAGTTCGGCCTCGGACCATGTGAAGCCCACAATGTATTCTAATTTTTTTTTCGAGCTGCATAACAGAGTCATTCAAAAAAATTGATTTTTTTTCCTTTTTTTTTGTTTGCAAAAATGATGAGAGCTCGGCATAGTATTTTAGACGACAATAGTGACATTTGTAATAATCTATAGATTTGTCGATTGTATTTTATATTATTTTTTGTTGAGACTTTGCAAATTACAGAGAAAGAACGAGAGAGAGAAAGACAAAAGTTGTTCGTTAGTTCCACCCCCTCGTTTATGTTCACCGAATCCAATTCCACTGAGCTACTGATGTAATAAATGATAAATACTTATAAAAAATAATACACTTTTTATTTTACATGTGTTAGTTTCAATCATTAATAATCGATGTGATTTATTTTTTTCATTTTCATGTCCCCTCGTTTTACTCTTCAATCGGTTTCCCAAATGTCTCTCAGGCTTGGCCGTTGTTTTCAGTCGACTAGACACAATCATTTGGTGTTTGCGATTATTTTATTATCTTATAAGCCTCCGCAGCACCGTAGAAATCGCCAGAGCATTTTCAATTGTAGCAAAAATACAAACAGTTTCCAGCGCCATATTTTTAAACGTCGTAAAATAGCGATGCCAATGGATATCTTATCGCAAAAGCCAATAGACTGCCAGAAGCCTGAAAACAAAATTTATCAACATTTCTTTTCGATGCCTATAGCGAAGTTTATTTAAATTAACGATTTTTCCATGTCGATGCCTTGCATTTTACCTGGATGAGCAAAAGAATTTTCGTGAGATCCGGTTCCCTCGTCGGACCGATATTTATCAGCACAAAATTGATCAATGTCAAATTGTTGCACTTTACTACTCCGTTTTTGTCCTCATTCCAATCCACTATTCTCAGGCTTCTGAATATCCACATTATGAACTTGGCTGTTACGTGGAAAAAAAAATCGGAATTGATGTTACACGTGAAAATTTCACGGAGCTTAACAATATTTAATCAAATGCGATCAGAGAAATTCAGAGTATATGAGATTTTAGTTTCAAATGATATTTTCCTACGTAAAAAGACTGTTTATAACTTTAGAGCATTTTTCAACATACCTAGAACGTTTAAATCTGTTTTTTTAAAGCTTGTCGTACTGGGATCCAGTTTGTCATTTTCCTTGTTGTATCTGCACAAATAATTGGATAATTCGAAATCGGCCACACTTTGAAAAAAAAAATCTTATCGAAGCTAGTGCAGTGTCTCTTTCGTAAGTAAAAACTTACTTTGGCAGTCTGTGTCTGGGACATGGCACGAGATGGAATAACTGTGGCACACTGTACAAAAAATTCAATATTTGCGGAATGAAGAATAACAGTGTCGTTTTACTGAAATGTCCTATTATACCGACAACTGCGAACGTCATTCCTGACAAATAACAAAACGTATCACCGACGAAAACTCGTGAAGGATACCTGCAAAATAAGAAAAAAAAATTGGCTGTAGAAAAACTTATATTGGAAAAACTTTCGAGTTCCATAAAAATTCAGTTTTCAATAAATTCGTTCAGTCTTTGATTTTCACTGGAATGGAAAATAAGTTCGTCCTGTCACGTTTTTAAAGATTTCTCACGAATCAACCATTTTCGATTTGAAGGAGAACTCAATTTTTCATCCAGACCACGAGAAACTAGGAGGAAATAGAATTCCAAAAAACCTATATTCAGAAATTGGAAAAGTTCCCGAGAAAAAACCACATTTTTTCGTGCTCAGAAATAATGTGATTTATTTTTTTTTATTTTCGTAGTTGTCGAAATTTTATCGTCAGAATGTGTGAGAAAAAAATCGTATGAAGATTTGGCACGAAACAGGTCTAGTCTAGATATTGGAAAGAAAGTTGGCCCAGATATTTTTCGGTGGCTCGATATTGGCAACTTGAATCTGAGGATATAAGGGTGGACCAATCCAGTACCAGGTCAATACCGCGAAGATGGAAAGCCCTATACCTGAGGCCTTTCAGACACGAGTCCGTATACATACAGAGAAAAACCATTGTGAAGGACGAGCAGATGGTACGAAATACCCTGCGAGAGGATGTAAGATTAAGAAAAAAAAAACAGGCGAGCGAGCGAAGGAAAAAAAATAAAAGGAAGAGGGAGAAAGAAAATGAAGGGAGGGAAGTTGCAACAACAAAGATTCATCCAAGCAAGAGACAAGATTTTTTGGATACGAAAATATCTTGAGAAGCGCATGCAGCAATAATTCGCCTGCAACGAAAATCGTTCGAGCCCTAACAGTTCGGTACAAGACTCATATTTGTCATTATTTTTTTTGCAGATATTAAAATAAAATCTTGCACGTTTATTCGTGAAAGTTATTTTTAAATTTTGTTATTAGTTCATGCTCCTCTATCGAATACTAAGTGAAACATTTTTATGCAAAAATTCGGTACTCGAACCGATGGAGAATCCCTTTGTAAATTAAATAATTAATAACTCGTTTGGAAAGAAAAACGATTGGAAAACTAATTGAGGACATAAAAGACTTTGATTGAGTTTCGATTATTGCGAATTTCCTTTCAATCGGAAGTCACATAAGGGAGGAGAAAAAAAAAAGGAAAAATATGATAAGCTGGGAGAGATACTCGGTTCGTTCAACTTGTACGTGTTCCCCGGCAGGCCTTTTCTGTGACTCACGAAGAGAGAAGTCACACACACCCATAAAGACAATAAAAAAAATATTCTCATTCCCTACTGTGTCTGGATAGGAACGCATGCGCTTTTAGTGATAACTACAAACGCGCCTGTCGTCCCGTCGTTCTATAGCGCGAACGATTCCGGTCGCATTTCGTCGAGAGACGAAGTACCATAGCGGGGCAAGGTGAGCTCCTCTCGGGTGTGGTATTTCACGTTTTTTCTGGTTACTACCCAGCCACCAAAGGAAGAAAGTAAGAAGCCGGTAGAATAATCAAAAAATAATCAACAAATCAAATTTTCAATTAATTGAAACTATCTCTGAATGAAAAAGCACATTTTTTGAAAAAAAACTATCACTTGACATTTGAAAAATATTTAAAGGTCCACGAAAACGGGAGAAAAGTGGAAATAAAAATTTTGTTTCGGGCTCATGAGTGGAAATAAGATTCGAAAATAGTTTTATGATTATTTAGAGAATCTCGTGGTCGAAGGAAGACAAAACGTTGTAAACATGCGTTGGGATAAAACGGATGGTCACGGGGCAGGAAAAAGTTGCAGAGACTTTTAAAAACGTCAAATTATTGGGTAAGTCGAAAGTAACAATAAACGTGCTCCAATAACCCAGGCCTCGAATCTCATAAAGGAGCAAACACGGTTAACCGATGACGTCATTCTATTTTGGTCTCTAACGAGGCTCGATGACGTCGTCGGTCGCACCGGCTCCATCATTTTTAAATTCGTTCTCACTCGTTGCTTCTCCTTCTTCTGTCTCTTCTACTCCGTAAATCTGTACTTCATCTTTGGTCCCTCTGACGTAGTACGCCCGAAGTACACTTGAAAAATCGATACGAGCATCTCGATGCGAATTGAAGTTCGCCCTGGCAATTTGTAACTCGAGATTCTCGATCGAAAAGAACTTCATTGATTTTGGAGCTTTTTCATTATTTCGAAAACGACATTTTATTTTTCGCAGAGTTTCGTATGGGAAGGACCGAGACACGTGGGCCGAAATGGTCGTGACAGTCGTGGGACGAAGCGCAAATAATCCTAAAATTTTGAACGAGACCACACAAGACTTTGAATGAGTTATGAAAAATCTTGGAACTTGAGACATTGCCAAATTTTCGACGAGACAGTTAACCAACTGGGAAAAATTGAAATAACGTTCTCGGGTAGAGAAAATCACAAGTGAATCGCCAAAAACCATGAACCGCAAAATTTACTTCAAAACTGGGGAAAAGTGTTAACAACGAACAACGATCCCAAGAAAGAGAGGGAGAAAGAGAAAAAAAAGTCAATTTGGAGGAAGAATAATTTCAGTGCGATGCAGACCCGCATCGATGGAAAACTTCTCGTCCTCTACACACTGCTGGTGCTTCAAGTGCTAATTGTTATGATATACGTCGCTTCGACACCAACTTCCGAATTTATTGCAACCACCACGGGAACGCCCGTCAGCTTCGTCAACATAGAAACAAACCAGGTACTTAATTATCGTTTTCCATGCTTATTCGCACTTTCTCAACTTGATTCGACGCTAAGAATCCGAAAAACCCAAGCCACAGCCATGGAGTAAAGAGAAAACGATGAAAAAAGAAAAGTTGAAGGTAAAAAATGGATTTTGTGGTTGAAAAATGTTTCGTTTGATTTCAGGTGCTTCCAAATACGAAAGTGAATCGTAAATCAACGCCTATCTATCAAACGATAACAGGAGAAGCGCGATTACAATATCTAAGGACATCGGACCTGTTCGAAGTGTACAACACAACATTATGTTGGAAATCAGGTCTGGACGAAGAGAGAATGCGTGACGAGAAGACGATGGACAAATGTTTGTGTAAGTTGGGTTGGCACGGTGCGGATTGTGGTCAACCGGAAGTGGTATGGCGTGCGATAATGGCATCGAAGCAAAGCATAAAGTTGTCACGGCGTCGTGCAGCACGTCGATTGATATACACGTTCAACGTGAACGATTATAATTCAGCGATAGCGGAAGTGATAGTAGAAGAATTGTATCACGTCGTCGATTTCTTTGTGATATGTGATTTGAGTAACGCCGAGGATAATTTTCGGCACAAATTGAGAAAGGGATTAATCGGTCCGCAACAGAACAAAATAATTTACGTGAACGTGGCAGCAAAGGCGAGGAAACCATCGCGAGTTTTGTTCAAATATATATGGGACCGAGTTAATTCAATAGTGAGAAATATTCGTGACGATGACATTTACGTTACGACACAACCTGAAGAAATATTGAATTCTCGAGCATTGATGTTTTTAAAGATTTACGACGGCTGGCCTCAACCCATTGGATTCCGTCTTCGCTGGTCGGTCTATGGCTTTTATTGGCAACATCCGGCAAAAACGATGATCAGTGTAGGCGCCAGTACTATTGGACTTGCGAGAGAATCTGTACGAACAAATTCCATGTTAATACAGCACGATATCGCCGGCGAGGACAGCGAGAGAGATGTTTTGGGTCTTGTTATCGGTGATTTGAACCATTACGGTGGCTGGTACTGTCACTATTGTCAAGCCCCTGCAAACATTATTATTGGCATTTGTCACGACAATGTTAAATCGAAAATAGCGAAATACGATAAAAACGTGGATGTTCCTTACGTCGAAGAATTAATTGGCACTGGTTTATGGCACGATGGAAAAACCAATCTTTTGAGGGCTTACAAATCGCGAGACTCTTATTACGCTCCCGAGACTGTTTTAACCAACACGTGGAAGTACGACTGGCTCGTTGATAATTTTTATGCCAAGTTGGATTATTATTGAAACTCCGGACTATCGACAAACTGTGATATTAATTTGTACTCTCACACTACCGAATCTCCTTATACTTCGATGTACACTAATAGTTATGTATCGTTATTATCATTATCATCATTATTATTATCTATATTAATGGAAATCATTGTATAACGAATTTATATACACCAAATTCATATATTGAGTTAAAAGTATAAATGTTGAATACTTTATATACGTATTACGTAAATCCGAGTGTCTTTTTTCGTCCCTCTTGTTTTTTCTCCGTTGACGACGGCATTATTTTTTCCTTTTACATTTTATCGAAATATTGAGACAATTGAGTTTTCGCGAATAAGGGAAGCCTCAGTCAATCCTTCCCAACAGGATAAATGGTTCATTCAGTTTTCTTATTTTCCATTCAATATAACACAATCACTTCGAAATCGTTAAATTTGCTCGGCAGTTATTCACTCTGGAGAATCAAAGAGGTAAAAATAACGATCACGAACTTTCGTCCCAGCATTTTGATGGGTACAATCAACTGACTCATTCATTGCAGCTGAAAATTCAGTGTTAATTGTTTTTTCTACTCACCAGTTATGCCTGAAGAGAGCGAGCGATGTGGTAATGTAGGGAATGATAAAATACAGGGAAAACTGATGAGCTTTCCAAGCAGCTCCGCCGAGTTCGCCCAAATTGAAAATCAAAATGCTTATCGCAATGATCAAACTCTGTCCCACTTCCAGGCCATTTATGCCGGCGAGTATATTGATGGCATTTGTACAAAATACAGCCAGCATTCCCATGTACACGTAGTACAAGAACCACAGATCAACCGAAAAGCCGAACCATGCTCTCAGAGGTTTCGGCACTATTATTAGCGTGGAATTGAAGTTGACGTAATAAACCATCAGCAGAGGCAGCGAAGCTACAGTCGGTAATAATAATTTGTGTCTCCACCTGAGATCCAGTACATCATCCGCAAAACCCAAAAGTAACATACAACAGATGGAGAGAAGTGCAGCCAAAAACTCGACAAACTGAAAACACCAGTTGGAAATTCAATAAATTGAACTGTTTGGCATGGAAATATTTGATATTTTTGCATTTACCTCGTTATGTGGAAAATTTGCATTTTTGAAAATGTAATCGCTGAATGGTATGGGGATGAAGAGGAACAACGTTACTAGAAATATACATCCACTGACGACCCCTATACCTTCGGGGCTATAAGGAAATAAAATAGCAAAGTTAACCTGAGCCGCTTATAAATAATTATCAGTGTTGAAATTCTTTTTTACAGGAAAACATGTAGCTGCTCAACTACTTAATATTTGAGAATTCTTCGAGTATTGTAAAGGAAATGCACACACGATCACTCACACTTTATGGATTTCTCTCTTATTCATGTCGACTCCGTATAGGTTAGCTTTGATAAACATATCTCGAAGTTTCGGTATCAGCCGAACGGTCACAAAAAACGCAGAAACGGACATCAAAACATTGACAGCAATGGGAAAAACGATTTTCCAATAGTCCTCGTGAGCTCCCATGCTATTTTAACACCTCACAACAATGTGGCACTGTCAAAATTTATTGAAAAAACTAGAAAAACAAACACCGGCTTTATCCAAATGTAAAAACACTTTGGGAGATATAAAGCTTGACGTGGCTGAATCCACGTAACATTTAATTTTCGTAGTAAAATCCACACAATTTTAAAATGCTATACAATAATTGAAACCATGGTATATAGTGTGTGCAGTTTGATTTTGAACGAGTATGGCAATAAAAATAGAACAGAAAACAATGACCCGGTGTAAGACGAGAAAAACATCAGGAACGGCGCACGAATTCGGCAGAATTAACTCATACAGTCCAATGTGCCTGTGCATGGGTATATGTATATACGTATATACCGAAATATCAGCTGATTGCGATTGTCATCGTCACTTGACACGCTGAAATTCCGTTCAAGTTCTTCACGCCGTGTGGTACAAGTTACAATATTTTTCGTCATGTAAGTTTTGTAAAATTGACAAACTTTTCAGTAAATTCTCCTTTGAACACGAGACGAGATAATTGTATATCAGCGTCCTGTTGACGAACGGTGAAAATTGTCGGAAATTTTGGAAAAAAAAGTCCGTTACTCTCGATGTTGCAATATAACTTTTCCTCGAAAAATATTTATTTACTACAGAGTTGCTGGATTAATCCGAACACTGAATAAATCGTTTTAACTACTTGGCCCATCGCATTCGTTTTCGAATCACAAAAATTAATTAACTACAAGACTTATTTTTTTATGAGAATCTGTATTTGCATGCGTTCATATAACCTCAAGGAAACGAGCGCCGAGTTTAATTCAAACGTTTCAGGATTCTGCATCATTCAATGAATTTGTAATAAACATTTCTCGAACGGGACTCAATCAATCGAATCAACATCGTACCAAATCCTTTTTGTTTAAATAAATTTTATTAAATTTGACCTTTTTCAGTCCAATATGGATAATGAGAAGCAGAAGGATGAAATCGTGGCACTAGAAAGCATATATAATGAGGAAGAATTTACTTATCGCGAGGTAGAAGAAAGATACGAATGTACTTCGAAAATATTCATACGATTACCAGAGAGTTATTATATAAATTTCAAAGACACTAAGGCACATGAGCAACCGGTGACAAAAGTTCCCATAGCGCATTTGCCGCCATTGGAGCTTTATATCTCAATGCCGCCAGATTATCCATCCAAGTCTGCGCCAAAATTCACTCTCTGTTGTTCGTGGCTGCAACATTCAACACTATCGAAACTGTGCATAAAGTTGGACGAATTGTGGAAAGAGAACGAAGAACAAGAGATAATATTCACGTGGATGGCGTTTTTGCAAGACGAGACGTTGAACTACCTGAATATCCACGATCACTTGGATCTGAGTCACGCATACACCGCACACCTAGCAGGTCTGGAAAGAGAGGAACATGTTGCGGAGGAGACAGAAGAGAGGCAGAACAGTACCGAGGAAAAATGTCAAAAAGCTCAAACGACAAGAAAATCAATGCAAAAAAAACGTTGGCGCAAACAAAACAGCAGAAAACCGGTGGATCCAAGGGCCATAGTCGACAGATCCATAAATATAAACCCCATACAAATGCTTGTCGATTATAATGAAAAACGAATTCGCATTGAATTCAAAAAAAGTTTCTACAAGTGCAATATTTGCTTCAACGAGAAATCCGGTGAACAAAGCACGGAATTTACTCCTTGCAAACATGTTTTTTGCAAGGAATGTATTCATGGTTATTTGGCCTCCAAAATCACTGATGGCAACGTTAAAAACATTTGTTGTCCCGAGGAGAAGTGTGTTTCCGAAGCCACTCCTGGTCAGGTAATTATTTTGCTCAAACAAAAATGAAAAACGAACAAAACCCATTTAGATAATTCACCTTTTCGTGCTCAAAGTTTTTGGCTGCGAACAAATCTAATAATTATTTTCGGTATTTCGATTTTAAGGAATCAAGGAATGAAATAAATAGTTGAACATTTTGTAGGTGAAAGATCTTGTGAGTGCGGAATTGTTCGCTAGATACGATTCGATTCTGTTGAGCGTAACGTTAGAAACGATGAACGACATTGTTTATTGTCCACGACGACATTGCCAATATCCGGTCTGCCGAGAACCTGATGAAAAACTGGCCAATTGTCCTGCATGTCGATACGCCTTTTGTGTTGATTGCAAAATGGTTTATCATGGAATTGAACCCTGCAAAGTGAATTCAGGTATGGACTAAGAAATCTCGACGTCCAACATCGTTTTATATCATTCTGCATCTTTATTTAATGAGCATTCTTTCAAATCGTAGCTGAGAAACAAAAAATTCTTGCCGAGTACCAAGAAGCATCGGCTGAGAAGAAAATCCAGATGGAACAATTGTACGGGAAAAAACAACTGCAATCTTTGGTCGATAATGCAATGACCCAAAATTGGATCACAAACAACAGTCGTCATTGTCCGCATTGCAATGCGACCATCGAGGTGAAAACTAATTATTTTTCTTTCCACATTTTTTTTTTTAACGGAATATTTTTTCCCTTCCCTGTATTTTTCTTTTCAACCAGGAAACTACGGTCTCCTACTACGAAAACTATAAAATACCTGCTTTTCCTATTTGTAGAAATCTGGAGGCTGCAATAAAATGACCTGTGGTCGTTGCAAAACGTACTTCTGTTGGACCTGCGGAGTTCGTCTCAATCCTGAGAAGCCTTACACCCATTACCGAGATCCCAACTCTAGATGTTTCGACATGCTATTCCACGGGTTGGTGGCGGATGAGGAAGACGAGGACGACGACGACATTGAATTTTTACCATTTTCAGACTCCGAGTCAGAATCCGAGGATGAATATTACGATGAAGTTTTTTTCGGTCGCGTCTGAACAATCTTAAGAGATCCAAGAATTTTGGCCAAAAGTCAGCAACTAAAAATCTCCGGTGCCGAAAAAAATCGAACCAGTGAGAATGAAATATGTGTATTGAACAAATTTTAGCAAAATACATGTATGTATAATGTATTATTTTCGATTTTTTTATTTATTTCGTTACTTTAGCAAAATACTGTTCTTGTTGAATCACTTGTGTCATAAAGAGGCATTTGTTTATATATTTTCTTCGAATTATTATATGACTTTGTAAACTTTATGAAAATTCAACTGAAACAAATAAATTATTGCTGATATTTGTAAATAAGTCAATCCCAACTCGTATTTCACGAATTAGATGTGGAGGGCAAAGTCATAATGGGAGATAAACCCGATACTTTCAATACTTTGAGAGGCCATTTCGGATATGGGAATGTACAAATTCATTTATTCCTGTTGAACCCACTGTTATTTGTACAAAGTTTCAATAAGTGTTACATCAAAATTCAAAATCTATAAATAAATTTCTAGTCATAGAGAGTTTAATAATAAACTGCTGTGAAATTAGAAAAAAACAAATATTAACCATAATAATCATGAGATTTGTCGCACGAATATGGTAAAGAACGCATATCATGATTTAGTCACTGGATATTGTTTTAAAATTCTTTCTATTTGTACATTGAATCCATTTATTCCTATAACTTACTGCGTCTTCCTCACAGTTTATTTCCAGCATCCATAAAATACTGTATTACCTACTCTGATTCCCTTATCACCTCAGGTTGACAATTCTCCCAAAATGTCATTATATTTTAGCACAAATAATTTAATTCCCTTTACTTTGAACGATCTTTGTGAATATCAAAATATATACACGTACAATTTTTCATTTTTTTTTAAATAAAGGAAAAATAAGTGACGATTTATAACTGGGCATTTGTTTTTGTTATTCGCTTCACGTGCACGCATATCCCAGGTTTGAACAAATCGTCCCTCGATATTACTCGCGCGAAAAATGGATAGAACCGAACCCAAAAGCCTAAATAAGCAAAAGGACTTCAGAAATTTCTTGTGACTATCCATTGCACAATTTCGTTCTCCATTACCTAACAATTCGACAAATTCGTATCAATGATTGCAACGACGAAAAAATAAATGAGTTTTCCATGATTTTTTGAAAACTACAAAGTAGTGAACATTTCGTGAAACTCAATCATTAGCACGAATTCATGAATCGTTTGTCCTTGAACAAAATATCCGTTGCATACATCTTGTCATACGCATTCCGTCATGATATTCTGCCACAAAATCTACAATTTGCTTTTGACTGGTTCGCTAAGAAATTTCCTTAGAAGAGGTGCGATAATTTCAGGATTATTGTTATGCACGTCGTGGTTGCCATTGACTTCGACAACAGTACAATTATCACCGACGAATTTTTTCACATCGTCCAGAGTCCTGATGCTTTCGGATCTATAGAGCCACGACCATCGGGCGACAATGAGCAATATGGGTTTTTTAACTTGATTAAAAAGTGATTGATAGTACGGAAAATCGAATATGGGGTTAATGGGTATCTTCGATCGAAAATCACGACTGAACTTGTACAAATCGCCGACTTTGGTTCGTCCTCTATCCAAAAGGGCCCGAGCAGCATCGTCGGTCAGTGCAAAGTTCCTTCTGTTTTTCAGAGCATAGAGCATTTCTTCTTCCGTATACGAAGGAGCCTTATCGCTCTCGCTCGCTCGTATCGTCGAGTCATGGACGTGTTTCATCCATTCGACAACTTGGTGCGGCTCTATGGGTGTTGGTGTGATTCCATCCAAACAAGCCAATTTGGTTATTCTTTCGGGATACAATACGCTTGTGAAAAATCCTAATTGAGCTCCTAAACTGTGTCCGATGTAGATGCAATTTTGCCACTGAAGTCTGTCGAGCACAAGCCGGATGGTCATCACATAATCAGAAAAATTAAGTACCGTGCCAGGTGCAAACGGAGAGGAAAATCCATGACCAGGTAAATCGATGACTACGTAATAATAATCGTTCGGCAGTAGAGTAAGTATCCTGTCGAAAGATCCTGCATTGTCCAGCATGCCATGAACCACCAACACTCGTTCTCCGTTCTCTATACCCCATGTCTTTCCCATCACACATCCCCATGGAACTTTCAACTTTATGTCACGTATATATTTTGGCGAATTCATTTCACGATATTTTCCAAATATCGATTGCTCACTGTGAAACAAAAAGAGTTTCCATTGCTACTTTATCCATTTGTTATCGAGTGACAATGCATATTAACAATTTCCGGAAAAAAAAGGTTCAAGCATAGAAAACGCCCGAAAAAAGTTTTTTCTATTTCGGAAAAAATACCTTGTGTCTTTAGGTCCCAGGAGAGTCAATGAAAATGCAAATTTTTCTTTATCTGGCTTGAACAGCACCCGAGAAAGGAACACACGTTCTTTCACAAATTTATTTTCCTAAATTATTCGAGGTTCGCGATTATGAGCAGGGATATGAAACTTGGGTAGATCTTGATTTTCGTAGACAGCAATCATAAAAACTATATGTCAAGGGTCATGATATGTCGATAAAGTTAATTTCGATTCTCGTACCGATTCTGACTTTTATATATTTTGATAGATCGTTATGTTATGTTGACATACGATTATTTATATCCCACCTGTTTGGAGTGCTTTAAATTCTGGAATTATTTGAGCACAGCACAACGGTTTCGTTCTATCTCGTCGCCTGAATGACGTGAGAACGGTGTAATTGCAGATTCGGAGATTCGTCAATGATCAAAGTTTGAACGCATTTGTTACCACGTTTCTGCGTTTTTTGTTTGTTTGCCGCAGCCTTGATAACAATACGATGCTATACGTTGATTACAATTCGACATAAATATGAACGCGTCTATTGTCGTACTAACTAAGTACCGAATACTCTGTATTGTGGAGACCATACTTTTTAATGGTTTTCTTTCCGGTATACAATTTTTATACATAAAAGTTACACCAAAACGAAATTCGTTGACAAAAATTATGAAAATCGGAGAAATGTATATATATAAAATAAAATCATTCCATCAATCCGACCGGTTATCTCGATAGCGCGCTTACTCTCCGTTGGCAAGAGCGATCACCGTTACCGACTTTCCTTTTAACGCGCCTTTGATTGACAAGATGAGAAAGAAAATATTTCAGGAGGCATTCAATAAACACAACGAATAAAAAGTTTTCAAGATTTGTCACAAGAAAGCCGTAGAAGGCTACGTCACGGTCAGAGCGTGAAGCGGAAGAGGGAAAAACTTCCGCGATATCTATAAGCGCGTCCATCATCGGTATAATCTTCAAAACTGTTCTGGAGTATTTTTCAGTACGGCTCCGGTATTGGAATCTTGGATGAATGACGTTCGAGCATATCGCGCAATAATGTACCGATTTCCTGAAAAAGTAAAGAATACTGAAATATTACTATCGTTAATCCAGTGGCATAGTGGTAAAGTGCCCGGCTCCGGAACCAAGTGGCCCAGGTTCGATTCCCGTCGACAACATTTCATTTTTCTGAGTGTTTTTTAAATGAATCCCACGCAAAAGATGTAGATCAGCAAGAGTGGGGTCAACATTCGTGGAAAAGCAGGCGGCAAAAGATTGAAAAAAAAAACAAAGGGAAGTCGTATAATTTGCATAGAAAAAAAATTATAACAGCTCACCTCGTCACGCTGCATTCTCAAAGAATCGATAACAGTCTCATTGAAATTAGGATCACCAGCCGGGTCTTCGTTAACACTGCAGTCTTCGTCCTTCGAGTCGTGCGGAAATTTCAACATGTATGCTTGCTTAACCTTATCCACAACGGATGTGGGTCTCATGCTTGAGAATGCAGGGTCAATAGAACTGAAGGAGTCGCTGCCAGTGAATATAATGAGTGGTTTTCCATAGTCTATGCAACAACCACGACTGCAACATCGATTCTTAATCGTCAATTTGTATATGAGAAAAAATATGCATTTCACAATGCACCACATTGTTTAGACACAGTTCAAATAAATGCCTAATCGCGGACTTACACAGGGTGACTTCCAAAACCATGATGAGACAACAAATCCTTGGTTTTTCTTACAAGCACGCTATCTTTAGATGAATGGTACTGGAGATGAGCTCCAAGACTGTGGGCAATGACTCTCAGGCTACGTCCGATGATTTGCTTGTTGTCCAAAGAGAACTCCTAAAAAAAACGGGCGCTGAAGAAAATTTTGGCTGAATTTCCAATACCTAACAGTTTTTTATGCGTTAGTAAAAAATCTCAGGATCTCAGAAAAATTTTCTTTCTTCCGATTCATTTTAAACTAAATCGATAATGCTCGAGATAATCGATTGTCCTGCGATTCTCGTACATATATTTGAAAGGAGGTACAGCGAAACAGCAATCCCTTACCATGAAACGATCATAATTTCCGCCTATTATGCAAAGCTTCATGGGAAAGATTTCAAGTTTTTCCGCAGAGTTTTTCATCTCCATGGTCCGTTGACTTATCAAGCTGTCGATGCTTTCCGGACTGTAACTCATTTTCATGGCACTCCTCGTCACGGCCAGACTTTCTTCGAGAACAGACAAGAGTCCTTCCGGTTCAGCCAGATCAAGCATTATTATTATTGTCGTGTGGTAAGGCGAATGAGCTATTGCGGACCCGATCATTGCGGCTGATATTAAAGATGATGTCAAGTGTCCCACCTCCCACACATGAACAATGTCCTTCACCTGTTACAAATATTAATTTATATTTAAAAAACTTCTAAAAGAACAAAGAACGAATTTCTAAAACTTAACATTCGACGAGATCTTTATATTCGGCGATATAAAGCATTTCATGATTCCACGTGCCTTCGCATAGTGTGCACGAAAATAAGTGCAAATGTAAAACTATTTAAAATCCGAAAAATTTCATCCGATCTCTAGTGAATTAAATCGCGAATTAAATAATATTTTTCGCGGATTCAATTTATTCTCTAATCGAATAAAAATTAGATTATAAATATTCATACAGGAGATTCACTTCAAATCGGTAAATAAAAACTTTAACTAAATATAAAAAATACGCAAGGCACGATACAATGCACTCGACCCTGATACGTAGCAGTTTCAAGGAAGGGATCGTTAAAAAATTGGTCGTGCAGGTGAATAAATATACAAAGCCATGCACTGATTTGAATGTATTTACTAAGTTCTTGCCAGCCTTGCGACCGAACGAATAATCCAGTGCTGTGGTTGGTTTTGGTGTTTCATCCTTTTCCAGAAATTTGTAGATCATTGTCGTTTTGCCCTGCAAGTAGAATACTTTTCAAATGATGTAATTGATCGAAATTAAATTAAGAATAAATGCAGGTATCCGCTGTACCCTCAGAGAATGCCCCGAACAGTTTGTCAGCCGTGCATCGATGCTTTGGAGTATTTTACAGATTTAACTATAATTTTTGTTATGGTTATCATACTCACAACTCTTTTACTACCGATAATGATGATCGATCTTTCGAGTGTGTCTTCTTGCTGCGACATTTTTTTAGACGGCTCTTCGTGTGACATACGAACTCCCGTATCTCTCAAATTTTTTCTTCGCCATGGGAAAAAAATAATTACAATTAGTATAAGTCAAAGTTACTGTAAATCGAAAAATACTGTAAAAATATTCTTGTCATGATTAATAAATGCAGCACTTACACATTTTCAGCACTCATTTTGTTTTATAGCCAAATAATGGAAATCAAACAAGCTGAAAATATTGACTGTGCTCGAGTTACTTTTCTGTTTATACATGTGCTCAGGATCGTTGGCAAGGCAACGCCGATGTACATTCGAGTCAAATGAGCGTAGTTAAGGTAGTAGAATTCATTTCCTTCGCGCATCCACTATTGTAACTTGATTGCGTCCAGGAGCCGGTCTCGCCAGCTCCAAACATCGACAACTTTTAGTCGCTTCAGTACTCGCAATTCATACTTGTTAAACTCTTAACGATATTTAAATTCTGATACCTTGAGTCTAAGCCAATAATGACGAATTTTTATTACGAACCAGTAGAAAGTGCTCGAATAAAAATTTAGGCATCTCCGAAAATGAAAAGTCACTTGGCACTTCGTCGGTAAGCAATAAGTCAGATTCTGCCATTGTCAATCAATTGTTGTGCTTAGAGACCAACAATTTTCTGACAGATTTCTCAAAAATGCAATGGAAACGATTGTTACGCTGCGTTATTGTGATTTATGTGATATGATTGTTATGCTACGTTTTTTTAAATACTTGGCGTCGAGCCGCTGTCGCGATTCTTGATTGCTGCGAGTGATGTAAAAACTGGCAAAGCTACGATGTGCAAGAGTAAGGCTACGATCGTAGAAACAGGGTTCGATTTTATGATGGTATTCAGTATGGTAGGATAATTTTCTGCATATTTTAATATTCCACTTCTGGTATACAATAACAACGTACAATATTTATCAGAGCACGAAGGTCGAGTGTCCTTTTCCTACTTGTACCTTGGCTACTTCTGAAAATGTAACATTAATTAGACAATTCACAGTGTCTACTGTAAGTCTTCGGCCTTAACGTTAAACGGTCGAAAAAATAACAGTCAATTCATTATTCAGCTGAATTAATAAATATAATGAATTCTTTTGATAAGCGCATAATGTATTTGACGAGACGCGGCGGGACTACTAACGAGAGCGCTGCCCGTTGCATCTTAAACAGGCGCGCCGCGGCCCTGGTACCGCAATCTTGGACACGACTATTTGTTGTGTCCAAGGGAGCAGCACAATTGCGTTGATGGAATTTTCAGAGCCGCACTGGAGAGTACCCATACAAATATCACAATCGGCTTAGATGTAATTTAATCGATGACTAAAAAAAAGTTGCAGGCAATTTTTTTTTTCAATATGAATTCGATCCAGTGCAAAGTTATTTTAGAAAATTTTATAAAATTTCGATCGTGGAATATCGCCCGGAAACGACTGAACCGACCTTTGCACAATTCTATCGCGTTTTACTGTGATTCGGGGCTCCGGTTAGACGTAGGCAGTGAAATTCCGAATTGAAAGTGAATAAAAGTAGGCCGTTCATAAACCGACAAAATTTTTATTCCATTATAATTAAATGACTTATCAATACGTCGATAAATGGAAACTATTATTTGTTTATAGCAAACAGAATGTTTATGATTTCGAGTTGTAATTACACTGAATATGAGGGATGAAATATTAAACACAGAATGGAGAATATTTTCCCTCGTACAAAAGCATTTCGGTTTCGGTGTAAAGTCATCGTATGACTATTCGCGATGGAGCTGCCATATCAAGTCACTTTGACGGAGCATCTCTCCTCTACAATAGAAAAAAAAAAAAAAAAATTTGGTAAATATTGTATGACAACGAATGACAATCGGTGGATTTAATTCGGCGATGAAAAAAGGTTTGGAATACTTCAGCCGGAATTTAACCCGTCCATCAAGATAATTCAATCGATCGTGTCTATTTAATTATGTTATTCCCCATGCTTTTTAAGTTGATAACTCGTTTTTTTCTCTCATGCAAACTCCGAGCCTATAAAACTCGAATATTTTGAAAATAAACAATCAACAGCATGTACCGAGTCGGATCGGAGCTTGAAAAATATTACTGGAAAGGATGATGTCCGAGAAATCCCCCGTTTTTTTTTTCTACTCGATTGAAATGCCGATCCGGAAGGATTCGAAGTGCGCAGGGCGATCACTACGTAAACTCACGAGTATAAAAGCTAGACTCGTATATCGAAATGGAACGGGGATCCTCGTCTGTCAAATCAGTTTGGGGACTTCTGAAAGAATCCTAAACTCTATTCTGCCGATTTTCACATTGGCAATTGGGCTCGCACGATAATTAAATAATTTGGGTGGTTTTTTACGACAGTGACTGAAACTTTATATTGATTTATGAAAGAATCGCATTGCGCTCTACTGTGGAACTGAGGAACAATAAGGTTCTGCGCTCGCTCGGTCATCTATTTCTGTAATACCTCATCGCCTCTAGAAGACAATACACAACTCGCTCTGCATGTTATCTAGTCCATATATCGGCCATCCAATCATCATTCAATTCCTCAGTCGGTAGGATCTTCAATCCTCTCAATGCCTCGAGATAAAATGTCAATTCAGAGGTCACCACTCCGTGTTGTGGACCTCCGTTATTTACTATGTTCATTTTCACCAATTGCTCCCGCAGCTTTTCCTTGAACGACACATTCACCGTCCGATAAAGTGCTTGCACCTCAACTGGTGGGAGTATACCGGATACCGCCTCGTGAAGTTTCACCAAGTGCCTGAATATGTTAATTTTCATTTTTAATCATTAAGTTAATTTATAAAGTTAATTATTCCATTTTTTATCAATATATTTTATTAATTTCAGATTACCTCCTACAAGAAGGTGCGGATGGATTTATGGATAACTTTTTTGATCGCAACTAATTGCCGCTGCCGATGTATTTATTAACGTAATATAAACAACTGTCGAGAAAAGGTTTTACCTTGAAATATTTCGGAATGATTGCGAAGGCACCGGAGGACGTGCGCTCCAATTAGAAATCTGACCTCCAACAAGGTTGTCGACAATGGTAAGAATCTTGCCGTCAATTTCGCGAACGTGAGCTCGGATATCACGCTCGACGCTATCCAAAAGAGCAACTCCACCGGTACCACCACTTGTACCGACAACTCCACGATTCGCACTCTGGTCGGCCAATTCTAATGAAAGAAGAATAAACGAGATTTCATTGAATTTTCATTCATTGTTGAAAGTTTTTCATGCCAGTTTCCAAAGATTATTAAACTAAATACATTCACATTGGCACTTAGAAATCATTTTCGTCAATTGAGTAGATAAAATGTTGTTGTTAATGTTAAAAAAACTCGACAATCGAATTGCCCAAGAAAAAAGAATTATCGCCCATTAGATCGCCTCATCTATTCTCTTCTCTAAGGCTCTATATCAGCATGTAATTGGAGAGAGAAGGTTTCCAACTAACAAGGGGACATTTCAAGTTCAGTTTTTAAATTCCCTGCCGATTAATCTTGGGTCCATATCCGTCCAAGGCAAGCCAACCCTCAGGTGGACATTGGGTTACTGTGCAGCATTCAACGGGCTATAGAATGACGAATCTGTGCCCGCAAATTTATAACCGTTCACGAACTCGATTAAATTTGTTAAAAATGTGGAAACTCACCTTGAAAGTGGGCCTTGACGTAAGGCATAAACCAGATAATCAATTTCAAACTTCTTCCTGCCAGTACTAAAATTGTACTGGTGATGGTTTTGAGACCAGCGACTTGCATAGCGCCAGCACCTAAAACCAGTTGGCAACATCGCGAGTTATAATAACGCAGGAGTTCGGCCAATTGGCGTCCAATTGCACCCGACAATGCAGTCAACTCGTTGCTTGTCCTGGAGGAAATTAATAGAATTATTAGAAGAGCATAATTAAAAGAAATATTATGCTTTTGGAAGATCCATGAAGTTCATTACCTGCAATATTCGTGAACCATCTGGATGAGCATCAAGGCTGTGCCCACGACTGCGTACTTCTCCTGACCCACGAGAATGTAATTGAGTACACTGTCGGTTTGGTTCGTGTTAATCGGCTTGCACGTATCGACAGGAATTTTTTTAGTCTCGTAAATGTATTTCACGAGAGCCTGAAACTCCTGAGGCACGTCCGCCTGTCGCCATCTCTCTGAATCCAAAAGCAGGCTCAGCTTCGTTTTACGTTCCGTGTGGAAACGTTGCACGAATTTACTTGCTTGCGCCTGTAAAAAATAAGAAACGAAGGTGTTCAGGACGATCACGAGATAGTGTAGTGCCAAATCGAATTTCATTGCGTTTAGCACTCAACAATGACCGAAGCAATTAGCCTATTGATTACTTTCTGCAAATACTTTTTTGTGTTTTATCAATTGGGATGATAATGGAAGCCGAACGAGTGAATACCTTAAATGCAGAACGAAGAGCGATGCATTGCTTGCCGCAGATTTTTTCGCAAGTTTCAGTGAAAGTCTCGACCATACTGGCCAACTGGCAAACTTGAGCGGCTGTCGCCCGATCACTCAACCAAGAAGATTTTTCATTCGAATTTTGAGATTCTCTATCCGTTGCTTTGATAGGACTCAAATCAGTTATCTTTTCTTTTTCGTTCGGATACTTGTCCTTGTCGTGCGGTCCGGCAGACAGAAGGTGACCGAGCCGTTCGTGACAATAATCGCATACCGAGGTGAGCATATCATTGAGTTTGTCTCTAACGCGCACGTGCTCGTCGTAGGCCAATAAACCATCGGTCACGGTATCGTCGATCGTTCCATCTTGCAAACGCCCGGCTGATAAATCAGCCGTGTCTCGCATTACCTCGTAAACGGCCTTGAAAAAAAACGGCACCATTATTTTCCAATCCCAAATTATAATTTCAACTGCAATATTTTTTATTTGCACGAAAAACGTTTTGGCTCCGAAGGAGTCTGTAGGGGAAGTTGGATATTTCCATTAGCTTATTCTTAGGGAGCCTCAGGAACAGCAAATCTCGTGTTGGAGGTAAATTACGCAATTATTATTTGAAAAAACACCGACCGCTCGGGTATACGACGATTATTCGAGACTGCAATTGCTTTAATAGCAATTTTTGTGATATTTCGCTAACATATATGCAAAAAATCGACTTACTTTCACTCGATGTAGCAAATGCGTTAATGACTGAATGGTATTCTGCAGAAGTGTCAATCTCTCAGCGAGAGAAAGTCCACCAACTTCAAGGGCTGCGGCTTGCTGGTCGCTGCAACAATCGCTCGCCGCTAATGCTTCAATAACTCGCTGTTTCGTTACAGCTCTGACAGTCGTCACTGCTTCCTCTTTATACGCGTCCACAAATTGAAAATGCTTCTGGCGAAGTAAGCCTGATATTATCGATACCAGCTTGTCCTAGTAGGAGAAAAAAATTATACAAATTATTGAAAATATCATTGTTAAAGTGGATCTCATATCCGGAGATTTCTGGGCTCGTGCAGTGCAAAATTAAATGTCATAAATTTGAAAATTCGAAATTGAACAAGTTTCAATCGACGTTTCAAATTTTATTACATCGGGTCAATACACAAGAATATTAAATCAATAAGGAAAGCATAGAACAATTCCGTTTTGATCCATCGAGCCGACATTTTTGAATTCTCAAATTTTGCATGTGTCAGTGGAAATTATGTAGGACTGCATTTGTTCAATTTAAAAAAATAGTAAAACGTACACACCCCATCTAATACCGTGTCATCTCCACCGAGTGGTCGATTCAGATCAGCCGTCGCGTATCGTTCGAATTCTGTGGAGAGCATCTTATCGACGAGTCTTTCCATTTCCGTTAGCTGAGAGCTCAAATGCCTAGAATAAAATATACATTCTCTGTTTTGTACAAGTAGCGAGGAAAAAAATAAATGAATTTCATAACAAATAGTGGAAATATTGTCCTGACCTGAAACTGTGAACTCCGTTAAGTTCTTGATGCAATATTTCTTGGGTGGTCGAAATTAAATCGAGAGCTGCCACGTAATCAGGAGTCGATAGCAATAATTGTATCATCGGTTGACTTTGGTGCACGGTCGCCATTAGTTTTAACTTTTCCTGCACCAACGTCCGATTCGACCGGGCTCTTGCCAGCCTTTAGAAACATACAGAGAAATATGTGAAGTTGATATCGTATTATATGATTTTCATTCATCAGCGTTATTTTGTGAAATCGTAGAAAATTCAAATTCAATACGAGACTTTTCCCTCAACCAGTTTTTCTGTGAAGACGATATTAAGTTTCTGTGACGTCATAAAATCTCTATTTCACTGTATGTAAACGTACGGCAGCTCTTGCGCTACGATTTCTTGTTAACCCGTAAACACTACACTCTTACAAATGTGCGCCTACGAAAATTCCAAGTGTAACAGGTTTTCAAAATTTCTTTCTTTAATTTGGCCATTTTTCGACAATTAAATTTCATTTTTCAATTTTAAAAATCATTGCAATCGATCACTCAGGATACTTTACACCTGAAAAGTATGGTTTCAAGATTAATGTCATGCATTCATCGAACAACTACAAAGTTTGGAAAAGTCAAAGCGCGGTGTGGTGAGTTCGTGACCTCTAAGGGAGTGTGGTGTCTACGACGTCGAGCCACTGCTGCGTCTCTTGAATAAATATTCAGATTTCAACTAACCGTAAAATATCTAACGTATCAATGACCAGATTCTTGTCAATCTGATGAATATTTTTTCTAAGGGCTTTCAACACGGTGATTGTTTGAGTCAGCTGTTCCATGAGAGCGTCGTGTGAAGTCATTGCAAGAAAGAATGCTTGCGATTTCGAGGCTACTTGCTCCGCTATGCGAACTTCTACGATGTCCAAGTAGTGACTCAACTGTTAACGAAAAAGAAACTGACATGAAACTAAATCTCTATCCAGCTAGCGAGGAAATAACGAATCAAGATTCACGTAAACAATTATTTTCACAACGCGATATTTAAATTTGCGTTAAAAATTGAGATACTCACATTTTCCTGCAATAACTTGACATGTGATACAACGTTACTGCCCGAGTCAAGCAATCCGTCCTTTGTGAATGGAAATATGGTCTCAAAGTTGTCCCGACGTGAGAGATCGAGATTGGGGTTCAAGAAAATTTTCGGTATGGACGATAAATCGAATTGCGAGGACCGATCGCACATCGGCTTCGTTTTCCGAATGTTTGGCACGCTCTCGTTCAGCAAACCGGTCCTGTTTGCACTTATTCTCGAGTGCTTGCGATATCTCTAGTAATGAAACAAACGAATTAACGTAA
The DNA here is from genome assembly GCA_030522525.1 of Campopleginae sp. 14b. Lineage (NCBI taxonomy): Eukaryota > Metazoa > Arthropoda > Insecta > Hymenoptera > Ichneumonidae > Campopleginae sp. 14b. Next base: position 414,869 of record JAPYYS010000010.1, read on the forward strand.
ATTCATTTTGTACGGTATATTTATTGAGAATGTACAGTCGCAGTCATCATAAATAATTTTCCGACGTGTCTCTTTACATGCTTATGGTACGCATGATGACTCTCCGTCGATTCAAAGCAAAGTATTAAAATTTGTGGATTCGAGTAGGGCTCGTTCGTCGCTGTGAATCCTTAACTTCAAATTTAATGCTTACATTTTTTTGAAGTATAAAATGATGACAGTAATCTTGAGGGATTAGTCAGAACTGGCTAAAGGGAAAAATAATCGATGCTTACTTACTCTTGCAATTTTTTTCATATAGGATTCGAATTGTTGATTGGTAACTTCCGGTAGGTATGGACTTTTAGGAATTTCGACTTTTTCCACGAAAGCATCGCCCCATGTTTTGGTAAGAAAGTTGCTCTGTTTGCCCCGATTTGGATCGTTGAGTACGGCAGGTAAATTTTGCGAAGACGAGTAAACGGTCCAGGCAACAATACCATCGAGCATTTGACCATTGCTCTTTCCTTGCTGGTGTTGCCGTTGCTGCATCATTGCGTGTTTTGTGGCATGAGCTATGTAATCTTTGTCAGAAACTCCCTCCAGTGGCAGGCTCGAACAGACTCCATTGTCACCATAACGACATACGAAAGAACCGCCTTCTCTTGAACAGTGGTGATCTTGTAAATGCCTATGAAAACCGATAGTTCATTTGTTCACTAGCATCAACATTTCTTTAAAATCACATTGTAAACTGATTCAAATTCATAGATTCGAGCTGAACATAGTGCCCAAGGCCTACTACAGATCTATAAATAACTTGCATAAATGCTTTTCAGCCTTCTGCAAAAATGTTAGCCATACTCTTCAAAGAGATCTTCAACTCATCTCCGCTCCATTCTGCTCTACAACCTATAAAAATGTATGAGCCTGAAGTTTGCATCAACGCAATGCCACGAGAAGAAAAAGGAAAAAAAAACAAATACAAATGATTCGTCACTTTTTCATTTTACAAATACATTCGCGAGGTCCAAAAAAGGCAAGAGGCAAATTGAGAATAAAAAATTCGAAAAAAAGTGGCAAATCATTTTTTTTTTGTTGCATTTCGTAGCATTGCGTCATTGCAAACTTCAGGCTCATTAAAAATGTACTGATCTCAATTTTAACACAACAGTTACTCAAGATCCTAAGTTCCCACAGGACAAAACATTGTACTCATGAAACAGGTTCATCAGATAAGACAAGTGCATATGGAACATCCAAAAAACCTGGGTTGTCAAAGTTTATCTTTTTATTTTTGTGCTTAATTAAATGTTTGAGTTGGAAAATTTATAATTTGTATTTCAAACTTAACGGAAAAATCATTTTTTTTACTTAATTAAATTGTTATCGAAAAATAATTTAATTTTGTTTGCTTTCCTGTGGTTTTATATGGAAACTGGACGAAAAAATCTCTAGCAAAACACTTGCTGTTGCTGGAATAAAAAAATTCAAGGTACGCAGCTCTGTTAGCCAAAGACGGATGGATGAAACAATGAATTCATCTATGACCTCAGGAAGCATGATAAGACCCCAAGAACAACAATAGTAAGAATTTTCTTCTCAATCATTTGTCATTATTGGTTAAAAATAATGTGACATGTGATTCTTTGCGGTAAAACTGGGCCCTGATCAGCTGGCATTGCTACTTCGTATTACACTTGTTGGCACTATGGGACGACCTTAGAGTGCCAGTCGAGGGTGGAGTGTACGCCACGAGATTTTTTCAAATTTTCATATGGAATATTTCGAAACATCGAGAAACAGTCCATAAACTGAATTTTTTTCGAAATTATTGGAATCAGATTCAAATGCTTGGTAATAAATGGGTTTTCCATCTCATACGAACGCATTTAGAACGAAACATTTTCGATTTAATTCGCGACTTCATAGCTAATCATGGTGTATGGAAAATTGTCCTCTGGAAATGCATATGCATACTACATCGAAAATACTTTTATTGGAAGGCTTTCATGTACGGCACAATTGAATGGATGATAATCCTAATGAGTATGATGTGGCAGAAAAGTCGCTCGAGAGGAATGATTTCGATACTAAAAACTCACCTAACGAAGTCGTGAATTCGTTTGAAGTTGAGGTTAGTACAGTACTGGCATGTGAGATATGCCACGAACGTCTCTGGTGCTTTGAGAAGTTGCGACATTGTGTGTATATCCATATCAGTGACAACACTAATAGCTCATCATCCCATTTTTGAAAACATCGAGGGCGGAGTATGACGTGCGACGACATATGCATCCATGTTTTACATAATTTTCTTTAATCACATTTTATTGACATGCACCGTTCAATCTATTGAATGCCACCCCGCGACACTTGTGATTTTTTTATTTTCAACTATTTTCCTGTACTTGAAAACCGTGTACTTCTTCCTAGTCGAAATCGGGGAGTCGATAAGCAGAAACACGAGTGCAAAACAACCAGCAATACAATTATATGTAAAACCAGAGATGAATAGAGAGATCTCCAATGCTATAGGGCTCAAATGGTTCCTACACAGCGTCGCTTTTTCGTAGCGGCCAACTAGTGAAGCTGCCGTAGATGTTTTTCTGCTCGGACGCGCTAGCAGAAGCCCGATCCGCTCGACAGAGAACTGTCGTCCTAGAAAAAAAAAAAAAAATTTTGACGTGAAAATACACACATGCAGCATTTTCGTTTGGTTTCCTGGCAAGCTCACTAACTACCTAACCAAATGACATCAAAGTCCTGAGTGGATTTATATCCATATATCCCTATATAGCATTGGAGATCTCCCTTTTGGGCCAACTTCACGGACGTGAAGTTGACCGGGAAACTTTCAATTTTCACTTTTTGCAGTTTCCCGAATGTCGCAGGTTTGAAACTAATAACTTTGAGGGGCCAACTTCACGGAGGTTCACGGAGGAGGAGGAGAAACACACCACTCTCGCGTCGTGGTGTTTTTTCTAATTTTTGATATATAAAAATTATTTGAAGATCTGATGGCATGAAGTTATAGCCGGCCAAATGCTAATTTTGCATGAAATGACTCCAAAATGACACTTAATCCGTGGTCACAAGTCATTCCAATAAGTCAACTCCCGCGTTCTCTGAATTAGACACTTGCGAGTGTACCGACCGGTCGCCAGCGGACGAAGTAGCTTCCGCCATCTTTGAGATAAAACGCGAACACGCCATGCTGCGTTGCCATGGCTCCCTGGTGCTCGATCAGCATGATTCCGGTAGTCTCCCATACGTCATGTCGCTAAACTGGCTGATAGTGAGGTTGTGATTACAAAGTGTCATATACTACGTTCGATAGTTGTTTATTAAATTTATGGCAATAAATTTGAATTATAAATAAAATCAGAACACTAGAATGGGTCTGTTGACAGATCCTAGAGCGTCGAACGTAAAAATGATCAAATTCATTCTTCAATGGGAAAGGTCCCTGTGTTTTTGTATGTACATAAGTGGAATTGTGTGGATGTGTCTTCTAGCTCTTCCGTCATTCAACGACAGTAAATATCGCTTCCTATTAGTCCCAAGGAAATGTCATTGACTCTCCACAACATGTGAGTTCTTGAATAATCACCCTTACCATTTGGCAGATTCGTATTTTTCCGAAAACGCTTTGCTTCCTGGCTTGGTGACCAAAGGCAGTAACATTGATTATGCTGCGTATCAGTATTATCGAGATCTAAAAGAGGAGATGAAACTTCATCCCGATGGCATGCCTTATGCTTGGCTATTGGCCAAGCTCAATCAACTTCATCTCGACGTTTACACCCACAATTTCTCTCTCAACTATCCCTTCCGCAATAAAAAGGTAAATATCTGCGTTGAAAATCGTCAATAATCTCAAAAAAAAAGTCCGTCTACGACTGGATTTTCAAACAACAATAAAACAAACAGAATCCACATTCAACTATTAGATCCTTTTTATCCACATATTTTGCAAAACTTATTTTTCTAGTTTTACCAAATAAAGTTTATTATTTTGGATTAGATAACAATCAATTGAGTCTTGTAATGTATGAGATCGAAGTTTGTAACATAGGCCTCTAACGAAACAATGTTTCCCTATGTATCATGCATTCGATTTGAAAAATCGTAACAAATCATAACAAACGGAATTTCGTTGCATCCCAACGATGAAAACTCATCGTTGTAATTCTGCAGTTTCTTCCTTTAGTGTCTGATGTACTGACAATAATTACAAACAAAACGTTCCATGTCATTGAATGAATGAGAAAAGATTATTGAGTTTAATATTGTTATGGAAACTTTCAGTTTACAGGACAAAATGTCTACGGTATAATGAGAGCTCCCAGAGCAGCAAGTACCGAAGCGATTGTCGTCAGTGTACCGTACCGAGCCCTGAATAGCATTCATCCACCGACGGCTCCGTCGATCGTCTTGCTACTTGCATTCGCGCAATACTGCAGAAGTAAATTGAATAATTTGTACCATTTAAAGGAATAAAAAATAATATCTTGGCTCTAAGGTCAGGACAATAATATAAAGGAGCCTCGAAATCGGATCGTTCAAAGTTTTTCCTCTGACGGTAATTAAGGCAACAACATTGAGCACATTTTGCATTTTCCAGAACAAAAATATTGGGCCAAAGATATTATCTTCCTGATTACGGAGCACGAACAATTGGGAATGCAGGCTTGGTTGGACGCGTATCACGGTGTTATCAGTGGACAAGAAGGTGTTCTCATAGCTGGAGATTTGGTTGGCAGAGCTGGATCCATTCAAGCTGCCATTAACCTGGAAATCCATACAATGAAAGTCGGCTCCATCGATGTGAAAGTAAGAACTTTATGAAGCTAAAGTTCGCAACGTTGGAATTTAACGGAAAAAAATGAATTTTTATTGATAATTTGTTTAATTTTAAATCATTCAAATGTTTCGAGCTGTCATACTCTTTGGGTCGGGAAAATCGATTGTTTCATCATCATAATTACATTCTGCATTTGAATAATGAGCCTCGCCTCAGAAAAAATGTAATTTCGTTGCATTTCCACGATGCAAACTTCAAAATCATAGAACTTTACTTTTTTCAACAGCCCGAAATATATTCTTGGTACTGCGCTTTTGTTTTCTTACCGAATCGTGAATATTGGGTTGTATTTTATTAACAACTTGTTTCAAACAAAGGTGGAGGGGCTCAACGGTCAACTACCCAACTTGGATCTCTTCAACCTCGCTGAAAATATGATAAACAAAGAAGGAATACCGAGATCGTTCCAGCGACGATTCGACGTTACTTACAAGGACAATTTCAAAAGATGGTGGTATTATTTCAATACTCTGATGACAATGATAGCGACTCAAGCAGCTGGAGTACCAACCGGAAATCACGGACTCTTCCATAGGTAAAGTACGGTTATATGTTATTCTTTCGCCATAGATATCGATTTTTCCTGTCGATGAGTTTTGTTCCATTTTTCAAGCGGTTAAACCTACGGATATTTTATAGATTCGGCATCGAAGCCATCACCTTGGAAGGCTTCAAAAAAACAGGCCGTGGAGGGGATGCCAATTTTTCACAGGTCGGCAGAATTGTTGAAAGCATTGTTCGATCACTCAACAATCTTTTGGAGAGATTTCATCAGTCATTCTTTTTCTACCTCTTACCGTCGACGGACCGATACGTATCAATAGGTAATAAATGAAAATTTCTACACAGCTGTTGTGTCGAATCATATGAAAATTTCTGACAGCCCAAAAGTCTAAAAATGGCTACGATTCAAGAAAAAAGAACTAAAGGCAGTCCCGACCACAAAAAAAAAACTACTCACAACCTCTAGCTGATTGTCGTGGAACAAGGGGTTGAAATAGTTGTAAGGTTATCATGAATCGACGCGACCAAAATCTTCAATGCTAGATTTCTCCGGATTGGCTGGACGGATTCCGTTCCAACGGGGCTCATTCGAAAGCTAAAGAATCATAGAAAATTCAATTTCAATATAAATTTTTTCTGTCCCCCCGTTTTCCCGTAGGGACGATTTAAAGTTTCTGTAACGTCATAAAACGCCTATTTTACTGTATATAAGAGTGCGGCGGACACGCGCTACACTTTTTTCAAAATACTTGGCGTCGAGCCGCTGCCGGGACTCTTTATCATATTTAATCGTTTACAGGACTTTACATGCCTTGTCTGGTATTAATCATCGGTAGTCTTTTCATCAAGGCGTATTCGATGTGGCTCAAACTACAGGATGTTGTATCTACGACTAACCATCGTGGGAAGAAACAATCGGAGGAAAAAAATGATGTAAGAAAATTCGCTTAAAGCTGAGATTCTTACAGAAAGATAAACTTAATATTTTTCTAGATACAAGTTGCGGAATTCGACGTCGGAAGTATAGCCTCAGACATTCTATGGCATCATATGAGCGGTATCGCTATCATGGCCGCTCCCAAATTGTTTACGCGCATTGGTACCGAAGTTTTCAATTTGTCAACCGAAAATTCGATCTACGGTGGCTTTGCAGGATTGACGACGCTGATTCTGGCATGGTTCTTTGTTCCGAAAAGGTTAGTAGAATCGCAGTGGCTGAGTTGACGATTTATTCAAATTTCCACCGATTCGATGCGATCCTTCGATTATTTCCAGGACTTCGCGGCACGACAGTCTATCGCTCGTGTGTTTGATAGCTCTGGTCGAATTAGCAACAACTTTGATGTGTATAGCGATGCACAATTTTTCCTTGGCTCTGGTAATTGGAGTGATATACGTGCCAGCAGTTCTGCACATAACACCGCGGGAAAAAGGCGAATCGAAATATCGGTGGCTCCTCAACATAACTTGGACAATTCTTCATCCCTTCGTCTTGGCATCTTTTGGCATTATGGTTTATTCGTACGTAAATTACTCGGAAGAAACCTTTATGTCGATTCTCAATCGAGGCCTCGAAGCGACTAAAACATCCATGGTATTCGGCGTTATCGATTCAATGATTTATGGTAACTGGTTGTATAATGTGACAGCCGTTGTATTATTACCCATATGGTTACTCCTCAGCAGCGTAATATCCAGCAAAGTTGACGACAATATTGGGAGCTCGATAACATCGTAAGCCCGATGCAACAAATTGGTGCATCTAGTTGATAAAAAAAATTGGACGAGCCCATGAAAATCTGTCACGCGATGAAACCAAACTGGCCAAACGGTCAATTTTTCTATTATTTTAGCGCGTGCCAAAGCTCTCATAGGAATCGTGGCTCGAATGATCGATCGATCATTCCAGTTCAAAGACTTTATAACTAAAATGTAGATCGAGGAATATATCGCATGAGAATGCACGATTAATTTGAATGATAAAAACTCGTCCGATGGACCGCTCTGACCGCGACTCTCGCCGACAGTAAAAAGTGCAGCATCCCCAGAGTTTTTATGCAAAAAATAAAAGAAAATCATCTTTTTTTCCTTAATCGCGATCGTATGACTCTCGCATCACAATTTATTACAATGTCATGCAATAGAGCTCAGGGAATTCCATTCGAGGAAGTTCAACACGAATCAATGGGGTATGGGGCCCAAAAAAGTTCGAGGCACTTTGTAGATAACTCTGCAAAGAAATTATCACGTGAATTTTAATCGTATCAGTAAAAAAGTTCTTTAGTTATAATTTTCAGCGGTGGGTGATAGTTTTTTTGAGTCAAAATACGAAAGCTGCTCCTTAACTTCTGATTATCCATTTTTTTTTAAACTTCAATATGAGATCCGTTTTTCGATGCATCGATCCTTTTATATACGCATTGTACGAGTTCCCCTATATGGACAACGTTTCAGCTTTTATTGCACATCACATTGGCTAGTTTTCCAAGAGCAAGGGGACCGGAAGAAAATGGGATTTTATTTGAAATTAAAAACAATTAAAACACACGGAAGAAATTCAACTCGTTGGCCTTTTTTACTCTAAACCCTTCGGTCACATGATTGGGCGGGAGTTACTCATCGGAAGTTAAGTGATCGTCGTTGTTGCGGTCGCGTCGGCCACGTGGTTCGAAGTTCAGAGTCCTTCTCGTCTTTGTGGCAAAGGACTTGACAATTTTTTCCAATTTCGCGTTTCAGGTTTACATCAGGAATTCAAAAATATATTGAATATTTGAAAAAAAATAAAGTTGCATGATTTTTCCATCGAACAAAAATTCCCGACGCGTTTCTCTGATCCTCGCGGTCGGTGGGTTGATGATTCCGCGCCTCGCCATGGATAACAAACATATATCGTTCGAACGCCTTATTGAACGTTCCGTTGATTCGTCTCGTATTGGCATTCGCAGCCGTTTCCGTGCTTTCGGTTAAAAAGTCGAAAATCCATCGTGCCGCTTGAGTATTCAAATAAAGTTGTTATCGCGGCTCTTTCGTGGTTACGATGCATCGGTTATCGGTACTTTAACTTACAGACTACAAATTAGTCCCTTCGATTTAAACTTTGTCGTTTTTGTTTGCCTTCTTCCGGCGATGATGACATGAGCTAGGATTCTTCCTTGAAGATTGTGTCTCGCAGGTGTCCAAGAATCAGAGAAAATAACAATCGAATATAAAAAGCATGGCCAACCGCTCGGATCAGCTCGGAATCATAGTTCGGTGCCAAACTCACTCGGCAAATTTCGCAGGATCTTGGGGCGCGTTTACAGCGAATAGCGGTAAATAAAATATATAGACGTTGAGTCTGTATATTGACAGGTCCCAAGGGGAGGCATGGTGGGTGAAAAAAAGCTGCTACGCATCGCGATGTTTGCTGATAAGGAACGGCAATCAGTGCCGACGCGTGCGCAGGGCAGGTTAGCAGCGCATGCGTCTGCAAAATCGAGCACTATCGCCAACAGTAAACGGAGAGTCAAAGACGCAGTAGTGTATCGCCGGACACAAAAAACCTTCGTCCTTAAGTATTGATGAGCCAAGCAAAAGTGAATGCGTGATAATAAAATATAAGAAAACTTGATAGTTCGGAAGTGTCTATCGTGGCGGAGCTATTCGAATGGCATAGAGGCAAAAGCGCTTCTCTTGAGACTGCATCTCATGAGGGAGTGTGACACATTTATGTGGGAGAGCTAGAACTTCTTGCAAGCTCGCGAGGGGTGAATATGTGTGCTATTTGCCTGCACTAGATATTTGTGAATGAAATGATCCATCAATAAAAAATTGCTTCAATTACTTTTTAAATAAAAAGTAAACCCAACGGAACTGTAACGGAGCCCCAGCCGTAAAATCATCGTCGAATGTGTATAAATGTGAGAGATACCGCTGCATTGGGTTACACCTTTCGTCGGTGTATAGAAATTTTTTTTTTCAATACGAGCCGCTACCGAGTCTCTTGATAAATATTGCTCGGTGCCCACTCGAGCATAAAAGACAGTATAAATGTATGCTGTGTGCTGAAAAAAATTGTAATTGAAATGACGAAGTGACGGGATTGCAAAAAGTGTAAAAAAGTTTTTTTTTTTTTTCGTATTGCGTGCAGTCATTCGGTGCATTGATAATTCCATAACCCAGTAACTAAATGAACTTGACTCAAGTGTCTCAAGGTGTCGGCATTGACTCTTCTTTCGGTAATGTCTAATGGAAGCACGAAACGAGTGAGGTAATAAAATAACTAAAAATCAAAAGTTTCATACGTTGATGTATCAGATTCGTTCTGCAGATCGTTCGGGGAGGCTGTAGACTCGGCACATATTCCTTAGTACCCTTTTCCCTAGTTAATTGTTTTCTATGTCAAACATTAACTGACTTAAATGAAGGAATGCAATTTTTGGAAATTCTTCATCACGTTTATCGATATATCGAATACGCAGAACGTGCCTTCCCTGCTCAAGGGGAAATATATGATTGCGTAAGACGAGATATACGAATACTAGTATAGCATTCAGCATGGAGTCATGGCAACAAATGGATATGCTTGAAAATAAAACATCTCTGAGTTCGAGCGCGTTTGCGATACTTATGACGGGCCAAAAGTTCCGTTCAATACGTTATGGCGCCGGGTCTCGGTTGAAAAGATTTTTTAATACGTCAAAGCTTCTGCCGTTTCGGTAGATCCGAAATTTCAAGGGATTCTCAGACAAAACAAAAGACCCAGCGTTGTTCAATGGAGAAGGAAGCAAAATTTCAATGATAATGCAATGAAAAATACTCGAAGAAGAGGTCATAGAATTTATTCAATATTCGCGTACACAGGCTGGTAAGAATCCAATCGAATTATTGAGACACTCGAACAGCAACGGAAAGTAAAAACTTTTCGGTATACTTTGCTGAGACGACTTTGTTGCGTCGACTACTGCATCGTTGAATAAATACTCTCCACTGAGCTTATCAGAAGGCTCATCGATACTGGCCACGTTTCGAGTGCTCGATTATTTTCCGCTGTCAGATTTGGGGGAATGAGTAGTGTCTTCTTATTTGGAAGGTTTGTCGGTACTGGGTGCAGGAGATTCTGCAGTGCTGGTTCCTGTCTTGCCAACGGAATACTCGTCTTCTTCATCGGGAAAATAGTCACTCGCCGATTCTGGTTTAGGCGATTCGGTTGTGTCATTTTTTTTGGTTGTGTCAATGGTGGCGTCCTGCCACGATGGACTTTTCTCGGTAGCTGCGGTTGACGATTCTGAATCTGTATCCCCAGGCTGGCCGGACGGCTTAGTGCTTCCGGTCTCACCTGACGTGCTCGGACTTTTTTCTGTACCGGCTGTAGATGACGTCACAGTGGTTGTTGTATCGTCGGGTCTCGTTGATCCTTTTTCCGGACTCGTTGTAGATGCTTCCGTTGTTCCGTCTTTTTTGGTGGTTATCGTGTCTTCGTAGGAAGGCTCTTCAGAAGGTTTCGCGGTGCTACCTCCGGTTGAGCCTTTTTCGGTGCTCGTAGGAGATGCTTCGGTTGTCCTGTCTTTGCTGCTCGTAGTCGTATCTTCATAGCTAGGCTGTTTGGAAGGTTTGCCAGTGCTGCCTTCTGAGGGACTGGGGCTTGGGCTTGTTGATCCTCTCTCGCCACCGGATGTGGTCGATTCGGTGGTGCTCGGTGTAGGCTTAGGAGGTCCAGTAGTTTCTTCCTTTGGTGGTTTCTTGGTTGCCTCTGAATACTGTTGTTCGACGCACTTTTCAACTCGCTTAATGACATCTTTGGCATGACTTGAAAATTTGCCGAGAGCTTTAACGGCGCTGCACTGTGATAAGGATACTCGAAGAGAGGCCAACAAGTAGTCGATTTTCACGAAGACCGCGGAAATCGAAGGTATCGCTTTGCCCGCGGTCCATGCTGCTTTCGTCGAGACCTTTAATGTTGAAATAACGCAAAAGTAACGTTAATATCGTAACGTTAATAACGTTTTTTTCTTTGCCAGAGCTCATAATTTAACTTAATAATTTAATTGTAACGATAAAATTATTGATTTTTGTCTCAGGAAAATATATGAGCTCGAAAAATTAGTATAATTTAAAAAATTAAACAAATAATCAATAAAAATAAATATTTTTCGTTGCATTTCAACGTTGCAGACTTCGGCATAATTTATCCGCATGATTCTCTGATTGTTGATAACAAATAACAATGTTCCTTTTGAGTGTGGATCTCGTAGAGTGAGTACTCACCAATTTTACACAAGCTACAGCTCGCAGGGCGCTCCTCGGACCCGTTACATTTTGACCACAACGTAAAGCTTCTTCCCGAAGATCGGACAGCCGTTGAGTCATTATTTCAGTATTTTTTCTCATGCTGTCAACGTACTTAGCCCCTATTTTTACTTTCTCCGTAGCACACCCGCCCGTTTCGGAGTATAATTCGGTAGATACAGGCTCCAGCTCATTCACCAGAGCAGTACACTTGTTGACGTTGATACCCTTGACACCTTGAGCTATGCGCTTAACTCTTTCACGAGCCTGTGCAATAAAAGGGACAATTTAAATTCGCCACTTTGTGTTAAAAATGACGAGGGAGTTGGCTGTGTGTCTCGGACGATTATCAAGAAACATGAGGAGGGCTAAGCCCAAAATTACCGTCTCAAACATCTTGCCAACTCCACGAGGCTTCTCGTAACACATATTTTTCCTTCCGTCCTCAACTCACCTTTTTAATTTCCGCTGTCACATCATTCACTAGCTTCTGACTAAATTTCCGGGCTTCTTCTTCCAATTTCGTCACTCTGTCCACTGCTTTTTCTTTTGCTGACTCGAACCTCTCTTTTATTGTGTTTATCGCGGAAGCTACTATCGACTCAACCCTTGTTCGGATTGTCTGGAACTTGCTTGGCAATATCAACGAATTTGCCACCTGCTAGAAGTTTTAAATCATTATTATTATGCTTAGCAGTACGTTTGCTAAGTGGCCTCCTTAAGGAATTAAGCTACGTGTCGGTATACACATTTACAGTCGATTTCATGACCCAAAATTAATTTATCAAGTTTATTTTTCACCCCTGTGAAGAAATAATGAGGCAAAATGGACTTTTCTTCGAAAAAAAATTACTCCCTGACGATTTTGATCAATTTTCACACTTGTACATCGAAATTACGGAAATTGAGGTTTCGCAAAAAAAAAAAAAAACCGACGAGGCAAAGTGCTCTGGTCCGAGTCAAGGGCGAGACGGACAATCGAGGGGTTTGAAAACAATCTTGAGGATTATTGTAAAATAAATGTTTCGATCGGATTATTTGAGAATATTGCTTGCAGCATCTTTACAACATTTTTAAATGTCTGAAACTTTGAAAACGAGGCATTTTAATGAGAAGCTCAGACTTGCTGCTTAAGGAAGGACATGGAACATTTTTTTGACACGATTTTACTGGATATACGAGAACGCCCTTTTTTAAACGTGACAACTGGACGAGATTGAAGTTCGCAACGTTGGGCTCCAACGAGAAATACGTTTTTCTATTAATTTTAAGCTCAATTTAGAAAATCATACAAATTTTCGTATCGATTTGAATCGTAAAAAGGCATCGTTCTATTGTCTCGACTAAATATTGAATAAGGATCGCGAGATGTGATAAAGAAAAAACAAAATTTCGTCGCATTCCGACGATGCGAACTTCTGCACCGTACGATAAGTTGTTCTTACTTATGAATAGATTATCGTTGAGACTTACCGTAGCAAAGAATGCGACGCACAAAATAATTGCAAGCTTAGACATTGTTTCCTTATTTGATAACTTAACACGTATGAGTTGAGAGTTATGTTGAATCGCGTTTATATATATACAATTGCCGAGCGTCAAGGATTACCAAGCGGCTTGGGAGGAAAGACAAACGCGAGCGTTCGCGGCCACTTGTGTCAATGATTTTTGACTCAATAACATGCTTCGTAATTGACATATTGTCCATGCCTGATCAAAAGACTCGATTTTGGGGAATCAGTGATGTTTTTATAATTTATTACTTTATCAAGTGATTCTGCGCTGCAAATCAAACATTGAAAATCGTACGGTAATAAGATTATCACATCCAAGCGGACCCGACCGAAACCCGGTCATGATCTTTGCCTCAGAAAGAAGAATCATCTTATGAATAAGATAACTGTGTCAATGAACACGTTATGAGACTCCTCTGTTGGCAATGAGAATGACATGAATAAATATTGGCGCATCACGGTGAAGACGCAGCAGCAGGTGTTCGGCTGCATGCTTATTTTTCGGCCGTATCTCAAGATTGTGAAATAAAATATTTGAACGCGTAAAAGTCATTCAGATCTCCATGAAATGCATATAATTATTTGGAATCAGTCAAGTCTGATCTTATTTCATTCGATCGCGTTCCGGATTGTGCGAGAAACTGGCAAAAACGCGATGACATCTCTCTCGAGCAGTAGCCTTTTTCGTTTTCCTCAAAAATGGAAAATTTTTGTTTTTTTCTTTGATCTGCTTCTTTTTGTCATCCGTTATAATGTTAGCAGGGATTATTAATCTTCAGGCGGTCAGTCTCGAAGGCATCGTAGCCCGAATGTTAACGAATCAGGACAGAATAAAAGAAGCTCGCCATGAGTACACTTACATTTTTTTAGAAAATATCAATTTGTGAATGACGTCATTTTTTCAGAGTGCCTGCCAGTGAGATTTCCTAAAAAAATTTGGATCCTTCAATCGTAACGTTTCCGTGTCCCGTCAAAGTAGACGATTGGTGACGATTGTTTTCTCAATATTACAGGAGCGCTTCTCGCATTTGCTGTTTTGTGATGAACACCGTACCTTGATTTTTATTGATTTTTTTTTCATTTGAATGATTTTCTAACAAATTCGATAGTTCATCGTATCATCCAGCAGGATCCAAAGAGAACGCCAAGGGCAAATGATTTTACGAGACCAAGATTTATGAGCTGCGTGAGATTTAACGCGAAATAGACGAGTAAAGGTGACCAAGTTTTCATTGCCTGCATCAAGTCGAGTCAATGAGAGACTTGATTAATTGTCAATTCAAATAATTGTCAATTAAATTGTTTATTGATTGAATAAATTATCAATTATATTAATTGTCAATTGTTTTGATGGTCAATTAAATTAATTCTCAATTAAATTATTTATTAATTGGATTAATTGTGAAGTAAATGAATTGGTTGTCAATTCAAATATTTGTCAATTAAATCGTTTATTAATTGAATTATTTATCGATTAAATTAATTGTCAATTAAAATAATTTTTATCGATTGTAAATAATGTCGTAATAGAGATGTTAACGAATTAATTCGATACACGAGGTTTTACAGACGAAAGGAAGCACAGAAAGGGGTTGTATTGTTTAGAAGTTTATATTTGATAACATTAAGTCGCTGATTATACATTTCTATTGCAAATATGATTGACGGATGTTTATTGATCAAAGGAAATGTTGGAGCCCTCCATATGATTGTTGTTATGAATGCGTCAGTCCAATGGTCACTTTCAGGCATCGGAGCCATAAGCTTCTGGGTCTGTTGGATCCTCTTCTGGTGCATCAGGTATCGAGGAACTTTCATCAGGATTTTCGGGAAGAATTGATTCCGGTGTGGTTATGTATTCATCGGTGACAGGATTCTGCGAGGGGAATTCGGAGACGGTCGTTTCTCTGTTACGAACCTCTTCCATTTTTTGGCGTACGCAATTGATCGTACTCCCGGCAATACCGGACACTTCGCTATGGAAAGTGTTCAGAGCGCTTGTGGCTGTACAAATTGCAACACTAGATGGAAGCGTCGTTAGCAATAACGTTAGCTTTGCACTCTCGATAGAAACCGCTGGCACAGCTTTAGCAGCGGTCCATCCTGCTTTGACAGCAACCTAAGCAGGCAATGCATAAATATCCATGTATTAAACGGTAGTAGAGGAGGAAAGGTTAAAGTTCGATGCAACGTTCGCATAGAACGAAAGGTATATTTTTCTATTGATGATTTCTTCAATTTTGAAAATAATCCGGAATTTTTCGAGCCGATGTATTTTTCTGGAGGCGAAAATCGATCGTTTCATCATTGAAATTTGAAGTGAGTGCACAAGAGAGATAGCTACAAATTTTCAATTCAATATTACTATAAAACGAAAATAAAATCTATTTTTGTTGATAATTTATTCAATTTTCAAGATAATCCGAAACTTTTTGAGCCGATATATTTTTCTAGCTGTTGAGACCGGTATTGCTAATTCGGTGGGAAATGAAAAAACAAAAACAGAGATTTTCATGTACTACTTACCAAGTTGGTACAAACGAGCGCCTTTCCCCCAGAGAAAAAGTCGGTAGCGTTTTCAAGACAGGCACGCGCATCTAATTTATGAACATGAAGACTAGCAAGCACATCATCGGCAAGCTTCATCATATTTTCGACGTATCCAGCAGCTACTGAGCGTTTGTCGGCGAAACATTTTCTCACTTGAAGGACGGCGATGTGGGCGGTCGCTTGTAAATGATCGATCAATTTGGAGCACTCAGTGACATCAACCCCCTTAATTGAGTTGGTAAAGTCATCGATGTTGCCAGTAACCTGTTCGATTAAATTCATGTTTCATATCGAACGAGAATGCGTCAAGAGATTCAATTTTTTTTCTTCTTCAATTAAATTAATTTAATTATATTAATTATTATAGAATTATATTATATAATAATAATAATTAATAATCATTGATTATGACAAATAATAATTAGTAATAATTGATAATTGAAATAATAATGATAATATTAATTTAATTAATTAATTAAGATTAAATTAAAAAATTAATTTAATTTAACATATTTCTGATGTTCATGTTATATCAGACGTCGAAGCACGCGGCTCCAACTGGCGAAAAGCACTGTTTTTTTATTACCTTTTGAATTTTCGCTTCCAGGTCGTCGGAAATTTTTTTCTCATAGCCCTTGGCTATTTCCTCGATCTGGACGGCAAGCTCTTGAGACTTTTTGTGGGCGTTGTCGAGCTGTGCTTTTACTGAGGCAATCGCACTTTCTATGAGTTTGTTCAGATCTCCTTGAGCTTTTTCTAACGAGTTCCCGAGCAAGCCTGCATTTGCCACCTACAAAATGTAACGAATGATTGCGGGTAAAGGGAATGCGTATGATGAAAGATGAAACACTTTGACGATAGATTGAGCATCGAATAGCGACGAATCGATAACCTAAAGTTTTTAGAGCTGTGGGCTGAATCATCTAAACACAACAAAGTCCGACACAACTTGATCGCTCTGAAAATATCCGCGTTATTGATACTTATTCCGCAGTCGCTTTCATGATTCGCTGCTCTCTTTCCGCACTGTTGGAAATTGAATAATTTCCAAAATTTCTTGACCAATTTAAAAAAAAAAACTCCTGTCAGCAGATTTTTCCCATCGTCCCGCATCCGCTGACAGAATTTTTTCGTCATTAGTCAAGCAACATCGGAAAAATAATAGCAAACGAGCTATTTTTCGATAAAAAGGGAAAGAAAAGTTGCGTCCGGGGATTTTGATACTTACAGAGGCGAAGATTGCAACGCAAAGAATGGCGGTCAGTTTCGACATAATTTGGACTAAGTTGTAACGACTAATGAGACTCCGAGCATTGGTTCTGGTATAAATACTTGAATTTAGACTTGATCCCTGAAAGCGGGGTCATATTTTATGGGGACTTTTGTGTTAATCGTACTAGCACTTGTGTCAATTGGGATTTGACACAATAATCATATACCTGATTAACTTGCTCCAAATTCAATTAATTTGCTCTTACGTGATGAGTAAAAAATTTTAATTCATTATGGTAATTGCCTTTGATATTTTTTAATTGATTAATCAGCCATCCATCCGCACAGAAGTTAATGTCTTCTGACATGAGTGCGCATTATTGTGTTTGATTGCTCCCTGCAACCAATGTCTATAAAGTGTTAAAAAACGCCTTGAAATGCTAAATCTCGCTCTCTCCCTCTCCCCCCCCCCCCCCCCCTCTCCTTCTCTCTCTCTCTCTTTCTCTCTTTCTCTATCTTTGCGGAGGCTGAACAGAATCACCAGAAGTATACACAGGATGAAAGGAACGAAATGATTTTTCAAAATTATGCACATGTTTCGAGCCGATATATTCTCATGAAGGCAAAAACTCATCATTTTATCGTCACAATTAAATGATCAATTAGAATAATGAGCTTTGGCAAAGAAAAAACGAATTTCGTTGCATTGTGACGATGCAAACTTCAACGTCATTGGTAATTTTTTTCCATTTCTTTCATTTTTTCTAACAGTGTCTGTGGAGTGAATTATAAATATTCACTTACGTTCTTAGCTCCTTAAATCGAACCGAATATGCACCCATTACATTTATTGAAGTCTCTGAGAGCCATTAAAAGTGAAAGTTCATCTTAATGTTGCAGTTCACAAAGAATGGATGAACAACGCTGGAAACATCTTACCGGCAAGCACCAGCGAGGGTCGTTAGGATGCTGCCTTTTGCCAAAAGTGTCATAGACATTACTCCAGACATTCTGGCAGGTTTTCATATTGCCCAGACATCAATAAGTAGGGGTAAGTTGGCATTATTCTATTGGGAGACTCGGTACAGTCTCAGGACAAGGACATTCGACATGCAGCTCTGTCAAATACTTATTGCCACCGAATATTTTTCATTCAGAAATAATATACTGAGTCTCAGGCCAGCAGACGACAGAGCTGTCGAATGTACTTGTCTCGAGACTCTTCCGAGTGTCTTGACGTATAAGAAAAATATAAAAAATATATAACAAAAAATCGTTGCATAAAAACTTGACAAAGTCTCGTCTCACACGGGCCAGCCGAGCGATCGAATATCTTCGTCGTATCAAAATCATAATTGATGTGACTGGAGGACATAAAACGAAAAATCCCAAAACAAAAGTCAAAACTTTCGTCCAAACGAAAACAAATATAAAATTGCGTATTATCTTTCGCAAGACTCCTCGATGCCATAAGATATGATTTTGCAAGTGTCGACTCAGGCATGGATGTACCCGCTGTAGGTGACTCAATATCGTATGTTGACAATGACTTTGATACCAGCCAATTACCAACGGTGAGTACATTCGAAATTCCGGAGAACTCTGCGCTTGGCCTGATATCTTTCGCAGATGTTCGCCAAAATGAAGATCGTTCTGTCCAAACAAAAAAAAACGGTATCGACAAAGGAGATGCAAATAGGATAATTATATTCTGCAAAAATTCGGATCTAATTATTTATTTTTCATGAGCCTGAAGTTTGCATCGATGCAATGCCACGAAATGATAAAAAAATAAAAAATATGATTCGTCATTTTTTATTTTTCGAATCCATTCGCGAGGCCCAAAAGAGGCAAAAGGAAAATTGAGAAAAAAAAATGGAAAAAAAGTAACGAATCGTTTTTTATTTTCATTTTGTGGCATTGCGTTGATGCAAACTTCAGGCTCATGATTTTTCTAAGAACGTGTAGATTATGCGCACGGAATGTATTAATACAAATTATAATTAGAACGACAGAAAAAAAAATTGCAATCATTTTTTCATGATGAAAAAATCGAAAAAGCCCGCTTCATTTTTTTTTTTGAGTTCACAAGGACCACGTGATACTCTCCAAAACTGTACATTTTCATCCGTTTTCGTCTTCTGTGTAGGATATTACTTACGCGCGGGTCCCATGTTCTCGCTCACTCTCTCTCTCTCTCTCTCTTTCTCTCGGAAGCGTTCAGTCCATTCCTCATCGACGAGACCCCGTTGCGTGTCTCAGCAGATGTACAACCATTTGCTATGGCAGCTGCGTGATGTGTTCAAGCCCCACCATCACCAATGGTCTCATACGCACACCCTGTCTCTTTTCTCCATCGCCTCCATCTCCATATTCCAAAGATTCAAAATTTTCATTTTGACAGTTAAAAAACAAATCTTTCTACCAGCACTTTCATGTATATTACTCGTATTACGTATTTAAAAACATTTATATAACAAATTAGGCATTTTCACGTTACTTCAATCTTCAGATTAACAGAAAGTTTCAATTAAGTTCACGCTCACCCAAATATAACTAGACGGAATGGGTTAATAATGAAAACTCGAAATAAAAAAGTTTTTTTTTTAAGTTATTTTATAAATTAATGAAATTAATTTTTGACTTTATAATTTATAAAAAGGTTTCGTATGCAGAATTTATAAAATTCTGAATTGGGTATAACTTAATTATCATGTATTAAATAAATTAATGAAGGGTTTCCATGTGCAGAATTTCAAAAATCTCAGAATATCGTATAATTTAATTATCGAATATTCAAAATAAATCAATGAAAGGGGTTCATATGCAGAATTTCAAAAACTTTAAAATATCGTATAATTTAATTATCGTATATTAAATAAATCAATAAAATGGATTCATATGCAAGATTTCAAAAACCTTCAAGTATCGTATATTGAATAAATTAATGGAGGGGGTTCGTGTGCAGAATTTGAAAAACTTTGAAATATTGTATAATTTAAATATCGTATATTAAACAAATTAATGAAAGGGGTTCGTGTGCAGAATTTCGAAAACTTTTGGATATAGTAAAAACTCTTTTGGCTCGAACCGGCGAAGAAGTCTGCCTCGTCTATCGACACGTATAGCATATATTTCAATGTTTGGATTTGTGAAGCTCAATTTGACAGGTTATGTCGACTCTGCTGTTATCGTTACAGAACGGGCCATTGCACGAAGTTTTCATTCTGAGAATCTAAATCTGAGAGCAGTAGGGCTCTGAAAAATTATTTTTGAATCATTTTTTAGCGGTCCCGAAGGGTAATATTTAATGTTAAGGGAATGATCGGTATCCCTCACGACACTGCCAACACCGAAAGAGTAGGGGTAGGTAAACTCTACTCGCTCGCTACGCGCCTTGTTCACGAGCTCCCTCGCGGTTAGTCGGCATTCACGTTTCGAGCTTCCAACTGCAAGGGGGGGTGGGGTTAGGTTTGCGTGTTCGACTTGGTGATAATTTCAAGTTTTCGCATTATTCACTTCCCTGCTTGCTTGTTTTATTTTTATTCCGATATCATGGAGTGCTAATGTATGTGTTGCAACGGTACTAATAAAAATTGGTTTACCATAAGTGGTTCGAACGAGTTGACCGCGTTCGAAAATAAACGACGCGATTCTGTATATTTTTGAGAAGAAAACGAGAACGCGAAATATCGTGATATCAAAGAAAAAGCTTTTTCGAAAAAAGTCCATCAAAACGAAGGATATATATCGTTTTCGACGAATCTCTGTGCGTCCGAGCGTTTGAACAAACGAATTTTCAGTTCCGGTGGGGTCACCGGAAATAATCTAAGCGTGACGATGTGGTGACTGTGTGCAAGCCAACGGAAAAACGTGGGAACGCTTGGCGCTTTGTTTTCGTGTGACACCACGAATCTTCAACTCGTATACGACGAATTATTGACCTTCAATCGATACCTCGTCGCCGTCACGACGAGGAAATGTACAACGATAATGTCTGTAAACATCGCGCGTTCGTTATTTACATTCTCGCGTAATCTAGTGCATTAATCGAGCGACCGTCCAAGAGTGCAAGAAAACGTATTCTTTGGCAGGCGGTAACGAAAGCCGATGAAACTTTTTTTTATATCACCGGCTTAGGTTATTTCATCGCATGTTGTTGAATATAAAAACACATAAACAGTGCATCGACCATTTGTCAAACCAAGTTGAAACATATTCATAAAAACTCATCATTCACGAACGATTGAAATTGTAATTGAAGTGTACGCATTGACGTCGTCAAGAAATAAATAAAATCGAAATAAAAAATTATTTCATCGAAAACATGTGCGTTTCCGTAGACTTCGATCGTTTATTCGGTCTGAGCGCTCGTTCCTCGGCTAGTTCAGGTCAATCACCACAATAATCCGGTGCCTTTTAAAGGATTAGGATTGACGAGCCTTCTTTGATTTCTGTCACAATCGTCTTGCCCGGCCGGTCCGAGCAATTCGAGTATTCCACTGGATTGTTATTTTTAATAAAATTCATTTGGCGGGATACATAAGCAATGGCTGCTGAAAAGCGAGTTGGAAGAGAAAGTTGGTAACGCTCAAGGGAAGGAAAAACGAGACGAAAGTACGAGAGAGAACGGTATATAAAATGGAGAGCGTCGACCGATCGGCTGAAAGCCCACTCTAGTCTACGTGTTTTGTGACGTCAGCATAGTGCCCGGCCTCGGACAAGTCGTATGGCCAGTTTCAGAGCCCGGCTCGTCGCTGTCATTGCCGCTGTGCTCTCAGAGCCACAACCGCGTGGAAAAATAAAAAAAATCACGACAGCAAAAAGAAAAAGATAAAAGCCTAGCCATGGCACGAATCGTGAAACGTTCATGCGAACTGAACCGGCTCTGACCCAACAAAACGAGTCTCCGTTTTATTTTCCCGTCCCCCCTCTCCCCCTTCCCATACTTCCTGCATATCCCTCGGTATTATATGGCGTCCAATCTTACCTGCTCGCAGTCATCGACATGATCGTTTCCCGTCCCTAAAATATACGGATCTTGGCTCTTCTCATGCCTTTGAATCTTTTCACAACGAACTTGTAACCGATAAAAACGAAGTTACGAAACTAAGAGATCGATTAACACGCAAAGTTGCAAAAAAGCAGAATCCGCTGAAAAATTCCGATACTCGACGACATTGTGGCAAAAAAAACATCGAACCAATCAGCTTAGAGACATTTGTGCCAAGCAAGAAACCTCGGAAGATTCTCCGATAGCCGTTAATCGCAAATCTCCGGTGGAAATGATGCAAAAGTTACCTTGAAGTTGTTTGCGTCAATAATAAAGAAACCCTACTGGTACAGGTAGCATGCCTTGCGAGGATATTCTAGTGTCAGTGCCTTTGGTGTTAGTGTGCACATGGACACAATGACGAAGTGGATTGACAGTTTGGCGTGGAAGTAAGAGAGAAATCAAGACTTTATAGAATGAACCAAAAGCAGTAATAAATCATCCAAAGTGTCTTGTAACTCATTCACAAAGTGCAATACTTTCAAAAAGTGACATGGAAATGTGTTCTTCTGCAAATCTTCCATTCTGTTGGATATTCCATTGTTTCAAATAGTTTTTCAGCGTTAGTGTTTGTTGGTTTAACAATTAAAAGGGCAATAAGTGCGCCGCCGATGTCTCGATAAACGTGTTCCTTCTTTTTGTTGTTCGGTCGATCCAACGGAATTCAAGACTCAAAAGAAAAACGAGCGGAATAAAGAGGTGGAAGGCGATCAGGCGCCCGTGTGTGTGTGTGTATGGGTAGAGGATTGGTTGGTGAAGCGCAGGCGCAGCTTTCGGGTGAGCGGTGAGTCGTCGGCATTGAGAAACGAATACAGTACGTGAGAGAACGAGCTACGACCACGCTCGCGTCGATCGAACGCTGATCGACGATCGATTGTTTGTAGATATATGTGCGCGTTCGCGCGTGTATTCAACTCCCTGTCGGCTTATACGTGTTTGTGTTAAGTGCTCGTGTGTGTGTGTGTGTGTGTGTGTGTGCAAGGAAGTGTGCATTTTGAAGTGCGTGTATGTGATATCTGTGCCTCGATCGTAATCGTAACTCGAGTATGACCCCGGTACTGAATATTTTCAAGACGCCAATTCATTGCCCCTTCGGCTATTTCCAATCGCCGATGTATATTATTCTCCTCCATAATTGACCGAGTTTTTGGTGGAGATACGTGCGCCGGGATCGTTCCTAAAATTTGTTATGCACCTGCCAGAAAAAAGAAACTTGGATGCACGTGCGTTTTATGTAAACGCAAACACACATACGTACGTGCGTACGTATACATGCGTTGGCACACACTCATTAATGCCTAGATACCATGCTCCAAGATATCTTCATCATCCTTGACGCTGATCGATCAAATACGCTTTTTCAATAACTATCGTAATCGTTCAACTAGTTATTAATTATTCTTTTCAACGTCGAACAGTTCGAATTGTTTCACGAACGATCAAAATTCGTGTGGGAATGACGTGACTCAATGCTGCGTCTTTGTGAGAGTTTTTTCATTGCAAACATTGAGGCGTGTGAGGTGCACGAGGACAACGAGTATTAAGAATTGGGGCAAGCAGTAGGGAACTATAAAAACAAAATACTTATAACAATAATACGAAAATGGGAAACCATCCGTCCGCGCACCAACCGCTCGAGAGAGCTACCAGCTACAGTGGAAACGCGCTTCGACTATCGGTACGTAACTAACGTTTTATCTTTGTGTCCGTGCGTCTGTATGTGCGCGTTTGTGTCGGATTATGTGGGTTTGAAAATCCAAAGAGTAAGGGAACGTCTCAGTAAACTCGGTTTTGTCTCGAACGATTCAAAACTACTGTTAAATAAATAAAAACGTTATTCAAACTCAATCGGGATACAATTTTTTTCGTTCCATATTCTTTACTGTAGAACGAAACTGTTTGCGAGTAAAGGGATTAAAAGGCGAACGATCCGAGGAAAAAGTGAGCTCGTCACGGGAATTCGGAGATCGCAGCAACTATGATTCCACCTGATGCCGGGAGATGTCTCCAAGATATTCGATGAGAAAGCAAGAATAGAGCGTTTCTTCCGACTTGTTTCCTGTCACAATTATTCCATGACAATTACGCTATTGTGACTTTTTATCGATGCAAATTAATTCGGTGAACCATCGATCTTTCACGTCGTCGCTTTCTTAATGACCAATAAACTCTTTCGTTCATATTTTTGGCCCTACAAATAGCGGTATTTTAGTCGATCGAGCGGCGAATTGAATTGTAGGCTCGTAAAACTTGTTTTTTTTTGCATTTCTCTTGTTTTTAATAAAACCAAGTTTTTCTTTATATTATCGATCGCGCTCATTCCACCATTATCGCGGAAACAGGTCATGAATTTTCATTCCATGTTTCTCCAGCCAGAGCAGCCCAATCTTCGGGCTTCTCATATCCGATGCTGGACAAATATTTCGACTCGGAAGCTCCCACGAAATGTTTTTGACCTTTTCGTAGTTTGACTCTGCATCCCCCGCGATCGCATCCGTTCTGGCTTTCCTACACGTTCTCGAGACTGCTTGATTTTTCATGCCGGCTCGGCCAACGCGTTACCTCGCGTGTTTATCGGACGAAAAAAATGTCGGATAGTGAAAGCATAGGGAAGTAGGTTATATATATGCATCTGCCAGATGTCCCAGGCGGAATGAGGAACATCTGATGATTCTCGAGCAAAGCGAACAGGGCTCGGAAGCTCTTGGCCATAGTGGAACCGTCACGCGCTTTTCGATGCTGCGCGTGATATCCTCTTTTTTACTTTTGCTCATTCCTGTTGCTTTTCTCTTGGCTCCTTGGACCGGAAGGCCGGAGATTCACAGCTGTCGGAAATGAATAACACGACTGCAACGCTTCGGCTTTTCGAGCTCAGTTCCTTGGTGATCCACACCGGGCTCTCTCTCGACAAGCCCCTTTTAATATACCGTCGGTCTGAATGATGCTGGAGTCGGCAACGTTAGAATGCAACGAAAAATATTTAATATTGATGATTCGTTTTATTTTTAAAATATGATCCTCATTACTATATATTTAAAAAAAAGGCATTTCACGGCGAACGTAAATGCATTTATGTATGAGCAGTATGTATTGGATGTGCGGTGTGCATGACGCAGAACTCACCTTTCTCTTTGACACCAGCATATAAACACCTTGATACTCAATGCAACGTCGAATGAATTTATTCGCAGCGAGTCGTCGTCATTTACGTAACAAAATAATATTCAAGTTTTGTCGTTTTTAAATGATGATTAAACAAGTAGACCAAGAGATTGAAACATTTTTCAAGAATTCTTGATACTCCTGGAGAACCGGGAACAACACCAACTTTAAAAGTGCCAGAAAATATTATTTTTATTTATGATAAAGGATGAATATATAGAACGAAGCCTTTTCGACGCATATTGCTTGTTGATACGTCGATAACAAATTAGGAATGAATGGCAACTCTACTTTGGAAACTTTGAGAGGTCGTTAAAAAATGTACCGACTCCGTTATGATATTAGAAAAAAAAATTGACTAGACTAACGATGATGCTGAAGTTCGCAACGTTGAAAAGCAGAGAAAAATATTTATTCCTGTTGACGATTTATTTAATTTTTAAAATGATCCATATTTTTCGAGTCGATAGAATTTTCCGGAAGCAAAAAACGAACGTTTTATACGATACTGAATTTTGCATCGTTGGAAAAAAACGAAACATTTATTTTTCAATCATTAATTTGATAATTAACCAACTTTTTCTATTTAAAAAAAATTAATTCAGCGCTCGGATGACAAAAAAGTCTGTTGCACTATTTTTGACGAATACTTTCCGAAAATTGCGCACTCTGCTTGAGAAACAAACATGAGTTTTCGTTGCATTCCAGCGATGCGAATTGCAACGTCGTAAGTTTTATCATCACAATTAAATTTTGAATTGAAATCACGAGCTGTGGCAAAGAGACAAACGAATTTCGTTGCATTCCAACGATGTAAACTTCAACGTCATAGATTAATGTGAGCATTTTACGTGAAAGAGTCATTATTCATGGCAAGAACAGGTACAAGAAAGAAGTACAAAAAGACAATGGCATTAAAGTTACATAAAACATGATATTGATTAAAATATGAGTACTAATGTTGTTGAGATCATTCAGGGGTGTTGGTATTACGACAGTAAGTCAGCTTTACCACGCTAACTATGGCAAAACAGTTGCGCGTGAAACGTTGTTATGACGGCATTATCCATTGTTATTTTCATCTAACTCAACTGCTCCTATATTGTTATGCTAATGTTTTAGCTAATTTTCAACAGTCGATTTGAATTATGACTAAGAACAATATGTTCATCAGTTGTGGGAAGCATGCTCCAAATTTGGAAGAGTAATTTTCTCATTGCGCTGTTTACAAACATTCTGTATGAACCATGAAAATCATGATGTTGAAGTTTGCATCGTTGGAATGCAACGAAATTCGTTTTTCATTTGCCAAAGCTCGTGAGTTATATTCAGAATTGAATTGCAATTATAAAATCAAATATTTTACTATGTCATCCGAATTTCGGAAAATAAATCAAATTGTCGATGAATTCATTTTTGTAACAGAACACCATCTCTTTTTCGAACAGAATAACGATCAGAAGCAATCTTATTTTACGATTCGGTGGTCTGTTATTGCCGAGCCATCCATTCGAGCAACACTAATAGCTTCCTGTGCTTATGAGACTGGAAAAGTTTATTTCACTGTCATTACTGTGCGAAACATTTTACCAGAGCTCGATAGTACGGGGCGTATATTATTTACATTTCGGAGTCACTTCCTTTACGTTTTTTTTCGTTATTTGTTTTTGGTTTTTGAAGGAAAAATATTTGACTCGTTATATGATCGAGCTTCGTCGTGAACGATTGAGGAAACGCTGGAAATATAAAACATCTCGAAGTTAAATTCGTTTGAATATTTGAAACGCTAACGACAAGACAATTATCGAGTATTTACCCGATTCTGTGGAAACAACACAGCGAGGAACCGATATGAACTAAAGAGAAAAGCTCAATCCAGCATGATGCTGAAATTTGCAACTTTGGAATGCAATGAAAAATATTTATTTTTATAATTTTATAGAATTTATTTTATATAATTAAAAATTAACTTAGATAAATTGTTTAGTTTTTGAAAATTATGCAAATTCTTCGAGCTGATTTATTTTCATGGGGGCAAAAACCAATCATTTTATCGTTACAATTATATTCATAATTGAAATAATGAGCTTTGGCAAAGAAAAAAACGAATTTCGTTACATTCCAACGATGCAAACTTTCAACGTCATGATCCAGCTTATTTACGATAAAACATTAGCCACCGCACGAGGACGACATATTTTTTTCAGATTTTTATGAAAAATTTAAGAAAAACAAAATTTTTTCCGATACATTTTTTATATTTTCGATAGAAATTTAAAAAAATGAAAGGTCTCGAAGTGGTAGATTTGCGGTGGGGCTTATGTATTAAAGTACACGCCTTCCTTTGTCGTTCGCTCACCGTGGAACGCGACGAGACTTCTCTCGCTCATATCACGTTCGTTAGTATCGGTGGAGAGTACAGGAACGCACGGTGATGATACTTTGAGACTCGGTAATTCAAAATGTTGACCCGAATCATGTTATTTCGTTGGAACGTCTCTGCGACTATACTTTTGTTAATTTTATCGTTACTTTTCGGTGATCGTCATTAGTTTGCACGGACGTTCGACGTGACGCGGCACGCGTGTCAGAGTTCGAGTTAAATTATGGCTCGTAAATTATTCTATCGCAGTAAAAGTGTCACAATAATGACATTTGGTCGATCGCAACGTTGATGACAGCTCATATGAGCAAGCCGCGAATTAAGATGAAAAATTCGACTGGAAAATTGTTCCTCAATCGTGGCAGAAACTGCAGAGTCGAAATTTCTTTTTTTAAATAATGTGGAAGGAAAAAAAACGTTAAGTCTTTTTATACGATGAGAAAAAAAAAGTTTGCATCGTTGAAATGCAACGAAAATCTGTTTTTTCTTGAGCAGAGCTCGTAATCATGTTACAATATTTGTTCTGGAAAGAAAACGATCATCGCATGCGAGCCAAAAACTAAATCGACACAAAAAATGGCCACAATTTCCAAAATTCAATAAATAATTAATGGGAAAACAATCTTTCGTCGAATCTCTACGTTGCAAACTTCAAAGTCATAAAATAAACAACAGATCCTTCTGAGGATTCTTTATGGAGGAAAGAAGCGTCTTTCTCAAATGAAACATTCTTCCGAAGTCTCGTCACATGAATATCCGACGAGTTTTATATCGAAAACTATCAAAAATGTACGTTCTCCGTCGCTGGAGTATTTTTAGCTCGTGTCTCAGATAAATTCTTGAATTCCACTTTCCAAGTTTTTTGGCCGGTCGACGAACCACAACTAGCCAGAATATATCTTGGTATTCGAGTTGGTAGCGAGAGAAAATGTTGAATAGCGAAGGACACGGCGTCTCACTCACAAGTCTCCTCCTTGTCCTACACCAAAGCAGTCGGCCAGCCAGGGCATCCTTTGTGCTTGTCGCGAGCCACATTGCATCATCACGCCGCTGCCCCGTCATGTACCTGGCAGACGGCTGAGGCTCTCAATTTTTACAATAACGCATTGAGAACCTTAATTTTTTTTCAAAACCCTTTCGCAAGTTGAACCCTTGAAACGTGTTCTTAAAAAATGTCATCCAAGTGTAAACTGCCGACGAGGAATTTATGCAAATTAGCAAAAATGCTTTTTCGTTCTTTTGTCTGCTTCTTTTGTTGCCAAAAACGTAATTTGAGAATCCCGATGATTTCGCTGTTGAAAAATGAGCCCACGGACACGGACGTCATCGACGTTCGAGAGCTCGGTCTCGCATGTCATTAGCAGTTCCATTTCCGGATTCCATTATTGAGTCATCCAAGAAAAAACTTTTTCGTCATCCAACGAAACTTTACAGTCGTTCACATACGATGTCGATTTTTCGTGCCGGGCTACATGTCTATACTCCTCTCCTTGCAAGGAGATGGTGTCCGTGAGTCTCGAGAAAGAACTCGACTATAAACGGAGCACGAAGGTTTAAAAATTACATGGACGCAGAGAATAGCTGAATTCTTGAGTTTACACATTGGAATGAAGAAAAATTCCAGGCCGTGCAATGACAGAGGCCCAATCCATCTGCAGGAATTAAAGTTTCCAATTCGAAAATCACGGAATTGTAAAAAATATTATACAAGAGACATTGCGATAGATTAGATATGGAGATTCTTTTTCGGGATCTCTGTTATGAGACTGAGGCTCGCAACGCGTTGGGCTCCAACGAAAAATACGTTTTTCAATTTATAATCTTTAATTTGAAAAAACGTGAAAATTTTTGCATCGGTTTTTCCTTTGAATCTGAAGAAAAAATCGTTTCATTCTCTCGACCAAAAATATTCAATAAAAATTGTGAGAACTGATGAAGAAAAAAGAGAATTTTATTGCATTCCAACGATGCAAACTTCGGCATCGGTTTTCGTTTCATTTTCCGAGGTTTTCTTGGTTTCCATGGAGTAATCACAGGTGCATTGCATTACTAACCATCATCGCATAGATAACGATGTATCAGGTCGTAGGCGGGTACCGAACAGATTGAATCTCTTTGTGAATAGAAAAGATCCTTTCTGCAGGGAACCATGTCATGAGTGATGAATTCCAGGCACTATGATTAACAATCATCCGGAGGAATATTTTTCCGAACGGCTTTTGTTTTTTTTTTTCAATGACGGAAATCCAACGATCTTGCGGTCAAAGTACATTCGGTAATTCTGACGAGGATGAGTATGACTTCGCATGCTTCTGACGGTGGTTTGCATTATAAAACTAAGAAAAATTCAGTGTCCGGTGTGAATTTCATTGTTCGGTCTTGAACAATTCGTCCGGTCGCATCAATACGTTATGACGTATCGCTTTTAGTACACTCGAGCGACCTCAGCAACTTACTTTTTTTTGTTTCGATAGTTTATTGAATTTCACGTGTCGACGGAAAGCGCTCTGAACGGATAAAATGAAATTTCATTAGAAGTTTCAGCACAACTCAGTGCGTTCATTTTACTCTGTGCCGAACGATGCAGTTTGCAATATAATGTAGACGAGCACATTTTTTTTTCGTTTCCACCGAAAGAAATTAAATTTTTTCATTATTAAAAATTTTCCAATCGAATAAAAAAAATTAAATCTGAAAAAATCGAATTAAATTAAATTTTTCCATTTAATAG
Source organism: Campopleginae sp. 14b (assembly GCA_030522525.1). Taxonomy (NCBI): domain Eukaryota; kingdom Metazoa; phylum Arthropoda; class Insecta; order Hymenoptera; family Ichneumonidae; species Campopleginae sp. 14b. The sequence continues at coordinate 445,091 of JAPYYS010000010.1, forward strand.
GATGTTGCAGGCGATAATATGTGCCCATCTGTATTTCCTTTCCTCCCGTCTTGCCTAACCCCGGCACAGAATCATTTTTGTCACGAAACCACAAAAAAGGATAATACTAAAGTTTGCATCGTTGGAAAAAAACTAAAAATTTATTTTTCAATCATCATTTTCGTAATGAATCAATATTTTACATAAAAAACAATAGATTTACGTTTAGAATGGCAAACAATCTGTTCCACTATTTTTGACAAATACTTACCGAAAATTTCGCACTCCGTTTAAAAAAATCATCAGTGTCCGCTGCATTTTAACGCCGCGAACTTCAACATCGTTAATCAACGAGGGAGCAGTAAATTTTGGCAGTGAAAGAAAAAAATAGTCGAAATTAATGATCTCCCTCATTTGCAGGCTCGGTATAATTTGTCTATCACACGAAGAGAGTATCCACTTAGATAACAACAGTTTAGGTGTCAACATAGTTTCCATTATGAGCAGCTCAATATTTATTATTCCCATATCAATTTTTCATCGTAATTTATTAATAAAAGATATTGTATGTGTTCAATATACCGTGAGCCAACTATGTTGTCGGATTAGCTCCGTTATATATTACGACGATGCACACGGGATTGAGGAAGCGAGGGAGAGAGAAAGAGAAAGAGAGTAATAAAGCAGTTAAATAGGGCATGTACACACGCAGACAGAATTGCGAAAGGCCAAGTGGCCGCGGCATTCGTAGTGACAGATCTCGCACTTTTATCATGACCAGTCATTACTGGACGCAAACCAGAGTCCACTAGTCGCGTGCTCCATTAATACTTAATCGAGTTTCACGGCGGGACACACTCGTGGCATATTGCCTCTTCCTTCGTTCTCTCGTTCACATTCTCATCCCTACTCCTACTAATGCTGCTGATACTTAAGTAGACGAGCCAGTTTATCAGCGGCTTTGAAACAAGTGTAAACTCTTTACGATGTTATTGTTTAAGAAATCCGTGTAATCCACAGAAAACACGATAATCGGGTTTGCGAAAACTCATTATTTCATTCCGTCCGATCGTTTAATCGGACCTTTCAATTGTCAAACCAATCGGTCAATCATTTTTATTGTTATTAATTTACAAATGGTTAACTCGTTCCGTTACTCCGTCAAACATCGACGACGCTTTTACAATGGAATCTATTTTTCCGCCTACCTATTCGTAAGTTATTCTCGTATCCATTAACGTGCCCCGAAATAAGTGAAAATTTGCCTCCATTCTCCAGAGGCCAGAACTCTTTCCAATTTCGTAGCGAAAAACACATCGTAATGAAGCTTGCAACTTTCGAATGCAACGAAAAATGATTCTGAAGTTTGCAACGTCGAGATTCAAGGAAAAATTCTTTTCCCACTGATTATTTATTGAATTTTAAAAATTATGGCCATTTTTCGTGGCTATTCAGATTTTGGGTCGCAGGACAAAAACGTTCCATTTTCCGGACTTAATATTGGAAAATATTTCCGAACTCTGTTCAAGAAAAAACAGAATTTCGTTGCATTCCGACCATGCAAACTTTAACACGATAGAAACACTGCGTTTCATCATCCAGAGCCTTTATTTTAGCCCTCACGCTATTTATGAGATTTTCCACAAAAAAAAAAAATTATTTTCGGGATATAAAAAAAATACTAGAGGCCAGAACGCTTTGTTGCCATTTCATGGCAAAAGATAGCATCGTTGGAATGCAACGAAATTCCGTTTATTCTTCATCTAATCTCAAGATTCTTATTGAATATATTTGGTCCGGACAATGAAACGATATTTGTTTAACCTTTAAATTGAAAGTCGATAGGAAAATTGTCATGGTTTTGTGGAATGGAACGAGTCCAACGTTGCGAACTTCAGTGTCACTAATTCAGGTCAACTTTGTCCTTGAAGCTTCGATCTGAGGCACGCGATCCTTCAAGCCCATTTCATTGTTATCTTCCACAGATGTTTTCATTTTTTACTCTCTAAGGGGATGTGACAGACTCAAGTGCTGCATTCAGTCGGTCACTTCTTCGTGCGTCCGGTAATTCCCCATTCAATTACGTTCCTCGAATAGAACACTCAATTTACCCCATAAAACGAACGTTAAAATCCGATTAATTCAAACGGTTGAATCCTCCATTTTTCACCCTTTGCCGCGGAGCATTAAAGTGCCAGGACTCTCCCACGAACCAAACTCTACGGTGACATTGCTACCGCTCATAATCGTGGCTGGATGGGGGGGATTATATCAAGCCCCCCTGGTATCACCTCCAATTTGTACTATAAATTTCGTTGTGCTTACAAGCAGATTTTACTTCCATACCCAAAACATACATTTTCCCTTTCCTCTATGTCTAAAACCCCTTCTGTATCTGTTTAAATGGTTCCATACGGTTGCAAGTCACTGACAGATGGCACTAGAGTATATCGACTGCTATAGCCCTCAGCAGATCGCCATAAAAGTGTAAATAGTTTTTTAACAAATGCGAAATATTTTTCCATTTCGATAAATTTCAACAAAAAATTTGCGAAAAATCGTATCTCGTGAATGGATCGACAAAGAAACTTGGACAAATTCTTAAAAAGGTTCTATCAATATGTACGACAAGAATAAAAAGTTTGAGCGAGGTAAAAAAAAAGAAGAGGTTTAAAAAAGGCTGACTTGGCGTGAAATGCCCCATATGTATATATACGCTGTACATATATGCAGCTTATAAACAGATGGCCATAAAAATGTAAATAGTTTTTTTTTTAAATGCGAAATATTTTTCAATTTCGAAAAATTTGAATGAAAAATTCGCGAAAAATCATATCTCGTGAATGGATTGACAAAGAAATTTTGAAAAATCCTGAAAAAGGTTCTATCAACATGTACGATAAGAATTAAAAGTTTGAGCGAGGTAAAAAAAAAAAGAAGAGATTCAAAAGTGGCTGACTCGGCGTGAAATGCCCCATATGTATGTATACGCTGTACATATATGCAGCAAGTGGCGCATCGACCGTTCCGTTTTTCAAATTCGACGGTTGTTCGTGAGCCCAGGGTTCCCGATTTAACCCCGGGGTTGAATTCATAGACGTTTGTCGGACCAACTAAGGGGTGAGAAAACGAAAGAGAGAGAGAGAGAAGAAGAAGCGTGATTGAGGGGAACTCGAAGAAGGGATCTATCGCCCCTTGTATTTAAAAAAAATCTTTGGGAACCATACTCAAGATTCGCTCACAGGCTTTATTATTATTCTCTTCCTCGCTTCCAACTTTTTTCTCTTACAAACAACGATATTCGTAACGTCTCTTGATTTTTCTCCCTCCCTCCCGTCCCTCTGCCCAACTACAGCCGGTTTTACACGCGTTCGATTCTCTTGTGTATGAAGAACCTGCATCGATGAGAAATTTATATATAAAAGTTGCAGCGATCCGTTCAAAGAATCGATAAATGGTTGCAAGCTGATTTCCTACTCTCAATCAAATTCCTTATCTGCTCAGATTTCTATATACTCTACAAAGACTGCATGACAAAGCTTTTTTGTTATATATACGTATACGGTGCTAAATAAATCGAAAAAGAAAATTTGACGGTTCATCCGAGCGTTTACGAGTGAATTAATTGTCAAAATAATGATTGAAAAATAAATTTTTCATTCTATTTCCCGACGATGCTAGCCAAAGATTGTCGTATTACTGTATATAAGAGTGCGGCGGGTTCGCGCTATGCTTTTTTCTTCAATACTTGGCCTCGAGCCGCTGCCGCGATTCTTGATAATCGTTAAGTAAAATTAAGCGATCCGGTATAATCTCATCGATGGGAAATTTCTAACCCACTCCCAAAGTTCATTCCATAGTCCATCTTGAGACATTTTCAAAAAATCCGCAAGTCATTCTGTCTGTTCCCTGATGACAAACCCCCTAGGGTACAGTTACCTGAGTGGCAGGGAGAGAGAGAGAGAGAGAGAGAGGGAGAGAAAAGAACGAAAAGCACAAATTTGCTGTCACGTAGACGCTCAACACGTTTAGCGTAAAACAAAAGTTACACCTTATCTGTGTTGTTATATATTACCAGATAACCTGAATCCTTCAAAGATGTTTTTTTTTCAAGTGTCGTATTATCTAGAATAATCAGCATTTCCCGGGTAAAATCCGAGCTGATTATTTCTAAGTCTCCACACAAACATCGCAAACTTTTTTTCTAGCCAGGCATTAATGGCACGTGTGTTGGATTCTGGGAGAACTCTAAACTCAATTGGGCCGGTGACAACTGTGGAAGATGCTGCGTGAAAACAAAAAACTTGTTTCGAGATTTTTCCAATTCTGTAAAAAGCCGTTGAGAGAATTTTTTTCAATTAAAAAGTTGAAATTATGAAAAAATGAGAAATCATTTTTCGAGGAACAATTTATAAAGTAAAAAGAATAGGCTATTCGTATGATACACCCCCACACACGATGGATGTAACAGACGTTTGGTAACTTCGATAAAACTTCACAGGGTACAGTGCAAATGTAATAAGCCAAAATGTACTGCTCAAAGAAATGTTAAAATAAGAAAATTGATGGCTGAGAAAGTTCTTGGCCAAACGCCTCTCGCGTTCGTCATTGAGTGGACTCGTATTGCCTCCCGAAGACTTAGTCAGGGACCGTGGGTACTGCAAGGTTTCTATACCAGGTGTTCTTCACCCTCGGCATTTGCTATACCCAGTATAGTCGGAGGTCGGCTGCAACCATTCAGAAAGGGGAACGACTCTTGTTTGGAAACGATGGTAAAATTTTCAAGAAACACAACCAAGTGGAAATATTAATGGAAACGATTATATAGTAAAAGAAAATGCCATTCTTTATCATCATTTGCATTGGACACTTTGAAAAAATCAAAAATCCTGTACATGTCCTGTAAAATACATTTTTTAATATTTAATTTAATTATTATTGCATATTAAATTATATTAATGAATTAAATTATTAAATTGAAACTAAATAGATGATCAGATTGTGAAAAATAAAAATCAACCGAAAATATTATATTAGTCGATAGGCGAATCTTATTGATCGTACAAGAATAAGATTTCCGCATCTTTCTGTATAGAAACTGTATAGGCGACGATCGTTTTTGAATTCGGAGCATTTTCTCACCTGTACTGAAACTCCTCAATCAGAAAAAAATGAAGCAACAAACATCTTTCCTGTTTTTTAGCTGAAAAATATTGCATCATATTCGTGTATCTATTGCACATGGAGTGCAAAATAAATGACGAACCTATTTTGTCAAGATCTTGGACCAAAAATTCATAACGATGAAAAACAGTTTCCTGTATGGATTCATGAAGAAAATTTGGAGAACGTAAGAGAACAGAATTGGAAATTTTCAGAATTTATTTTAAATTCTCAGAATTTATAATACCGAGAAAAAAAAATGTTTCGATATTTTTTTGACACGTTCTGCATTGGACATTAATTGGAGATACATTTTCCTGAATTATTATATGGGGAGCCATGATAAATTCATAACTCGTAACGCATGGAGATGCGAATTTAAAAAAAATCTGGAGAGTCCTTTTAAATGCTTGTTTCACGATTATACACATGACGTGAACATTCGTATTGACATGGAGCAAGAGAGTATATGTCGTTACGTCAGCACGAGAGCTTTTGAACTTGCTTCAGCGTAAACGCGTCTTCGGAGCGTCCCGGTTTCCGACCTCGGAGCGTTCAATAACTCGGGCGTCACACAGAACGAAGGATCAATATTCACAACCCTTCCAACCACCGGAAATCATTGAGCGGGTTGAAACATCGAGCAGACTTAACTCGAACAGTACGCCCCCGAAAGAATTTTTCTTTACAAACTCTCCGAGTTATTCCAAACAGTTGTGCAAGATTGTTTCATTTAGAAATGATATACTTGGCAAGCCTCCGGCTAGGAGACTCTACCGATTCTCTAAATTGGAATCTTCAATGATTACATCCATAATTCTAGCTCTTTCTTCAACATTGCTAGTCGTACGATTTTCTACGTCAGTCCAAAACCCTTTTTTCCTCTTTGTTAACTTTTCGGAATTTATACGATTACGACATACTTTCTCGACGGGTGTATGGCGCACATAGCCTTACATATAGCTGTAGGCCATTGCAGAACTTTGAATCGATCCCACTTATGCAATAGTTGAGCTTCCATATGGATCCACAAAAACTAGAACATTGTCGATCAATATAATTCTAATTTTAGTCATTTCTTCGGTTGTCTGTTACAGAAGCGTGAAAAATCTCCTGGTAAAAGAATGGATCGATTAAGGAGAAGCTTTCGCGACAGCTTCCGAAGGCGAAAAGATGCCCATGTACCGGAATCGAGCAAACCGCATCAATGGCAAGCCGACGAGAGTGCAGTACGTTCGGCGACATGTGCTTTCCACGTTAAAGTAAGTTCAGCATATATCGGTTTTTAATTCTTCTCATTCACCGACTCAACTCCTCACAGTTTTTTTCATAATATCTCTGGATAGACTTCTACCGATGGAGGCAGCTTGTGTCGAACTCGGAATGATGAATTCTACGAATGTCATCCGTCCTTTTTTTTTACTCTTTGAGAAACAGCATTTTTTCTTGTAAATTGATATTTTTCAAGAAATACTATGACCGATTGATGATTCTGAAGTTTGTAACGTTAAAATTCAACGAAAAATGCTTTCTCTATTAATTATTTATTCAATTTTGAAAATTATGGCAATTTTTTGTGTCGATTGAGTTTTTGGGTCGCAAGAGGAGATCGTTCCAACGATGCAAAGTTCCACACGATAACGATTGAACTTCTTCAGATGGTTGAAATTTCCGTCCTAAAAAATTCGGCAATATGCATCGACGTTATTTTTTCCAGTAAATGTTCAAGAATTGTAAAATATTGTGAATAATATGAATAATTCAGTTAATAATTAATAATCATTTATAATTGATGATTTATAATTAATTAATAATTTTATTAATAATTTAATTACAGTATCTGGGCTGCGTAGAAGTTTTCGAATCGAGGGGCATGCAGGTCTGTGAGGAAGCTCTCAAAGTTCTCAGGGTAAGATGCTGATATAAATTGTCAACTATTTTTTTAGTTTGACCTCAAACGCGGGGGCATAAAAGAAACGGATAAAATATGAGCGAATGAAAGAAAAAGATACGAGTCCCGGATTGTATGAGCGTCGCATTCCACTTTTTTTCGTTTTGCAGCGGGCTCCATTCGATATATTTCATGGTCTACTCCTACGTTGGCTCACACCACGATTTCACGAGTAAAAAAGTATTTTTAGCAACTGATTTATCGAAAATTTTCGATCCACGATATTTTCTAGCTCCGTTTCTTCGACTTTTATTGATCAAAGGAATAGCAACGTACGCTGAATGAAACAAAGCTATCGTGACGCAATGTCAGTTGAAGAAATTGAAAATTTACAAGCTATGAAATTTTCATGATTACAACATAGTGAAAAGTTGGATTTGTCAATATACTTCAAAGTATTCCGTGCCCCATTACGTCGTAGCCCCATTGGGCAGCGTGAAATTTTGTTCTCACTAACGCCAAGAAACGTTGGTTTGTTGTTATTCGATCGAAGGACAGCCTGAAAGATTTCTGCGGTAAACAAAAATAAATAGAAAATTCGGAAATGATGCGAAAATGAAGGCAAGAAAAAAAAGCCAATTCTGTCATGTGACGATTTTTTTTGAGTATCACGCGTACAAAAGATATCATTCGATCAAGATCTGACATTGTTGATTTTTTCAGAACTCAAGACGAAGGCCAGTTCGAGCGATACTCCACGTATCCGGGGACGGGCTACGAGTCGTCGAGGACGAGACGAAAGGTCTTATCGTAGATCAAACAATTGAAAAAGTCTCGTTTTGCGCGCCCGACAGAAATCACGAAAAAGGATTCAGTTACATATGTCGGGATGGGACTACTCGACGATGGATGTGCCATGGTTTTCTCGCGCTAAAGGAATCGGTCAGTCCCTACAGCAAAATATATACAAAAAATGAACAAAACACTTAAAAACACTGACACGACAGCGGCCAGTACACATTGCTTGTTATTAGTTTGCCTCCATCTGTATGGATTGCATTTCGAGTACTACACATCGAAAACCACCGTATGTTTGTTTTTTCATCCATCATAAGTTCATTATTTCTTTTATGTCTAGCTCCCGACTGCCCGCATGGGTAACGGTCAAAATTTTTCCGTGCACCGTGATCAACCGATTCGATCGTATTTTTCGTGCGACATATTTGTGAGAACGAAAATTACCACATCAAATTTAAAATCATGAACGGTAATTATCGAAATTATCCAACGCGAGTGCGTGAATATTTGTCGAAATGTCAAGAAAGCAGTCGAGTAACATATCGAAATAATAATAGACGGTGCCGCTATAACCACGTTCACCTTATTCCGCGACAAATATCCTTGCAACATTTTTTTCGTTCATCTTACAATATTTTTCAATCCAACGACACCGTTGTGTCGCACTGCGCTGTGTGGGGCGGGCCTGTGATTCGGTGCTAGTTTTGGAATGCAAACATAAGGCCGTATCCCCCTCCTCCTCGATCGTCGCGTCCAAGCTTGAAGCTTGGACGCAACGATACGCCTTGTCCAAACGTACGGCACCGGGCACAGTGCCGTAGCTAGGACGCTCAGTGCTGGACTCAGTATCGCACCGTGCCCTGCTGCCCTCTAGTCATCCAAAGAATCTTACGTTGTTTATTTTTTATTTGTATATGTAAAGCCGCTGCCCCGTCTCTTAATTAGGACATGGGTATCTCATAGTAATATCTTTTTTCCAACTTCATTGCGGATTTCATATTTGCATACGTTGACGAAATTTTTTAATCGCTCATTCCATCATAAAACAGCCGCTCCATACTAGCCACCCAATAATACGACTACAATAACGGAACGACCCCTTTTGACGACTCCGCCCAATCCCATATTGAAATTTGCTCACTCGTTCTTCCGGAACATATTACAAAGTTTACAATTAGCATTTCTAAGAGACGTTCGACTCTTTGCACTTGCGGAGAATGCACCCGGTTTTAATAGGGGGCTGGAGAAAACATTGACGAACTGGAATGCACGCGGGAACGTAGAATTGACAAAGGGGGTCCAACGACATGCCTCGTCAAACTAGAAAAATAAATATATATGTATCGCATCGGCAGGGGCTATAATGGACAGAAATGGGAAATTTTATAGTTTTATCGACAGATCTTGATCTTTCCGATCGTTAACACACTCAACACCTTCATTTTCGTCCAATCTTGTTCGTTCTGATATATCAACAATCCGTTCACGATATTCGAGGTATTTGTCCCTTCGAGTACACACTGGGTCGTTTCGACCCAAACACTCTTGTGCTGCTGCTGCTCGCCCTGCTCATGAAATATTGGCTTTAGCGTCTTCCTGATCCGGCATCCATCGGTATCTGCACCGCACGACAATCACGCCCATGATATATCAAAGCTTCGCGGTCACAACCTCGTGCGTGCTTCACACGCACACGCTAGCGCGTACCAACGCATTGTACACCATTACCGTTAGTCCCGTCCGGCGTCCGGGTCCGGTTGTCGGTTTTGTGCTAGCGGTTTCGCGATCTCTTTGAATCGCGTACAGTGGGGCAGGCGAACAATATGAATAAAATAGTCCAGCGAGTGATAATTAAGTCGAAAATGATGTTTTCAGGGGGAAAGATTGAGCCATGCGGTGGGATGCGCATTTGCGGCTTGCCTCGAGCGAAAACAACGGAGGGACAAAGAGTGCGGGGTCACCATGACCTTCGATGCAAAAACGTCAACATTCACGAGGAGCGGCAGTTTCAGACAGTCTAGTCTAACGGAAAGATTGCAAGACAGCCGAGAACGCTCAGTTGGTTCGTTCCTTATCATTTTATTTTTGACATTCTCACTCTCCATAACACCCGTGTATATCATACGACGCACTCGCCTCCTCTACTCGTGACATGATCGGCTATTGTTTGCGCTGATGGATGAGCCAACGCCAACTGGCAAAATGATCGATTTTCGAAAAAAAACAGAAAATCCGCAACTGATTCTCCTGCAAGAAAAGCAATTTTAATGCAAATACTTTTTATTTTCCAATAATTGTCAAATCTATTCATAATCAATGAGCCATGGAACTTTTAACAACCGATAGATCCAAGCAAAGTCATCCTTGGGGTTTCTCTTAAATAGTTCACGCTCGGGCAGCCCCAGGCATAAATGTTAACGCCCGGGTTATCAATAATTGTGTACTGTTTTGTCCTACAATGTCCCTTTGATTTTCACCAAGAATTTGGATTGTACCTGTCAAATTTATCATCACCTGGTAGAGTCGAGTCGATAAATGCTCCTTGAGTGAGTTGGATTTTGATTTCTATGGTGTCAATGAAATTAAAAATTATCTCAGGGCACAGTACTTTATGGGAACCTGAAGAATGTCCATAACATAAAAGTCTTTTTGAATTTATAGTCCAAAAAGTGCATAGAGATTATTTGTGTGGCGAAAAAAATGAATAATATTTTTTTAACTATTCCAGATGCACCGCCGGTGAAACAAGTATTTAATCCCTTCGCGATCGAAAGGCCACACGCTACCCCGTCGATGCTAGAACGTCAGGGTTCCTTCCGTGGCTTTAACCAGCTGAATCAAGCTTCTCCGTTCAAACGACAATTGAGCCTGCGAGTTAGCGATCTTCCGAGCAACCTTGAAAGAACTCGTAGCCACAGTCTGGAACCGACGGATCTGGCGAGAATACCGCAGAATCATCCTCACATAATGCCACTGAAACCACCGGGTAAGAGTTAACGACGGTCTTTGTAAACTCCAGTCCAAATTAGTGACGTTCTGAAAGCGCTGAATGATCGGAGCAAACTGAAAACACTATTTTTATATGGTGCGCGGAAAAACATGTGCGGAAACGCCGAGGCGAAGCAAAGCCTGTGAACATCTGCAACTCCGTTCGTTGATAAATCGTCAGTGAATTCTTTGTATTCCAAGTCGATATTTCATGGATTTATGGATGGATCCGTAATTGCGAACCGGACATGATTAATGAAGATTGATCAAACGATTACGTTACGATTATTTATTTTTTTCCATGATCCATGATTTCTCTGCGGCATTATATTTTGCGATTGAGGCGATCCATCCGTTGGGTACGTGGGAATAAGCGATGACTGAGCGAAAACGTATGCACGTATTCCATGGACATCTCTCATATATTTCGACAAACATCAAAATTACAGATTGCGCAAAACTCGAATGTTTCTCGAATTGTCTACGTATAAAACGTGCAGCAAGATAAAGCTCACGAAGCGTCCAACTGATGAACCACCTCGATACGCAAAAAATACTGTCCCATCGACATTTTATTGAATAATTGTATTATCATTTATTCTTTTTTTTTCCTAACAGTATTCGATGGATATGACGAAGGTCATTGCTCTCCCACATTGTTACCGTTGCACTATTGCCTGCGACCCTGTTGTTTAATATCCGTATATCTATCGATAATAAGCGAGGCATTGTACGTCACTCATTTATTTTTATCCCACAACAAAAAAGAGCGGTGACAATAAAAAAGTGACTTTCAACGCCACGGATGGGATTTTGCCGGAATAAATAAAATTCCTCTCACATTTATCTCATAGTTTCCCACTAAACACACGTTGCTCAGGTCTCGAAATCGTCTCTTCCACCACTTGGTTTTTTTTTTACATATTTCGGGGCAACCCAACTATAGTGATCATGTCCCCGGTAGATATTTCCGAAAAGTTTGTCAATTATCGTAATTACATTCGCCTGGTACTACTCGCCGCCGTCGGTACTCTAAAGTCCTGAAAATTTCCACATTTTCTTCCAAAGACAAATAATATTAAATGCGCTTTTCGAAATCGGATGTGAACAAAATGAAAATACTATTTTTTAAAAGTTATCGGAATTTTACAACTTCGTCATAGTCTTGGTCGTTGATAATGTTGAAATATTTGTTTATCTTAAGAAGAATAAATAATCATCGCGTTTTTCTTCCCTTAAAATTACGGTTCCCATAGTCATGTCCCCACACGAACGTTGACCTGCAAATGTAGCTGAAATGATTCATTGATCAGAATTCGTTTACCCATAGCAGTCACGCTGATGTGATTCGGGAATTTGCATTACTGCAGGATTTATCATTATTATAAATAATTAAAATGTATTGACTGAGCGGAGTTTCTCCGAATGAACAGAAAATCTTGACATGTGCTGGTGACCGAATCTCTAATGCGAAAAATTATATTCTCATGGTCCAAATGTTCCACAATCTTAATTCGATTTCAATACATTTTCGATAATTCAAAATTTGTTTTTGTTTCTTCGTTTTCAAATATCTTTTCTGTTCTGTATAAACGACGACACTTGGTTGAACAACTACTCATTGTTAATTGTATACTACTGTAGAATGCATAATACCAGTGCTCTCGGTGCAGCATGAACTTTCGTAGATTCCTGCACTTGTGTTCTTCGGCATAATTATTCTCGATCTCTTGATAAGGGGTCGACGAATGAATGATTTCGTTTGGTCTATAAATAACATACTTTTCTTATTTTGTTTCTTTTCTTTTATATTCGAACAAACAGTGAGTCCGATACCAGAAATTTCACCCAGTGGTCAGGATAGCGTGGCTGCCATGTGCCAACAACTGTCACAAGGTCTCTCACTCCTATCCAGCAGCGACGACTACGGACCACTGCCGTCACAGATCACGCTTTCGAAACAATTATTCACCGACCGATCAAGTCCATCAGGTACATTTGCAAAATAGAAAGAACATTTTGACTCAATAAATTTTTATCATTGCATAAGGTCATTAGGCATAATTATTCTCACATGCTGTTTCGATCTCGCAAGGAAACAGTTGTCAAAAAGAAGCGGAATAATTGTTGGAAACTTTGGGATAATTTTATCGAATGAATAGTAAAAATTAACGTGGTTCTATAAAAATATACATCGTAAGAAATGTATGGCTCCGAATGAGTGTCGTGCAAAAAGACAAGTCTCGCAACATTGCTGCCAGAAATATCTCGAAAACTACTCGACCGATTCGTTCAAGATTTTTCATGGTCGTTCTACTTTCATTCGTTCGCCTCGACTTGTGGTGCATTTAACACTCGTACTCGTATGAAATAATGCATCACAAGTCCGTGGCTCACGCGGCCACTTCACAGACCATACAGTGGTTTGCTTTTTGCACTCGTAGAATAAATTGCCGCAACAACTTGTTTATTTTTCATTTGACTTTGACGTTGAAGAATAAAGAATCAGCAACGGCAGGCAATTCTTTCAGGAGCCAGAAAAAAATAAATGTTTGGAGCAATGAATTCCGTGTCCGAAATGTCATGGATGCGAATATCATCTGATTTCGATGTCATACCCTAAAATAAAGTTACTAATTTGTCATTCATTCATTTCATTCAGATTCGTAATAAAGATGTTGGATTTCGAGTATATTGCAGACGAGCAAACGAAAAAATGATACCGGAGTTTTTGTTTTCGGAAAAACAAGAAAAATATATTTTATTGATAACTATGATAATTAATGGGATCGTGCAATATTTTCTAGAAAATCCAGTCTTCAAATAGTGCATAAAAATGTTGCTCTCTGCTATAAAAAATCATCCATTTTCGTTGCATTTCAACGGTGCGAACTTCAACATCGTACGAAAAATTGGCATTGATAATGAAATACAAGAGAAATTTCTGAAGCAATTCCATTCATTTCATTATTTTGATATTTGGATGCAATCATTTTGTTTTTTCTCAAAAGATTGTTTAAAATAAATGGTATTTTTGACTTTGCAGTGACGACCAGCAATTCTATGGATGACATCAGATTGCATAATGGTTCGACACTGAGCAATATTATAAACAACAATAACATTAACAACAATAATGACGATACAACGTCAGCAATGAACGTAAACCATATGGAGACAAGTTGGCAAGAATCGTCATCGACGATTTCGGTGACAAGTTCGGAACAAAAAGTGACACCGATCGCTAATCGCGGCGGCAACTTGAGCCCCGTTACAGCGGTTACGAGTGACGCAATGACCAATTCCTTGACGAGTCAGCCGTATCGTCTGGGTGCATTGCGAACATCTCCTGCTGCTAGTCCGTCCTTCAGTAGTGCATCAACATCCTCCTTTGGAAGTTCTATCATTACATCTACTTTGAACCGATCGCCCATACCGATTAATACGGTAGCACCGATCGTAAGCTCGCCCAATTCGAGCGCTCCATTGTCCATGTCAACGACTACTACGAGTCTCGTTGGCGAGGTGAAACCTCTCCAAGCTCATCCTGGAATGCAAAAAGTCGAAACGGTAAGATAATCATTCATTTTTCTGCCTTTTCATGGCATTAACCCGGATTCATCAAACCTGTTTGGCTGAATAACTCATAAGCCCATGTCGTAGATGTTTTTTTCAGCGACGGAGTTAGAGTTGTGATCTAAAGTTTTTTTCATATAAGGTTTTCCGTATTTAAAAAAAATTCAAAGGAGAAATCGATTGCAAACTTAAAATTGGATGAAAACTCTTTAGAAAACACATATTGACCACCTCGGTGCGTATCAAACGAAATTTTTGGCCAAATTATTCAAAAAGATTCATTCCAACGAGTACGACGTTCGATTTAATTGAAATATTTGGAGGGGAAATAGTTTCCGTGGTGAACTTTTTATTCAGAAACTACTGCATGAGCTTGAATAACATTTTTTTTCTACTTTTCAGACGGAACCATTGGTGCAAGGCCCGGGAGAGCTACCAAAACCCGAGCAATGGTTGGGTAGCGTAACGGGTTCGGTACCAACGCCAATACAGATGGTAACGCCGGTGCAACAAGTAGCACCGCGTCGGGCGCCGCCGCTTCACACTCGTGCCCTCTCGTTGGGTTCCGCAGCGGTGGGAAACGCATTGAGAGGCGGCCCTTCCGATCCTTTCGACGCCGAATGGGCAGAAATAGCCGCACGAAATTTGCGTCAAGCAAATGCAACGACGAATCCGTTCGTCGTACCAAACACGACCCAAGCCTTCCAAGTCCAACTCTAGCGTCACGCGTTTGCAAATAGTATCGCCCAATACTACCGCAACAATACGTAGCGACCACCGGAAGCTCGTGAGCTTGGCTTTGACGGAAATCAAGATCGAAAGTTCTTTACTTGAAAGTTGACACTGATTTTGAAAATAATGTGAAAGAGAAAAATACGCGAGGGTCGGTAAAGATAATCCACATGAAATGATAAAACTAGAAATTCTATAAAATACAACGTAATGAAAATTTAGTGCATGCTGGGGAAATATCACTCACGTTCGAATGTTATCTATAGAACATTCTATAGAAATGAAGCTTCGCTGATTATCGCTTCAAAGAGATGAGTTTCGTGTACAGTCTCGCGGATTTTCCTCCGGTGTGATACTGAATCACGTTTATAGCATACACGGACGTATATCCGTGACGCGTCGCCCACCGCAGCATCGTCGTGTCGGGACTAAGTTATTCTACTTTCTTTCGGTATTCGAGATCGAAAAAAATATATTTTGGCGCGGAAAAAAAAACATTTTCAATAGCCATCAATTCCAAGAGCAGAGGTTTAAAAAATTTGTAGTAATAGTATTCCTTGGGTTTCGTATTATACGTGGTTCCGGTCGGTACTTAAATTTTGTACGTTTCTCGTTCGAGAAGATGGAAATCGGGATTTCAACATTTTAGTTTATCCTGCTATCGAAGAACTGAGTTTTAGAGTCCCGGACGAATATCCGCGTTTAGAAAATCCGCCATTCTTTCCGATTTTCGTTGAAAAACGTGACGTTTTATTTTCGTTTTTGTTCGTTGAAAGGAGCTCGTGAAAAACGATGAGGCTTTCGTTGCAATTGTTGATTATTGAAATGAACGCTCGTAGACCGTAGCTATTGGGGCTCCATCACAATAGAAGCAGCAACCCGGGAGGTGAAATCCACATCCGATGAGTCTCGCGAACAAAGTCCACTGGGCAAATCCCCGTTACTGGTATAACGTAATGCTCGTAGAAAAATTCATTGTAGGAAATAATTGAGTAATCGAAGTGGTCAATGTTTTCGTGCAATCATCATGCCACCCGCGACACGTATTTTCCTTATTATTCCGTATGAAATGAAGTTGTGGAACGGTGGAAAAGAAACGTAAAGAAAAGAAGAAAATACTTCTCTATGTGCCACCGTTCTGAGGCATATTTAAGGCTAGATTAATGCACGCACACTACAGGAAACTGGAACCGGATATGAGGTAGGAAAACGCGACAAAGAGCATATTATTCCAAGACGCGCGAGATGTTTGAATGAACAAAATTTATGCGTTTTTATTGACGCGGTGTTACTCTTAAAAAGAGGAGAAATCAATACGAAAGAATAAAGAAGGCCGGTGCGCTTGTGAAAACCGAATATATTTACTACATAAATGTTTATATATTTCGTATACATATGTTCACAAATGTATGTGTGTATTGTGTCTTAAGATGATCAACAAAACTGATTTTTTTCCTTGGTGTCGCAAATATGTATGTTACCGAGGTGCAATCTTTACCGGGACTTCTGTTTTCGGATTTCCGCGTGTTGAGTTTAATGGCGAACTATTAACGAGATATTATGAGGCATTGAAAGATAAAATTCACGCTTGTCTCGTGAGCACCGCGTTAACCGAACTTCTCAAGTTCCGATCGCGGGATCGCACTCATCGTTGAATTTAATTTTTACGAATTGACACGATTATTATCCACGACCCAAATATTCCATGAAAATCAGAATCATACGGCCTTGTTAACTAATGGACGCGTCAGTTTTCTCACGTTTCAATGTTCCTCGTCGGCGGTGAAAAAAAATATGTTGGTTATCTATAAGAAAACGCGATGATCGTAGAAATTCAACATACTTGAAGGTACACGCGTAATTTTTTGATATGTTGGTAAAAAAAATTGAGTCAATCGATCAATAATCTAAACCTTGGACAAAATGCCTTTTTCATCGAGTGCTGATATATTTATTTGCAACACCAATTAAAAAAACAATCTTTTTTTTTATTTTATGTATGAAATTCACGAATATACGTACTGATGAGCAAGTGCGTAGCATATTGTTCAATGACCGTTATGAGAAGAAAGATTGATCCGTTATTGATGAGGGAGAATGCAGATAAATAAATAAATGCGCATTCCTACGCTACATAAAATTAACAAACATGTACTTAAACAATACAGAATTATTATGAATAACAGAATATTATGAAAGCACTTTCAGAGTCCAGCACCAAATTAATAGAAAGAGGAAAAAAAGAAACGCTATACACGCACGAGTGTTCACGCTGCACCGTCTTAGTATAAGAAAATAAAAAGAGAAAGGAAAATCAGCATGAAATAAGTGCAGGTGAAAATTCCACGTAGTCTTTCTGGGAAACGCTCTGCATTCCGCAAGTTATTGTTGAGAGTCACTATATATGTATGTACAAAGGAAGCTCGCATACAGCATAAAAGAGAATATTCGTATGTACCATACATTCTCTGATGATTCCTTCTTTTTTAATTTGGGATACTAAGAGAATAATGCGAAAAGCCCGCGTGGCGCGTTCCTCAACCGAACACAATATTTTGCCGTACAAAATTGTTAGTCCCAATGTACAATTATTAAACCCTAATCGGGCTTTCTAATTTCGCTCGGTTCTTCAGAGTTTTTCTTTCCTTTAAACTTGATACGAGGTCGAACTAATTGCATTCAGGCTGTTTGCGGTTTAAAGACTTCACAAGATCGTACTTATCGTTGGATCGAGAGAGAAAAATGTATTCGAGGATTTGCCTTGTTACGCTTACGCCTCGAAGAAGAAAAAAACAAAGAAAACTGAATCTATCGAGCGAGTTAAAAGATCCGTGGTGTCCTAATTGAAAGGAAATGGTCACCGACTTGTATAACTGAGTGCAGGTTATTGGATGAATGCGCAAGGTGTTTTATTTTTATTATTATTTCTGGAACAATTGATCATGCAAAAGCTCAACGATATTATTGCCAAGGATGGGCATCGACCGAAACTGACGCTGTTGATGGAGTTATGTAAATAAAATGTTTAAACTTAGTCTTACCACTCATTCATTTCCTCTAATTTATTTCCATTAACTTAGTCAATTAACGAAACGATCGCTTATTCAGATGAAATAAAAAGTAGGTCTTTGGAAATGACTTGATTTTTCGATTAAAACGGTGATCGAACTCGCTCCTTTATGGTTCTTGTTAATCGTGATATCAAAAGTAAAATGGACTCCGACATTTTAGAAAAACTAACTATCGACTAGTTTCGTTCGATTAAGATATTTTTATTTCCTCGTACTAGAGAAAAAAACCCACTTAGATCGTTGCAAATTGCATCACTCAAATGATCTTCCGACAAAATATTCGGTGAAAAAACATAATTTAATAGCCCGCCGTGCCCAAGAGCATGAATCAATTACTTAAAATGCAAATTCGAATCATAAGGCCAAGCCTCAACACGGTCGACGTGATACTCAATGGAAAAAGAAGGAACTTCCTGCTGCTCCTTTTCTGTGAGCATTAAGATTTTTGTGATTTTTTTTTATCTTGAAAAAATTATATGAATTAATATGATTGTTCAATGAATGCGTTATAATATAAAACGGACCTTCAATAACAAATTTTGTCCATCTTATTTCATACAAAAATTATATGATATTTTGATGCAGCCGATATATTTTTTACAATACAGCTGTGGAAAAATAAATGAAATGAGCGAAGTTTTCGATAAATGGAGAAGCGCGAGGTCGAGTTATACACCACGTCACTGAGGAATGAATGTCGTTTCTTCAGCGCATGAATAAATCTACTATAATTGCACATGACAAAAAGCAGTATGAAAAATATTGATACTCTCGTACTTCCTTGCTTCCCAAATGCATACAGCCAGAGAACAGAGATCTCTGTTCTCTGATACAGCGATAGAAAGAAGACCGTATCACATGCGGAATAACACGCTCGAAAGCTTTGTGTTGCGCGCTCGTGTTAAATAGTGCGATATGACGCACTGACATTCCACAACGAGGTGCATTCCCTATCGAGTTACAGGCTCGAATCGCTTTTTTTTTAATTATATTTAATTTATAAAAGAATCGATTGTGAAATGTTCCAAGGATCTCAATAAGTGGAAGAAATAATTAGGATTTTCTTCAGTCAGTGGGGTCAATAAAAAGATGTCGAAAACGCAGCGCCAAAATCGTTGTTGAATACTATGCTATAGTTACGGAATATTTATCGGAGAGACAACTGGAAGATCTGCTTCTCATCGACAATGCAAAATTACTGAATTTCGAACAAAGGGCGGGTCTTCTACACATGTCCAATAATTTATAAACAGTAAAAGAATAAAATTCAGCTGAAATGACCGATAATAACGCAGACCATGTCCATCTACAATTCAGAGTATATCAGGAGCGAAGTATTTGGAATAGTCAGAAAAAGAAATGACCCTCACCCCGTTACGATTATTTTCAACGCAAAGCCGGCCGAGTAACCGCAGCGGCTTGAAACTCTTGACCGGCGACATACTAGTTAGCTGAATTACCGACAGCACTTGTTTGGATATGGAAATAACTCTCACGTATTCGATCTTGCGATACCTCCGACACATATTGTACAAAAAACGAATATTTCATTGGTGCTTGTTAATGAAAATTTAATAAATCAGATGGAAATATCATTCCCGCGGCATCAAAACTCTTATTCATTTTGTCCTTCATCTTTTATGTGCACGATCCGTGAGCAACGAGGTATATACGTAACCATCGCGGTCTTCATTTATTTTCGCTGCAAACTGTCACAACAAAGAATCTCTCGATTACAAAATTCCAAGTACGATCAAAAAGTCTCGAGAAATTTTTTTCAAACAACACAAAAAGTCTCATAACCCAGGGAAAAATGTTACGTCAGACACCACCAAGTGTGGCATCGCGATGTGCGCAAAAACCACCCTGCCGTGGTTCTATTCTTTGTCCCAAATGTCCGTTGACTGGTGCACTAAACTCTGGTCAAGAAGCGAGCGTACGTTTTCAACTCACGTACACATGTGACAGGTAAAATACATCCTTTTTTAGGCTCTCAATTGGCATATAGTTCTTAATTGCCTTACGATTCCATGGCTTACCGCGCATATCGGGATCAAAATAAAAATCTTTAGGTGTCATGAATAATGAAATCGCAATTTCAGAAAAAAGTTCAATTGTGCCAGCGTGATTTATTCCTTTCACTCAGGGAAGCCGCGCTCCGAGCACAGTCCCGTTGCCATACGGCATACACTCATATTACTATCGTACTCGCTCCGTGTATTTCATCCTGACAGATTGTAGTCAACAAAGTTTTGGAAATAAACATTTCTTTCGCGGTGAATCGCGATTTCGGAGATCTTTGCCAAACTCGTAGCAATAACAACGAATCGCTAGAAACACGGCGAAATCTTTGAGAATTAGTTGGAAGCTGCCTCATTTTTTTGCTTGATTGTTTTGCAGTGCGATCTATGCTCCTTGTTACTGTCCCGCCATACCCAGCTGTCCGAGATCACGAATCCGTGAAGTGCCCAAAACCGTTTGTTGTTGCATAAAGCGATACGACTGTTCTGGAAACCGCGTCAACTGAAAACCCCCGGTCTAGATCTCGAAATACGCAATCTTTGTAATAACTGTCACTTGTTTGATTTGGAGATTTCCGAAAGCGAAGAATCGCACGCAATGAAGGTAGCTTCAATTTTCAGCTGTTTATTCTATTCCGATATGTCTTCCTAAAAATTCTTGTCAATATTTTCAAATTCACCGAAAAAATATCTACAACATTTGGCCTATTGGACAAAAATGGCTGACGGTGGCGTCAACAAGAAAGACGTTAAAAAAAGGAGTACGCTACCACCGCCGTGTTGTCACTGTCGACCTGTTCAATTTTCTTGTCCGAAAAATGGATGTCCACCTTTCGAACCATGTCTCACGATTCCCCGTCGTTCATCCCCCCCTCCGCCTTTCGTAAGAATCAAAATAATTTTGTATGACTACGCCTAACCTCTTGACCTTGACTTATGTCGATTGTTTACGCGTTCGACTACGTACGTACTACGTGCGTACGTAGTCGTTGGCCAGGCCAATTTCGATTTATCACATCGACTTACCTGAATATCAATCGCGCTAAATATTTTCGATTACCACAGACCTGGAGAACGCCACCGCAAGAGGTGAAAATAATAAAACCTTCGTTGTGCGTTGCGCGGCCATGTCCACAAAGACCGGGCCCAATTCCATATGCGTGTAGTCCAAAAATGAAATTAGAAGTGCCACCATCTACAGTCACTTTTGCCATACGATATACTTGCGAAGGACCGACCTACTGTCCGTGCTATTCTCCCGGGATACCCTCATGCCCATCCAAACAGTGTTGTTGAAATTGAAACATATACAACGCAGTGAACTGAATAAATTTGAACTTTATTTTTCAACATTATCGAGCTCCTCGCTGATCGCATTGTTCACACTGTTGATGCAGCACCGCGCTTCTAAGATCGGTTGGTCGTAATTAATCACGACGCTCCCGTGCGTGTCTACTTGCAAACTGCGTGTGCCTGCAACCTGCAACCACCCTGGATTTCGACACGATTTTACGACCAGCTCTGGTCCACCATCCTGAGAATAATCGCTTTCCCCATTCCCATAGTTTTCGTCGTTCTTATAATCCGTTGTCCGAAGTTCATAGTCGATTAAAAATTCGTGTAGTTGGGTGCGTTGGGAGTAAGCATGCAATCACAGTTCGAGCGATTCGCCAAGGCGGAGAGCCGGTATGTTGTCCTCCACTTTTGGCGCGGGCACGATGCGCGCGCCTTCAATAACAATGGAGGCGACTCAACGCCTCCTCCTGTTCATCTGGAGATGCAGCGACTACCTATATAGATATAAAATCGAAAAAAAAGGAAAAATCTGAATACAAAAGGGCCTGTAAATGCACGTAGGCAAAAAGTAATTTTCTTTCGTTTATTCTGCTTAAAGAGCGCGTGCACACGCGAATATAACCTTTTCTCTCCTTGATCATTTGTTTTTGTTTTGTTTCAATAACGTACATTCGAACAAAACAAGCGACTGAACACGCGCGCACAGACACACACACAGGCGCACTTATAACGCATATATCTATACAGAATTACACAATATTTCACACACACAATTTATATATATATATATCTTGCTCGAATATCTCTCACGCACGCGAAAAAGTTTTCACACATACACACACGCACGCACCACGCTATTATTATTCCTATATTTTAATTATAATTCTGAAATCTCTAATATAATTAATTCAACAGGTTCAGTACCGCGTGTGGGCGTGGGCGAGTATGCGCGACATTTTTTTTCTCGTGTGTATTCTTTACCGGCATTGTTTGCTTTTATTTTTGTTTCATATCTTCAAATAGGCGTGCTCATTAGCCCTGATAATAATCATTTTTATTATCTTATTACATATTTGCTCAAATGTCGCAAATGTTATAATTATTTGAATATATATTATATATTTAGCGGTTTATTTTTTCATATCATCGCAGCATAAAACGAGATACAAATACGAAATTATTATCGTAAGTTTTCTGTTTGTATTTCATCATATAGTCTTTGCTATAATTTCCAATGGTAATTAAGAGGCAATATTAGCAATGTGTCTCTCGTTTCATCTTTTTTCTTCTTTTGTTGCTATTTCGTTTGGTTTTTTTCCTGTTTGGGTTCGACGAATCACGCATTTTCATAATTATGACTTTTACGAAATCATGGCGTGGCTCAAAATTCCCCGTCGAGAGATTACGCGCTTCCGCCTGCTGCCGAATTGTGTTTGACTTTCTTTTCTTTTTTTTGTTACTTTTTTTTATCGAACTGTCGTTGCATTTGGCGGAAATTAAAGTTCAATCAATTTTTTTCCTCGTTACATCGATTCGGTTCTGACCAACAATGTTCATTATTATTTTTTAATGCAAACCGAATATGATAAACTTTTTGAATACGTCAAGTAAGAAAAATTAACAATTTTACGCTCGAAAGATGTTTCAATAATGAATTCTGTTTTGTTTTCTCCTCGTGCTCTCTTCTCGCGACAGCGCGTAATCCTTTGATCGTTGTGATTATATTAATATTTATGTACAATGTGTGCATTTCGGGGTTTCAACAAGATTTACAACAACTTTTCATCTACGTTTTCTTCTTTTCATTTTTCCCGGTTCTCCCTTATCGTTCGATCTTTGTTTTTTGCTTTTCTTTGTTTCTTGCATATGTGAATTCGTAGGCGAGCGTATATATACTTTTTCTACGATATATACAGACAATTATTATTTCACGTGAGTGAAAAATCCAATCGCGAGGTGGAACAATCCTCCAGAGCTTCCCCGTTTGAAAATCCCCGATCAGGTGGTCGAAAAACTTAAGCGGCTTTAACACGATTTTCCATTTTCAGCTTTTTTCTATTTCTCCCCCCATTATATTTCAATTCCAAACGATTGTGTAGAGACATCGGAAATATCGTATCGTCCCGAGTCTCGCCTCGCGATGCGAGCCAACATATTAAAATCTCAAAAAATAAAAAAATTCATACGTAAAAATAAATATTGAATCGGTCGACGGCAACCTTTAAAATCGAGAATAAAAATCTTCGATAATGCCAAAGCGGTGGGAAAAAAAAAACAATTGAACTCGATCGGAAAACTGCCCCGTATTCTTTTCCAATCGTTTGCGAACGTCATTTGTTTTCGCGCCCAATCCCTGGCATTCTTCTGTCATAATTCTTCATTTTTATAATTTTTTTCGTTTTCTTTAGGAGCAAAAAATCGTTTGGGCTGAAAAAATGTTAATTTTACGTTTTCTCCGCCAAAATCTTATTCGTTTTTAATAATAATTAAGTAGATGTACGAGAATATGCGAAAGAGCTTCGTGTAATAAACGGTAATTGGTATTTCGACTCTCCCCATACAAAGTTTTCGATCGATTGAATTCTGAGTGCAAAAGTTTGACAACAGTTTTCTGCCCGGAGTCTGCCGATTTATCCATAAGTGAGCCCAAAAATGGACCGTTGGGTCTGCGAGACATGAAGAAGAATGGAACATCTTTCGGATTCCAAAGACAAAGATTCCTCGACTAATTTTTGTAGAAATGAAAGGATTGTCGAGACAGATGGGTCTCACAGACCCTTCAGGTAGCAATGACCAGCAAGTAATACGCTCGTCTCACAGAAATAGAGCATTGTGTCGGAATATTAAATTTTTACAGTCGAAAATCCATGTTTGGGTGAAACACGATTTTTCTTATAAATTTTCGTTTAAATGAAAGAAAAACCTTTTGGACTCGGAATCAGCGACATCAACTGCGATCCTCCGCTTGGTATGAACTTGGTCAAACAAAAAAGTTAAGTGATAAACGAAAAAATGTTGTCGAAAGCGCTTAAACGTACAAGTGTATAAATAAAATATTGAAACATTGGAATCCGGTATGTTCGTTTGTGTATATGAAATCATATCGCGTGTTGCAAATATCTACCTAAATCTTAGCGTCGGTATTGTTATGAGCTATATTACAAATTTCTTAACATTATTTACAAAAAGAAAGATAAAGTACACCCTGCTTGCTGCGCGAACTAGACACTGATATAATTTCTGTATATTCTTATCATTGTTTTTCTTTTATTTTCGATTAATTCGCACGACGTGCCTCATTTTTTCGTAACTCTTCATTCCTCCCCGTAATCGCTCTCCCGTTCGATTATGTACATTTGTAGCATACGATTGAAGAAATTAATATTTGGAGCTTGATGCGAGAAGCGACTAACGAGATAGTTCGTTTCTGGTACCCAGCCACAAATATGAATGTGTATTTACGTTGACAACCGCAATGCAAGCGTGTTCTCGGCGGGAGATATTGACGATAGAATAATCCAATGTTATTCGTGTTTGTTTTTGCTTTACTCGGGCGAAGGGAGTTTCCACATCGATTGAATAAGCGTAAGTTGACTATTTTAGCCTCCGAATGAATTAGTAGCTTTCTCTAGCAATTTGACTCCGTGAGTGAGGAAAAATCGATCGTTGGTCGATCTGAGTTGGTGACTTTTTACTACTAATTTCTCAAACTTTAATATCTACCGAAAAAAATATATTCATTCTACTTTGCTGACGGATGTCAATGCGCCTGACAGACGACGAACGAACGATTTCCATACTCGAATAAAAAAAACGGATTTCGCCGATCCGTTCAACTTACTTGCTGTTTTTTGTTATTGAGAAATCGTGCGCACGTGAATTAGATCTCAAAAGGACTTCTGCGTTTTTTTATTCTGCGGCCTCTTACCTCGCGACCCGGCATCACAAATTGTGCTTTTTTGTCTTTGTTTGTATGACTTTTTTTCATCAATTATTTGCCGAGGTACGGATTATCCGTAGACCGTAAGCGTTTCGGAACTTTTCGCTAGTTCAACAGACTTTTTAGGTCCTGAACCTGCGACGAATTCAGCTCACAGTTTGACGTCGAATCGGCACAAATCCGCTCGTTCGTTCTTCCTCGTTTTTCCCTTATAACACGGACTCGATCTGCTTGATTTCTTTCTCCGGTGGGTCTGAAGGCGACGGTGCAGTTTCTATTATTTCGGGAATATCGTCCTCGTTCTCTTCCTCAATATCCTCGTCTATCGGCGTTAGAGTGTCTTGTATCACAGGCTGAGTCTGAAAAACGCCATAAATAACCGTGAATAATGATGATCAATTCTAATCCCTTATCATTACGAGTCAGCAAATCACCAGACAGCACGACAAATATTGCAAATTTGCGCGTATATTGACGAAAATGAAGAACAAAATGACGAGCTTGACAATAGATGTTCCGTCTTTTCCATTTTCTTCCTCTCTGACACAGAAAAGCTTGAGCGCCCGAACTTTTGAGTGGTGCAGCGTTGTTTAATTTTTTATTCGAAAAATCCATTGAAACTCTAGCGAATTAAGACTTTTCGTACCTGTGGCGTAGTGCAGCGTTTCATCGCAGGTGCCATGAAGCTCGTGACGGCACTGACGAAAAAGAAAAATCCGGCCATAAAAAACGGAATACTGTAACTTCCGGTTGCGTCGTAAACAGTTCCAGCAAGAGGCGATCCGATAATTGCGGCTGCGCCTCTGAATAAAATTAAGAGACCAAACGCGTTGGTGAGTTTATCCAAACCGAGAAGATCGACCAGAATAATCGACGTCAACGAAATGTATCCAGCTGAAAAAGAAGAAATTTTCGTCAGTCATCAAAAAACTCGTTAATTTTAGAAATTTCATTATTTAATGGTAAAAACAAAATAAGAAAAAACAGTTAAGCGTCGACTTACATATGGCAATACCAAAGAAAATACTCATGACGATGTAAGCTGGATAAGTGTGGCAAAAGGGCGTTGCAGCGACGGCGATTGTCGAAATAATCAAACAAATGTTATTCAGCAGAAGAGAATTGACCTGAGGAAAATCAGCCACGTAACCACAGGCCACTCGTCCTACGGTGTTCGTTATACCGATTATCGACAAAAGAAAAGACGCCGAACTTTTGTCAATACCCTAAAAATCAAAGAGGGCATTTTGTAACAAGAATTATCGTTTGAATATCCCATCGACTTCAACGATTTGTTTGTTTTTTTTTTCATGCTTCGTCATGCCCAAGAAACTTCATCCATTTTGCTTCCTCATAGAGGAAGCTATGTGACGGTGAAATTTTTTTTTCCTATTTTTTATGAAACGGACTCGAATGATTAGGATTCAGTGACATTAATCTTGTTTAGTCAAAGGAAATTTTCAACTCTGTAAAACTATGCTGGAATAGTAATCGAAGGGCCTGAGATACTCACGTCTTTTTTCGCGACTTCAACCAAATATACAAAAGGTACGTATAATCCTGCCATTCCAAATACGTTGCTGATACCGATCAAAAGGAATACGGGATCCCTTAGTAACGACATATCCATCATAGTTGCCAAGGCCTCTTTAAATGATTCGGGTAGCACCAGACAGGGGCACAACGGTTCTGAAAAATATTGAAAACTCTAGAATAAAGTAAATCAATAAATTAACGAACCTCTGAAAGGCTCGAGAAGAATTACGTGACTGGCGACGCACAAATTAAGGTTCCAGCGATTGAGGGAAAAAGTTGTGGATTCGTTTTGTATTAATTATTTTAGGAACTCACGTTGCGGAGCTTTTTCGACATCACCGTCTCTCACATCACCCCGAACAGACTTCGGCAACGATATAACGCTCTGTCGATAATTCGCCAACGATTTTTGACTCTGATATTCGGGAAGATTGACCACGCTACCGCTGTAAAAAATATCTTTTCTCGATAGTGGACGAACGATCAAGGCCTTTTCTTTAGGAATGCTGGACTTGCTAGTTGTAAAAGTAATGCTCTCGCCATCCTAAAAATTAAATGTCAATTTTGTTAATATCTTAACATTTAGTTCGATGATCGATGTTCATATAATTTTCTTTTTATTATTATCCCTGGAAAACATTTTTTTTGTACGAATTCTCGTTGTTTTTCGGATGATAATCAAAAAATTGAGTTTTTGCGTGGAAAATTCCCTTTTTTATGTTCCTAAATTATGCGCCCCGACGATTTGAGATTGAAACTTTTGCATTCTGATGGAAATGATAATTCCGGAAATGAGTGAAGGCTTCGCGGGCGAAATAGCGATCGGAAAGTTCAAGTCATTTTCAAACTATGAGTTTTGTTCTTGCAATGCCGTTTCGAAAGCGTGTGTGTAACCGCTCAAAATTATTTTTAAATGCGATTGCTACGAATATCTCGAGAGTTTTGGCAGCACGTATTTCCTAAGAATTCTCATATTGTGGAAAAAAAAACTGTTCGTTCAAGAACTCTTTTAAACAATAATTTGCCGAAAAAAAAAAATTTATAAAATAGAAAAATTGAAAAAATTGTACAATCTGAATTTTCGGCAAAAAAAAATTAATCATGCCATTCGACCTTCCAATCGTCGGTCAAACAAACAGAAATGAGCGGTTGTTGCAATAATTGTGCAACTCTTGTTTTTCGGAACGAAAGTATTTCTTTTTTCTGGCAACCTAGGAAATTCATTCGGAAAATAAGAATAAAAAAGAAGAACACAAACGTTATTTAGGATTTTGCGTCTCAAAGAATAATTTGTCACTTAAATCTTATCCACGATTTTCACCGAAATACCTGGAAATCCGACTGACTCGGAGTATTTGCAGAAAATAAAAAATGAATCTAGAGAAAAAAAATGTTAAAACAGAATTGAAAATACTCTCAAGTTCTCGTCGGGTTCAATGATTTTCGTGACAGAATATCTGAACAAAGGAAATTCATTGCCTGCGTTGTGTGCCAAAATTAAAGCAGCGTGTCATCGGGTTGCTAACGAAAATCTCCGGGGTCCTGAACTTTTGAATTTTGATAAAAAAAACCAATGGATTCCATAAAATTTTCTTAACAAATTCGAGGCGCGTTTTCAGCCTCGAAATCCAAGTTCATTGTTCGAGAAAGTTTCGCTTTGCTTCGAATTCAAACATTATTTTCAACTTTTTTTTTGAAAATGTTACTTTTTGCCAGATTTCATGGTACAGGACGAAAATTTGTACATATTTTCACAATTTTTGAGCGACTAAATATCGAAAAATGAAAAACCCTTGATGTCCAGCAGGAATTAATAATTTTATAGGAAAGTTAGGGAGTCCCACACGCTTCTGAGCAAGTGGATAGAAGAAACGATACTCACGTCGACTTCGGTGTTGTTGTTTCGTGATCCAAGCATGCTGCTAGTGGATAATCTGAGATGCAAGCTTTTCCTAATGTCGCCATTAGAATTGAGAGTAGTGCGTGAGTTTTTGATGGCGCTGAGACTGGGTTTGTAGCGTTCGCCGGTGCTGGTTTTGCGGATGCGATCGAAGAAAGGAACAGAGCCATTTTTGGGTAAACCCTGAACATGGGTGGTGAAGGCTGGTTGAGATGCATTTCTCGGGATAACGGGTTTGTTGAACTCGCTCTCGAGTTTGTCAGTTGGATCCTTGGAGTCTTTGGTATCGTCGATTCCACGTCGACTTTTCGATTTGACGGAAGTTTTCAGCTGGTCGAGACTTCCACTGTTGCTCGTTGCACCGCTCGACGAATGCTCTTGGACTTTCACCTCCGAGATGGTTGGCAATGTCGGCACGGTCGGTACTGGTGTTAAAGGCGTTCCTTTAGAGTTATACGTTAAATGGTAACTAGCCTACTTTCATCAATTATAACGAGTGCTTGAGGCCGAGTGATCGACTTCAATGAATCCTGCTGAGTATTAAACTATCGAAAAATATGAGATGAAGCTATGTCCATATTTCTCCATAGCCAATGAAAACCCAAACGAGCTAAACAAATTTTCGTTTTCTCCAAAAATTCAATCCAAGTTTTCCCACAGAAAATTTCAATTTAGAAGAAAAAAAAACAAGAGAAAAATTTTGTCAACTGCAAAGATGATCGATATTCGAGTCTTCCGGGTCAGAGAAAAATTCTTGGGAGTGAAAATAATGAAATAAATAGCGGTTGGTCGTAAACGTCCGGCTTACCAGGTACTAATTGATCTAGATTGAAGCTGGAATGAACGCCAGGATCGACATTGATCGGCATTTTCATTCTTTTTTCCATAGAGCCATCGGGCAGTTGAACCATAAAATAGGATCCGCCGATGCTGCCGCGTTCCATTTGGAATCTCTTTTCCTCGGCCATCCTTTGCAAAAGCGGTTTTACCGAAGATTGCTTTGGGTATTCGAGTGGCCTCATTAAGGCGCCAAAGACTGCGCAATTGAGGATAAGACCGGCCAATATTAAATTAGCTCCCTTCCAACTGTAAGCTTCGAGGAGCATGGTGGCCAACGGGGCGAATGCAAACGTTCCGAAACCAGAACCGCACACCGCTATTCCAGTTGCCAATGACCTTTTCGTCTCGAAATAATAACCAACGCAGACCACAGCCGGTAAATATATCAAGCCAAATCCAATGCCTGAAACAACATGCGAATAATTATGATTAACAACATTGGACGGTTTGGTAAGCGGAATAAATTAAAAAAAATGTATTTTCTTCATTTTC
The DNA here is from genome assembly GCA_030522525.1 of Campopleginae sp. 14b. Lineage (NCBI taxonomy): Eukaryota > Metazoa > Arthropoda > Insecta > Hymenoptera > Ichneumonidae > Campopleginae sp. 14b. Next base: position 475,314 of record JAPYYS010000010.1, read on the forward strand.
GTTGACCGATAAACCGAAGAAAATGGTTGGATTCACCGAAAATAACAAGCCAATCTATTCAAAATCCTCCGGAAACTTGTCCAATTTTCATTTTGCAGGAAAAACTTGATCCTCCTGCATAATCCAAAATATACTTGCCTCCCATTACACCATAAGTCATCATGAGCATATTGACGGATGTCGAAAACGTTGAAAGTACAAAGGCCCCTGCTCCTATGAAGCTTCCCGCCATACAGACGGCTCTGCAGCCATATTTGTTCGTTAGAGCACTCACCACAGGACCTGCCAAAGGAAACAGAAATTTAAGCTCGATCCGTACGATTTTACTGAATTATCCATGAAAATCATTTTGATATTTAATTGATACGGGATGTCAACTCGGAAAAATTGCTGTTCAACGTTTTTTTCGATGCCAACACAGTTTTCGAAACTAACAAATTTCGAAATAATTGAAAATAAAAACTCGAAAATGCAAGAAATAAGATAATTAAAAAAGACATTAAGGAGAAAAATCATTAGTTAGAGTAAAAAGTGATTGGAACATCTTACCAGCGCTGAGATACATGCCCGAGAGGAGAGAACCGACCCAGGCAACAGTGCCAGGTCCCTCGTTAAAATAGTCAGCAAATTTTTCCAGGAAAACGCCAAAAGTGTATGCAATACCGTCAACGATCATGTTACACATGAAAGATGCGAATACGACGACCCATCCATAGCCGCCATCAGGAGGCGGAGGGATGTCATGATATTCGCACAAAGATCCACCCTCATCTTCGGGCGAAGTTTCATCGACCCCTCCATCTGCTCCTGTTAATCTCGCTTGTTCCTCGACCGAGTATTCACTCTCCGTCTGTAAAAAAAGTCAATAAAAAAAGCTTGAATATTAATGCGAAAAACATTGACTCATCTGCGAGTAATTTGATGGAAAACATCTCGATGAAAATCTCATTTTATCATTCAGGAATGTGAGCACGTATCAACGAGAGACATTATCGACATAATAATCAAAAGCGTATAAACGAAGGTACACACTGATCCTTGACACACATTTTATCCCACCATGCATGGCTTCTTTCCATTTCAATCAATCAAGCATCAAACATAATCAAAGAATAATTAGACTCGCTGATTAGCAGCTATCCTTCCTTTATGAAGGAAAATCTCTTGAAAATTTGTGCATAAAATTAAGTTTTCCACTAATTTAAGTCCAACATGAATTTAGGCCATGAAAAAATGATTGTAAATCGTTTGCAAAGAAAAAATGACGAATAGTTCAAATTACAAACAAAAAAAACAATGAAAATTGTGCAATGGAAAAGAAAAACCTATCAGCTCCATATGATTTTAATGTTGATTGTTTTTTGATGGAATTCCCCAAGGACAAACACACTAAAATGTAGCAACCAAGCAGCGGAGAGTTAAAACTATTTCCAGAGCCAGTTATTTCGCGATTAGGATATTCCGTTCGAAACTGAGCGTATGACGTGTTCGTTCACATGATACTGGAGTATCCATCGTCGGAATGCAACGAAAAGCATATTTTATTCATTATCATCATAATTAATACGATTCTCTGAATTTTTGTAGTCATAATCAGTTTTTCAATGGCAAAGGAAACTGTCCGATTATCGTTCAGGAATATAGTATGCTAATTTTGAACGCTGTCATTGAAAAAGTGGCCAGTTTTGTTACATTCCAACAATACGAACTTGAACATCGTTGCACTCGCTCGAAACTCATCAATTTGTATAACGCTCGCACTTCATTTCGTTTCAATTACACGAACATACGTATATGTTAACGTCGACCTAGCCCGATTTTAGGAACAACTAGTTTTGACTTTTCACTGGACCGTCAAAACTAGTTTTGTCTGCAATCATTTCCGGTTAAACTTCGACGGCGACACTACGTTTTCCTGAATTGTTTTTCAGGCAAAACTAGTTTCGCCGGTTCGATATTTTCCTGATAATAAACTAGATCGGCCTAGGCTGACCGTATTTATCCTGAAATCGAGTTTGGCCGGGAGTTTCAATATGGGTTCTCAGTTTTCATTCGGAACGTCGTATATATATAGACGGAAAAACCGTGGCTGCGCGGTGCGTCATTTTTCTACGACGTTTCATACACTTCAACATGCTGCGAACCTCGAGAGATCTATACCAAGCTGATCACCTTGACAGCGAGTCCGTAATGAAAAAAAAATCTTGTTTTTCACGTGCTCTGCTGAGACCTTAAATGCTCTTATTACTTTCCAACCCAGTTTAAACGTATTATGTCAACTATCTGGAGCGAAATGCCTTTATCAAGTTAAACAATCGATGTGAATGAATTTCTATATGCTGTGTTGACGAGAAACAACAAACGAATCCGTTTCGCCATTTTTTTATCTATACTGCTGCTTCCAGGGGACATTTTGAGGTTATTCGAGATACGATACGATAATAGACGTTGAGGGATTTTCCAGGAAGTGGTAAACTATCGATGGCTTATTATTTCCATCAGGCCAACGAGGAGACCATGATTACAAACGATCTGGGATTTTGTGTAGCGAAATACACGATCAAGAATGTAACAGCATTTGTCTAACATTTTTGGCGGGAATTTGAATAGTATTGCAAGAGTTTTCGTAACGAACTGTGTTGCAATAATTCTTGCGCGGTTTTATGATTCATCTAGGCGCTTAGCATACTGCAATCTACACCGTTGGACGTTTAACCAACGAACGAGGCAAACGAGAATTATGTAAAATGAATTTCGTTACGAAAGCGAGCCCGCATTTCCCGAACATGTAATCAATATTATATTTTTTCTTTGTATTCACATTCACAAGCTATTAACACGTTAAACACGGTCGATAGGAAAATCGCATTCTTGGAGAAAATGATCGATTATTAATTTCTGTATTTTGTCCTTTTCGCCTCAATCTTGTTTGTCGTTTATTTTTCACAAACATGAGAAAAACGTAAGAGAAACGACAGATTTCGGAATTTCCAGAAGCGTGCATATTTATTTTGGATATTTGGAGCATGACCTTGAGACTTTTCAGGCAGATGGAATAAACTAACTTCTATTTTCGTCGGCGAATCGAATTTTCTAAGAAATCTTTATTCTCCGAGATCTTGTCAATTTGGACTTAATCTTTTTTCTTCGTTACTCGCTCGTTGATCGACAAGAAGTACGAGTTTTGGGGCTGAGTAAAAAAACGAAAACACGTTAATTGTGAACGACTGACGGGAATTCCTAACCCCTAAAATTTCTAGGCTTCGATTTCGTTGAACAAAAGTTTCTGAACGAAATGGAAGGCTTTTTTTTAAAGGTTAGGTTACTACTGGGGGAGACAAAACTTGATAATTTGTTTAGGTGCATGTGCTTCGTGACGAGCCTTCGTGGATAAAACAAAGGACGAGAGAGAAAGAAAACGGAGGTACGATATTGCACGCGATAAGCGTCGATCATTGACCTACATGATGCGACGAATACTCGTGAGAATAAAACGTTCAATATATAGATATGCAACAACCCACATTTGTAACTTTCTGCAAAGCTTGAGGTGCACAGTCACTTTAATCTCACACCAGAAATACTAAGAATTTTAATGTTTTCAAATTTTGAAGTCAAATTCGTAAACGAAATGTTTGCCAAAGGGGAGAGAGGAGTTATTCACGATCAGGTACAGTCTACACAAAAGAAACAGTATAACATCAAAAAACGTATTTTCATCGTTTTTTCCTCAAATGTTTCGTCAAGTTTTCGACGAAATCACGATATTCCGAAAAACTCACTCGTCACGTCGATGTGATAACGGTTTTCGAGAGTGAAATTGAATCGATCGAATTATACAACATTCTAAACGGTGAGGATTTTTTGAAGTGGGACTCGCGTGTTTCTTGCTCCATGCGGGCAATGAAACAACGAGAAACATGAGATGTATTTTTTGGACATTGAAACAAACATAAAAAAAACGACTTGTCATTTGCTTTTGAAAAGCATTACGAGTTTCGAGAAATAATTAGGATTAAACTGTTCATTTTGAAATAAGTTACGGAAAACAACGAAATAATGATTAAGTTCCATCAATGATGATGAACGAAGATGATCGATTTGCCCTGAAGGTGAATCGTTTTTCCGATATTAGTCATGCGATCAGCAGGCCGTTATTATCTTTTTTCAAGAATATAATGGGCTGACTTATCGACGAGACGATTGAATTCGTTTGTGCATAAAATAACAAGCATTCGTCAATGTCAAATGTGCGTCCGACCCCGAACATGGCGTTTGTTTCTCGCGCCTCGAAACTTTTTGCGTTGACTGTACGACCAAAACGTTACGCACCCTTCAGAGAGATGAGCGAAACAAATTTTCAAATGTAGATGAAGTTGGATGACTGTACACGTGCCAAGGCTTGCCTCGCAGGGGCGAAGGTTGACGGCGATCAGCTGATCGCCCTCTCGCGGCCGTAATGGCCGCGAGTAAATAACGTGAGGCATAGCGTTCCTTTACGAGGCATGGCAATCCGGGACGCTTAGCACCAACCTCGTTTTATCCCTGTGATACGAGTTTTCACTTCTTTTGCTTAGCGGCCTTGCACCATTGGAACGTTTGAAATAATTTTAGCTCGACGATATATTTTTACGAGCATTCCCGCCTATTTTTCTTCCGCGAAAACTCGAGCGATCCGCGTGTGAACACGCTTCGAAAGCACAAAGTTATATTCACGAAAAAACACGACAAAATGAATTCTTCCACATTTCAATTTTCTCCATGGATCAAATTTCACAGTGATGACAAAAAAATTCAATCTCATTCAATTCAGTCGGCATGACGAGATGCCCGAAAAAAATGTCCGGCACCGAAAACATTCAATTTCCAGGCAGCGGTCAGTTTCTCGAAAAATTCCGACAGCCGGCTGTGACGTATGGTACGAAATAATTTCACGAGTCCGAGGTCGATTTTCGATTTTCCAGAATAGGACAAAAAACTTCACTAATCCTTGGGTTCGAAAGTAAAGAGCGATTCGCGGCAGGCACGCTGAAGTGTAAACGCGTTTCAATAATCGCGATTGTCAAGGTTGGTCACGTGTTTGCCGCATCATATTCCGCACCTCACGTTTTATAGCCGTAGTAAAATTATAATGTATTGGAATATATTGAAGAAAAAAAACACAGAAAAAAAAACAAAAAAAATACAGCTGAAAGTATAAATGTCACGATGACCTCAATATTATTTGACACTGTTGCGTCGAGCGAGAAAAATTCACGTGAAGCAGAATATCGTGAGAGTATTACGCCAAATTGCGAATTAGAAGCATCTCGATGGGCTTAAATCCGCTTCGGTCACAGAAAAAGCTGACACAAGCACACGATCCGCAACACATCCTTTAAAATCCAACGTAAACACTTAACAAAATCGTATTATTATGATACACACAATAAAACCAAAAAGAACGAAAAAAAACAAAAACGATGAAAACGCACCGTGCTAATTTTCCTGACTCGTCGCGAGCCGTACTGGCTGTACTGCGACTTGTTTAACGACACACGCGACATTATTCCAATTTAGGATAAGATAATGATAATAATAACAATAATATTGTATAGAAATTTCGCGTCACGAGAAATCACAGTGAAATGAGAGGGTAAGAATGAGCGACAGAGAGCGAGAGAAAAGCGATGTGAAAGAGCGCGACACTGGCGCGAGCACCCCCGCGCGCGTGGGCTCGTTTTCCCTCTCGTAAAAACGAAGATCTATATTTATAATGTACAATACTTTATTTTCTCTTTGCCTTTGTCTATATATTTATATTTAAATATATATAGAAAATTTGTGTGTTGTGTGTGTGTGTTTTTAAGTATACTTTGTGTATATCATAGAGAACTACATGAAAACTGCCTCGTGATAGCTGGCTCGTCCGTTATTAAAACCGACGACATCGAGCAGCATCAGCATCGACGACGACAATGACGACGACGACGGCGACACCACCACCAGCAACGACGAGGACGCAAAAAAAAAAACAAAATGAATCAACAAAACTAATATACGATTTTCGTAGCGCAACGTGATTCACGCACTTTCAAACGTTTCAACTACAAAACATAACACTGCTCGTCATAGTCGGCTGCCATGTCACAATAACCAAACCAAACTTTGAAAACGGAACTCTACAACCTCGAAGAGAGAAAGAAAAAGAGAGAGAGAGAGGAGAAGGCCCCTTCCCTTTTGAGCCGAGTTTTCTCGTCTTTTTTTTCCTTTTTCTCCCTTCACGCTCCTTTTGTCATACGACAGAGAACCGAGGGTGCACGACCCCAGAAGGGGGAGACAAAATCGCAAGCAAGGGTGGGGGCGGTACGGAGTGGGGATGACAGACGCGCGCGAGCGCCGCTGGTGGGAGAAAACTCCTGTTATAACGTTGAAATGAAAAAGGAGAGAAAAGAAATACGCTTCGCGGATGCAGCGCGCGGGGCCTTATAGTAGTATACAGTGTTTATCGTATATTTTGATGACACGCCGTAACTTGGTATCCCCGTAAACGAGACAAGAGTGTCCTCGCTTTCAATATTCTTTCGTTTATTATTTATTTATGTTTGTTTCTTTTTTCTCTCGTCGTTTCTTCGCTTGGTATTTAATATTTATTCTTATGTATCGCGTTGACGCGAATCTCAGAAAACCTTGGAGATACGCGCGCCTTCTTCGAGCGCGTGAGTTCTGGCTCTGCTGGCTGACTGACTGGTCGTCCGACTCGGCCGCGCGCTCTCGCACCGAACCGTCGAGCTAATACTCGTTGTAATCTGCGCACACGGACACTCGCTTCTATATACATATTTCCTACGCTTTGTTTTTTTTTTCTTATTTTTTCCTTCCTCCTATTCTTTCTTTCTCTTTGCCTTCCCCAATGATCCTGAATGTAGACGGAGCAGGCGCGCGCGAGCGGCACGATGAATGTTGTGCGTTCACCCAAACACTCGGGAATAGCCAGCGCCGTACAACGTGCGAGAGAAGAGAGCATGGGAGGCGAATTAAAAGTTTAAGTTTTTCGCTGCTCTCGAACTGTCATTGGTATATATCGCTTGTATGAGAAAAAGAGAGAGGGAACTCGTACGTGTGCGTGTATGTGTGTGTGTGTGTGTAAACTGGCCACGGACGGGTTTATTTATACTTTACTCCCGTTCTGTAGTGCGTTTTCCTATAACCAGCTGCGTAACGACATGCACCCGCGAACTGAGAAATATCGCTATCCGATCGAGCCAAATATTTTCAAAGTACAGCTCGAACAAAAATAAGATATAGGATCGAACAGAAATGAAAGAGTGAGTGGCGAGAAAAGTGGAAAGAAATCCAACTCGAGCCAATATCAACAGACTAGAGACTCGGGCTCCGATGATTCATCACTCTCCGGACCTCGTCACGTCTTTTTATTTTCTTTTTTTTTGTATCCACCGCTCCCATGATATCAAGGCAAGCCTCCCTGCCGAGCCGAGAGAGTCAACGCGCGATGGAAAGCAAACGCACGCATTTCGCTCGTCTCTTCTACTCACTAAAGTTACGTGGGTGCCAATAACATCGCTTTGCGCGCGCACCTATCCCCTTCCCGCCCTTTTTTCTCCAGTTCCAGTTAATTCACGCGTCTTGTTGCCGATCCTAACCAACTTTTCTTACACTCTTGATCTCTATTTGCAGCGACAAACCATCAGCTTTCTTCATTACTTTATTACAATGTCATCAATCAAACGTCTTCACCAAAACTCAACTTGTTTTTCAATATTCGTATTAGGCGATGACCAAGCATCGAATTGGGACGTAGCATAGAAGCACAGTCCATAAGGATTTCGTGTGCCGATTTCAACCGAGCTGGGGGGGCACCCCAGCTCAGTTGAACTTGGCGGCGCCAGCGGCGCTAGTGTCGTTCTTCCGCCTCTATTCCTCTCATAAGTGCTTACAAGGCAACGTGTGTGCTGGGTGTTGGGGCGGGTTGAGCTGTCTCGTCCGTGTTACAGTCTCGTTACCCTTATACTTCTATGTTATGTTGAAAATGCCTGTAAATGCTGCATGTTCTTACGAAAGATGTAAAAGGTAAAAACACTCAATGTCTGCATCTAGAAGCATTGATAATTTTTGTATCAATTTTCTACGATGACTTTTATACGAGCAGTTAGTCCTGATAGCTCAAACTTCTGACGGACCGGTCGAGCGATCGAATTCTTTCGAAGAGATTTTTGATTCCTTACGTTGAAATGGCTTCAATATAATTAACCTCCAAATAGTCAGCGATTACCGGTTTCTTTTACGACATTTTCGTAAGAAACATTTTTATGTACAAATTCTTCGTATTTGTCTGACATGGCGCACATTTCTATCGGGAAGTTGAGAGGTATGAAAAAAAAACAAGAGGATTTGATAGTAAATTAAGTTCGAAATCTTGTCGACCGTAATTTTGTCACGTTCGCATTGAGGTGGTGAATACTTCGCATCAGTCATTCGTTATCTTCGTTTCCCCATGACCAGGCTCCGCGGCAATAACCTCGAAATTATTTTCCTCCGTTTATAAGCTTTGCATGCAGCAAAGACGGGAGAACAAAGATTCTGTATTGAGAAGCGTACTGACGAGACAGACAGAGATAATAGCATTGGAGACATTCGGCAAAGTAAGAAACACAACAAAACAACATGTTTATATCAATTTCGAGACTTTCTGGAGCAAACAGATTCCAGTGTTTTGCTATAGGTTTCCTGCAAACAGCGCATGAATGGTACATATGAAAAAAAAAAACAAAATTACCCTCATAAATATTTGGATTTTTTCAGTACAATTAATCACCCACCGAAAATAATGAGAACAATAAAAATATAATAATTCCTTTGTGACTAACGCGGGTTAATTCTTCCCAATCTGAATGATTAGCTACTCGGTGTCTCTTTCGTTGTTAGCGGCCGCGGTCGCGCGCGTGCAGCTCATTTCGTTGAGGCCGACGTTTCTCGCGGCAATTTGTCGAAACAGTTCGATTGTACGCACGTGAAAAATACTCGAATTTCAATAACATTTTGATTATAAAAAATATTCAATTCTAGGGTTAACCTTGCCTACCCGTTTACTTTTTTTGAAAAGTATAATACATTTTTTGTCAAATCGTCGATAAACTCATCCTTTTACTAAATTCGCAGGCAAATTAGTTGAAAAGTTATCATTTTTACCGTCTGATGCTAACTCTTCGTAGAGATCTCTGCGGTATTTTCGGAGCAAAAGTCGTGGCGCAACGTTTCCATTTTCTCAACACATATTCGCGCTTAAACTGAAAAAATTCAGATCGTTCTTGTTTTCGACGAGATTCTATAATTCGAAGCAAACGTGTTTAAAAAAAAGAAACTGTTGAATCGCATTGATTCAACCAATAGAACAGCAGGCAATACCGCCGCATAATATGCTCAGTGACATACTTTATGCCGTTGCTGCCGGCTCGTAACTCAAAGATGCCTGTGTTTACATTTTTTAATTGGAGGTTATGTTGTTCCCACTTACATTCAGTGTACCCTTTTCAATAGTGGTGAAATATTTTATGTATAGCGTTATGTATAGTATTACAGAAAATAAGTATGAGATGAAAAAGTTTTTGAAAAAAAAAACGAAAAAACTTTCGAAAAATTCAAAAAGCCGGGACTTTTAGTGAATTTGAATAAAAATTTTATTCTCCAATGCGCTGATTTGCTTTTCGGCGCGACACTATAGGCCCCGATAATATCGCATGGAGATTATCCGTTGGTTAAATCGAGTAGAATGGAAATTAATTGCTCGGAATGGCAGAGCACGTTTAATCAGTTAATGGTAATAATTCGAGCACGTCAAACAGCAATTTTTTATGATCTGCATGAGAATTTGCAGACGGAATTATTGACAGGTCTCGAGGCTTCTTCCAATTCGCTCGAGTTTAGAACTTCGCGTCTCCCCCCTACGCTCCCTCATCCCCAACCCCGAAAGATAAGTTACGACATGTCTTCGTACAGACTTGGTTCACTTGAAAATTTCGGAAGCACTTTTTTGCCAAACCGTTCTATCGATTTGAAAGGAAAACACCTTTGCGCCTGCGGAACTATGGAATAATCCATTCGAGGTCAGTCCTAACCTTAAAATCTCACGCAACTTGTTTTGAAGCGTCCTCTATGAATTTCGTACTTATTATTATCGTGTGTGCATGGGTGCATGTTTCTATGCTCATTATTCACGGCATTTTCAACTTTAATTATCCGACTGGAGAATTACTCAGGCTTGCTTTTTCTGTCGGTCGTTTCTATAGCCTCTTGTTTCGCTGCACAAAAATATCGGCTACTTTTTCGACGATTAGTCCTGACCTAGTTGATAGCACGTCATCATAATACAATTCGCAAACGAGCGCGAATCATACGAGAGGAAATCGAACCGTCCTCTTTTAATCTCTTTCTTTTCCCTCCTTTTTTCCTCCTCTCCTACAAAATACATATGGAATGTGCTTTCTCTTTGAACAATGCATTATCGATGATTCCTTGCCTTTGAAATTCCGCGAATGAAAAGACAAAGTCTCGACAATTTTTTCCAATTCAATTTTCCAGACAAAACATTTCGCAGTTCTTTCGCGTTCTTCCCAATAACTCACTAACTTTCTGACAGCTTTTATTTCATTCCCCATTTACCGAGAAACGACGACGACAAAATTTCTTATGAACCCAGACCTTTGACGACTCCGATGCTGAGACATTGTGATTGAAAGCGAATGAAGCCGAACATCACGGAATATATTCAACTGAGTCTTTCGTAAACATCCTAACCTCTTTTTTCCAAACATTTTTGCGACTTCACGATCATGGAAATCCGAATATCTTTGTAAATTATTCCAAACCACAGTATCCGCGCAATGCTCGAGCTTTCAACTCGATCCTATCAAAACAAATATATGCAAACCTTCCTATTGATATTTCTCGAAAAATAAAATAAAAATAACCGTTTTTTGGGACTCTATGCGACACAAATGATTCGCAACTCTGTCGATCGGCGGTTGGAGATCGGAATATTACGGGAAGAATAAAATATCTCGCTGCGATAAAAAGAGAAGAGTTTTGTCTTTTATTACTAAATTCGCTGTTTGCTGAATACGTAACGATACGTTTGATCTGTTTTTTGTTTCTGCCTAATACATACGATCTTTCTGTTATTCGTCCATAACCTCTAATCCACAACAATACACAACAATACTCCTTCCCCCGTCCGGTCAGGGATTGAGCAGGGATTGAAAATAAAAATGTTTGTTTACACACACGAGACGAAATGTTTCTGAGCTAAATATGAAAATTTCCAAAGCTCGCTCACCCGCGGCTACTGCTTGTTTTGATCATGCCAGAGACGTCTCTCGAGCAACGATACGCTACATCGCACACTAATTTACTTAATTACTCCGGAGCGAAAGCTCCACGACGATCGACGAGCTGTGCATGTGTGATTCTATGGAAATATGCTAATAATAGTCTGCGTGATAGCGTTAGAATGTTTTTTTTTTTTTTTTTTTACTAATACAAACATCCTGCCAAACGTATTCACCAAACTATTTTTCGTTTATTTTTTATTTGTGTACTTGAATCCATCCTCGGCAGAGAGGGGCGGACGATAAGTTCGTAAATTTTTAAAGTTGCTTTTACTTCCGAAGAAACTTTCTTCAATATTTCTTGCTGGAATGACAAAATTAGTGTGATTTTAAAAAACAAGTTTAGTCGAACGTATCCAACAAAATATCGATCTTTTCCAACAAAATGTTCTCTTCTTTTTGTACATCGAGGTCTCGTAATTCGCACGAGATAGTGAATTCATCCCAACGACAAAATTTCAAATAAAATTCCTCTACATTCGAAAATTTCTTCAAAAATATATCGCGTGCCTCGACGACAGGCATTGCCGGAATTTTTTCGTCGAATCTGGCGAATCGATAAATTGTTTTCTTTAGCAATTGCTCTAGAATTTATCAGGGAAAAACAACAAGACGTTGAAAATTTAACGAGGGTCACTAATCCGACCAGTTGACCTGAAATCTCTCGTCGTTTATTAAACACACGCGGCACAGACACGTATATACAAAGATACCAAAGGCACGAATGTCTGTGAGACGATAGGCTTACACGAATTAATTAGATAACGAGCACCCGACAATTAGATCCACAAGATCGCCGAGGACAATGCATCAAAACACCATCTGCTTCTCATCTCGAGTGAAAAAATTCGTGAAGCAACTCTTCGTATTAAACAAAACGAGGTATAAACACAAATTAAAATCGTCGTCGTTATTATCGTTTTCACAGAATCGAGCCACGAGCTGCTGCTCGTCGATTATACGATGAGCATATCCAGTCGATCGAACGAAAATGACACGACAACGGAAATTAAAAAATTAAAATGAATGGCGAGGAACCTCGAAAATTCATGCAAAATTTTGTTAAAATAAAAAACGCTGAAAAATCGATGAATTTTCTCGATCAATCGAATTATCAAACGTAACAAAAAATCACAGTTTTCGAAAGTTACGATGAAATATTCCTCAGCGGATAAAATGATAAGAAATTATACCCAACCATTCCGTTCGCGATTTTCATTTTATTTTTTATTTTTCCCAAGACGCTATGACGAAAATTTTTATAATGAGCAATTTCCTGTCTTTGTACAAGTATCGAAGATATGGCGTACACCTATTTCATTGTACAAAGCCAAAGCACATTCGACAGCGATATAACGAATGATAACGGCACGACAAACACTCAAGACGATAAGCTCGCTGCTCAAAGTTCCGAAGCTCGAGAAAGAAATCTTGATCGTCTCCGGTTAAAAAGAAAAAAAATGGCGAGAAGAGTACGAGAAAAATCTCGGTCAGCGACATTGCAATTCATCGCTCGTAACAGGGTCCGAGTAACCCATCGTTTCGCGTCAAATAAGCTCGAAGAGTTCAAAAAGATGGAAGAAGAAAGAAAACGATTTTTCAATTTTCCTTAAAAATTCGATCCTCGTCAACTTGATTCGCTGAATTCACCAATTAACGTCGCTCTCCATTTTTTTATAAAAAAAAATAAACGATTTTCTGAAATTGTGGAAAAATTTGGCCCCCGCACCTTGAAATCGAATATTTTTTCATTATACACGACCAACATGAGAAACATTCGTGTCTGCATGCAAAGTGACACGATGAGAGAAACGACGTGTCCACCAGAATGAAAAACATGTGGACCATATGAACGTCCTTGCTACCGCGCATGCTGCTCAGACTCTCTTAATTAACGAGATCGTTTAACAGTCGTTGTACTTTGTGTGAAAAAAAACCGCCCGCCCCGTATTTTCGGATGGGAAAAAAAAACACAAAAAGATTCTCGAACTTTTATGAAGCGAAGTGTCGAGCTCGTTAAAAAATTAGTGAAAATAAATAATGGCAAGTGCTCTCTTTATTTTTAATTGCTAAATGCTCCGCAGGCTTTATTTTTATAATGAAAAAATGTAACGGAAAAGTTGGCACGTTGGAAAATGAATTTTTCTCAAGCCGCAGGAGAAACTCGATGTTTCAACGATTGGCAGGAGTAACTTTCGTGCCCACCCACGTGCCACAATCGAGCAATTCCACTGAGTTGGTATTTTCGACAGATTCAAAATCAAATCAACGTTTTATTGTACAAAAAATTGTTAATTTATATTGTCCTCAAAATTATATGATCGTTTCATAGAAGTTCGTTAACAAGAGTGTGTGTTGTGTGTGTGGTCGTCGAATATATCCCTAAGTACGAAAATGGCATTATCGCGACACGTCGTATCTCCGAAACTGAGATTATTTCGAAATATTACACTTTCGAAGGTTAAGCCACGAGAACGCGAGAAAAAGGTGCGAATTGAAACTCAACGGTTCATCATTTATTATTTCAAGAAATCATCAAATAAAAACGGCCAAAAATCTTCCGAATACCGTTGTCGCCGCAATGTGTGCTTTGGAGTGCGACGATCGTGACCGATACGATTTTCCATATTATTTTAATCGCCAAAAATAAAAACAACAATAAACGAAACAAATTATTCGTGGGAGCAGCTCGGAACGAATATTCGGAATATAATGATTTATATTTTCGCCAGTGAACCAGGAGGAATGATTCCAAGTTCTGAAAAAATATATTATTCGTTCGGGAGTTCGGAAAAGGATCGAGAAAAGTTGTCGATCGATTAAACTCTCTTTCCAATTATAAAATAATGTTTGTGCTAAATTTTCGTGGATCTGCCAGTTTTCTAGACAAAAAACCAATCCGAAGAAGAGAAAAAAAAATGAAACAAAGTCCTGGGGACGAGCAGGACGAAGTAGTTGTTGTTAATCGAGTGTCAATGATTTTTGAAACTCGCGGTCTTGCTTTTGTTGAAATGAAACCTATAATCTCCATTGCTCCGGTGAGCTTGCAGCAACATTCAAAGAAATCTATTATTTCGAGAATGAATGAAAATAGTGGAGATTGTAAAAAAGATGGGGAGCGTCGAAAAAAAAAGAATGAAAATGAAAATTTCGTTGAAAACGTTTGCGTTGCGTTGCACTGTACGGCATAACGAGGGAAATAATATCGAAGGGGACATCAGCTGTGGGTTAGTGGGCGTCGTGGTTTCCGCGAGCATTTAATTAGTCAGCAGTCCGAGAGCGATTAAGAACGACGCATAAAGGAGAAAAAAAAGGCAACAAAATGATTTGTCAAGAATAAAATAAATGGGTAGGATTTGGTTGAATTTTGGTGATTCGTTACGTACCTTGCTCTTGGGTGACATTGTGAATGAGCGATGTTACGAAGAGCACCGGAATCGCCGGTAAAAGCTTAACGCGGAACGATCGCTCGATCGATAGGTCGCGACGAGAACAACAAAAGGAGGAGAAAAAACCGTTGGCGCACGAACCGCACACCCTCCGCAAAGTACAGAGGGCAGAGAGAGAGTGTAAGACGAACTCGAACGTAGCACCACCCGAGGACCGGCGCTACCACAGCTATATAGATCGATAGATATGGATTATGAGATTATAGATACAAGGAGCGTAATAGAAGAGAGATATGAGAGTGCAACAAAGAAAAAAGACCGAGAGAGAGAGAGACTTGAGGAGTCGCTCGGGTTATTCCGTGTAACGAGCGCGTTATTAAAATGCGAGCAAGCTCTCGAGTCACTTATCACGGACAAACGGACGTGCAGTAACACAAAAGCAACACAACACACAGTAAAGATACTATTCCCATCTGACAAATTCCCCACTCTCTTATTCTCTTCAGATCGGTATGACGATGATGATGAGGATGATGATGGTGATGATGATCGCGAAGCCTACGAGCACCCGCGATACATTCCCCTACCGTGTCACACGCTCATCCCTTCTCCTTTTTCTCTCCATGTTGTCTCTCTATGTTTATATATATATAGACCGATATGTACACGAGTAAACGTGTATATAGACATTTATGTACAAATGCTACTTTGTGAATTGGCCGCGTAATTCTCTCTTTCCTCGTCCCTCTATCCCATCGCGATCGGATTACTAATAAAAAGCGCGCGCTCGCGGGGGCCACATAGGGACGCACGCACAGCCTCCTACACATTATTCGTTGCTCGTTCGCGTTAGGACTACCAGCCACGCGCAGCTCTTTATGGATGTCCGCTTTCTCTATCGCTCTCTCTCTCTCTCTCTCTCTCTCTCCTTTTTCTCTTATTGCATAACACAACAAAGCAAACAATGGTACAAAGTTCTGGCTTCGTCACCCCCGGCACCTTTTTTTTTTCTCGATACTAGATTATGGCATTTAATTCTGATATCCGTCAGTGTAAATTGATGGATCAAACAAGCTTCATATCACAGCAAACCTCCGCCTATCGCAAATCACTTTTTTTCGCTATTCGCGTCCATTACCGAGGTACAGCATTTGCTCCGCTGACTGAGCTTTACTTTTGGGTATTTGATTACGCGGCCGATGCTTCTGGTTTCGTGTCATTACTGTGAGCTCCTCGCATAGCGACTACATTCGTTTTTTCTACGCACGTTTCATTTACGATGATCCTTTTTTAATTACGATTTTTTTATTCAAAATTCTCATCATTTTCATGACTTTGCGTTGAGTCAAGTTTCGAGCCTTTGATATTTCGGTCCATACGTCCTAAATCTAGCCATACGCCCTAAAGTGCTATATTGACGATTGGAGGAAACTCGACTTGAAAGGTCATAGCTCTGTTGATACCGGTGACCTTGAATTCTCGCTCCATTTGTGCCGAAATTCCGGTATCCAGGGTCCACCGTTTTTCGGGAATCATTGTTATTATTTTTTTTTCTTAAGTACACGAAATTGTGCCGTTAAGTAGCTTGCCGAACGTTCGACATACGCAATGGTTCCAATGAGAGTTCCAGACTTTATTCAAGTAAGTGAATCCGATAACTTTTGCCATTCATTTGGTAGCAGTGTCATACAGATTTTTTAAATGACACTTTTGGGCTGAACTTGCGATCGATGTTTCGGGAAATTGGGACCAAAAGGAACTGTCCATTTTTTAACTTTTTTTTCTCATCATTTGCGCCTCCCGGAGGACTAACTAATTACAACGACATAATTAAGCCCATAATTACCGTTACTACCCCATAATTAATTACCATTTATTATTAATAATGACGGAGCTGCCAGAATTAACCGAAAACAGAGCTATCGAACGAATTTTCACACGTCGCTGCAGGGATGAAAAAATGTGTAGAACAAAAATGTGAGACTCTGCGATACTGAAGTTGGCATCGCGTTGCAATGCAACGAAATCCTGTTTTGTCTTGGCCACATTTCCCGATTCTTATGAAATATTTAATAAAAATTATAAAACGGCATTTTTTTTAAATCCAAAAAGAAACTCGATACGAAAATTGTCATGAATTTTTTGATTAAATGAAAAATTAATGGAAAAATGGATTTTTTGTTGGAGCCCAACGTTACGAACTTCAGTCTCATGAGATTCTGGCCCACATTCGTCATTAAATCAATTAAACGTACACGCAAAATTCATTACTTTGATAACGACTCGACGCTGCGAGCCGGGATTTATAATTTTGAATATTTCATTCAAATTTGAATATTTTTCAATAATTGTTTACGAACTTGGGATTGGAATTTTATTAAATTTTGAATATCGATCGTGGATTTTTTGTATTTAACAATTTTATATTTTTTCTTAACGCCATATCAGAATGAAGTGATATTTAATCTAATCCGGAATGAATTTCGAAATAAAGGAAAACATGGACGTTTGGAGAGTTTCGTAAATGGAATGATGAGGCGACTGGGTTCTCATGTAATTCGATTCAGGCTGCAATTGTTGAAAATGCGGAGGAACGCTTGAAATTGATTATGTCGAAGTACACAGATAAGTCCTGATTTCGATGTGCTGATTTCGGTCGCGTCGATAAACTCGAAATGCATGAATAGGCTACGAATCGGACGAAAGTAGGACGAGATAAAATTCTTGCCAGTAATACGTCGTCTGCTCATTTTAAATCGACTTAAATATTTCTTCATTAAAACCTGAAGGACAGGCATACATGTTGTGCCTCGATGGAGACTCAGGGTTAACTTTTGTTGTGGTATAACGACGCACGGTGCGGACGACTTCGTTCCTACTTAATTAACAGGGTTGGGCTTTTCGCATTTTTAATTAAATCTCAAGCCTTCGAGAATGGAGAGCCAACAAGCATGAGCCTTTTCAGTTGCTCATCGGGAACTCTCCGATTGACGACGTGGGCCGATTTCACCCAAGAGTGTATAAAACATCTATTTTTACCAATCCATTAATTGGCGTTATAATTTTTCAATCGCCAAAGGTTAAATGGTGACGAAGCAGGTACGAGATGCTCTCAGGATGTGCGAACAGTTGAACAAAAAGGGTAAACAATGACATCACCGCGACACGTGCTTTCCGAGCAATCAACCGATGCGAAAACAGACACTTGATTATTAATGACTTTTGTAAACACAGATATTTCATCGTGAGGGTTATTCGTGGAGATAAAACCTCTCGGAGGGTGCCCTCGATTAATGAGAATCGCGTCAAGTATTATTGCAAACATCTACGAAAGCGAATTCTATGGAAAAAGTTGAACGAGCCTACGACTACACGAATTGTATTTTATGGGATTTTCTTTGAAGATTTGTGGGATATTTGGAAAAAAGTTTAATCGAACGCATCCACCAAAATATCGATTTTTTCCAACAAAATTTTCTTTTCGGTGTAGGCCTGATCCAATGTCCTTGGTTCGTTGCGGCAGCCTTTGTTCGTATCGAGTCAACTAGCCCGAGGCTTTTCGGTCTTTTTACTTCGATCTATTTATTAATCCTGAAGCTCCTACGGGTTTTGACAATAAGTTGCATTATTAGGCGAAAGTTAATTTTGCGAAACGACGATAAATCATGGATAAAAAATGATGCATGAAAAATCATTGAAAATAGAGAGGGAGTCTCGATCGATTCGTCCGGAAAGGGTTCCTGTACAAATAACGCAACGAGCATTGCATTTTGCTACGGGAAAAGACTCGCAGCTCGTACAAAGCGTGCAAAAAGTATAATGTGCGGTGCAAAAGTCTCGGTACGTTCGATAACGAAGAAGGGGAATAATTCGTTGCACGAGGACGGAGTCGCAGAAAGGAGAAAAAAAACAATAAGGACTCGAGGGTCATGTGGACGTTTTCGCGGTTATGTTCTCTCCGAGAAACGTCGATGAAGGGAACCATTCAATGCGGACTCGTAGCTTGTAACTATAGAGAGAATGCCAGGATGCAAAATTATGGCACGGCACGCGCGCAACGTCGCGAGGCAAAGTGCTTTGCATTCGTCGCTATTATTATATACATCTAACGGAGTTGCATACACCGTCATTTCGTATAAATATATATGGACACGTTTGCATGAACGCACTCGTTTCTCAGCTCGATAAATCCATAAAACTGGGGGATTCCCTGCAGTACGTTTGTTTTTTCTCTCCACTAACGCGTACAAAACATTTTTCGAACGTTCTGTCGCCCTTCCGTCGCCTTAAGGTCATCCACCGACTGTTTACGTCGAGCGGTAGAGAGCTCAACAAAAGAATGGATCGGCCTCGTAAAATCATGCGGCTCGTCGAGTCCAATGACAACAAGATTTCGCGCAAAGGATGCTCAAACTTTTTCGACCTTGAGCAGGGGCGAATCATCTTCATGGACACCGCAGAAAAGGACCGACTGAATTTGTCTCTCGCACGAATCATTATTTTTTATACGGACGCAATGGATTTCGGGATTCGAGCGAGTTTTTGGGACAAAACTCAGTTTCGGTACCGGAGAACTCTCGGGGATCAGTTGTACAAAAGACCCTCAGAAATTCATTCCACATCGGAGCTTTTCGGTCATCCGGACGGTGCTATTGACACGAGGGACGTTTAAAGCCAAAAAGAGGGATTTATTCCGAGGAGCAAGTTTTTTAAGAGCGGCTCTCGAGAAGAATTGGAAAGATTTATGAAAAGAGTCATCGGAATCGCTGGAATAAATGGAGCAGAAAGGAATTAAATGTAAGAATTCACACTTTGGCCTCAAATTTTCATTCATTGTATACGAAAATTTCTGAAGCTCGGGTTAGATCGTCAAATTCTCAAGTAGAAAGTTCTTATCCATTTTTCTCTCTGACGAACCGATAATTCGCTAGAGACGCGATTGGTGCCTGCCAATCCGGTGCGCTGATAGCAGCACTGAGAGGGGCGCTCTCGCTCTTGCTTCCTGAATCTGGCTCCCACTCCGCGAGCTGACTCGTCGCACTCCATTGGCTGTTACTAATTATTATATATCTCGTGATCGGTGCATCGGAGAGGAAAATTGCTCATAACTTTTCACTTCAGAATATTCCAATCTCTCTGACCAACGCTCGACTAAATTTTTACAATGCGTCTATGCTATAAAATTGATTCGACGAAAAAAGGCACGAATTTTCTTTTGCGGGCGATAAAAATCGATCCCGAGACTGTCACGTTGAAAAGTCAACTTTTTTCTTTTATAGACAGTCCGTGGATCGTGTGCTGCTAATTCCAACACAATCTTCGATCGTTTTTAAAATAGTTAATCGACAGAATCTCGATATAAATCGAAACAGGACTCTGTAATCGTCAATTGACTGGGTTTGCAGATCATAACGTAACAGTCACGCTTTGCCTTCGGGAGGAGAGAGATTGTTGGGTGATATAGCCTTCGGCGTACAGGCACGTGATTTATATCGGAATTACGAAATGCTGTGTACATGCAGGAGGGCTCCTCCGATTTATCGATTGCACCTAAAGCGCTTGGTAATGACAATCTACGTAACCATATTCTTCCTTCTTCTCTTGCAAAATACTCTTCTATCCTTATGTTAAAATTCCCTTGAGTGCGGAGCAGGCTAATGGGGAAACTACAACATGCATATTATAAACGTTTTTTTTTTGACATGCATGCGAACGATCCGTTAGGAAAAATACTCGAAGCATAATGGATTATAATGAGGGAGCAAAAAGCTCACGTGGCGCACGGATGATACTCGCTGCTGCTGGAGTCATGAGAAATTTCTCGAACTCGAAAACGTGATTTTCATAAAATAGCGACATTTTTGAAAGAAAAAAATAAAAATTAAAGATAAAAAAGTGCATGACGCATCGTGCAGGTTCCGGGAGGACTTTTTCGTCGGCTCGACATTTATTTAGCTCAAATCGTCGATAATTCAATTTTGATCAATGTTCCAGAAAAAATATCGTCAATATTAAAATTATTCGGATTCGCATCGGCGAATAAGTAGAAAGACAGAAAGATTGGCAGAGCTTTTTCATGATGTTGATTGTTGCGCGTGAGGGTTTAAGTATTTGATGGGAGACTCACAACATTAGATGCGATTGGATGTGGATTAATATGTAGGCCGTCATCGTCGCCAATCGGTTCTTCGAATTGGCCTTCGCGACTGCTGGCGGGGCCCATTTCAGCGCCACGGGGCGCCCACGAATTTCTTCGTCAATTAACGTCACGTTCTTGCGGTTGATATTCGTTTGGCAAGATGAGCCTTAATTTCCTCCTTGCTCTTCTTCTTCCTCCCGCAGGCTTCGTAACTCACTAACGTTTGACCAGGAGGCCTCCGGAATTCACTTCAATAAACATCATGTTTCATTGAAAATTGTATACAACCGCCGGGTTGATAAGCTTGTGTCTCGTTAAATTGGCAAAGACTCCTCAAGCTCCGAAGCTCGGGAGTAAAACTTGGCGGTTTTTTTCTGCCTCGAGCTGATACTTAACTAACCACCCTGCGGACTTGGGTGGCTCAGCTGTTTCGTGTGCCAGTCTGGCGACGATTTACTTCTCTTTCTTGCGCACTAGCCCGCTCGAGACTTAATCCAACGAGGAGATGCCCGTGAGCCCGATAAATTCGCGGGAACTTTTATCAGGAAACCGATCGTTCGCGATTTCGAAGTCCGCCGTGATTATTCAAAATCTACGCTCCTACTAGTATGACCTTGTGCTTTTTAGATCGAAGTAACTATTGACTGTGGTAATTGCGGCACGTGCGATCATAATTACAATAGCATATAGGAATTTGGGGAACCTCAGGATTCACAATTCGTTACATTTTTTCACTATTTTTTCATCTCCCGGGTAAACATTAGTCCGACACTTAATTCTTCACACATCACGATTAGCTGGCTGTGCTATTCGTCCGTCCGATAAAGCCTCTCACGAGTTGATCTGCACATTGGCATAAAATCGATCCAGCAGATTGCATCGAAGAGCCTGATTTACAAATATTTCTTCGGCCTCTGCTGGTCCACGTTCAGAGCAACCGCGGTCGGTTTGAGATTTAAAAACTACTCTATAGCACATGAGAAATCTAACGGATTTATTCGTTGTAGTGCCAGCACACAAAGCGGATATTTTATGAACGCAGACACAAGCGAGCTCTGCGCCACTTTGTCACTCGTCGTCGGGTTTAACTTTGCCGCAGGAGCGAGGTTTGAGTTTAGTCTTGTCACCAAGGCGTCTGGGATTCCGACTGAACAGATTTAGTTGTTGCTCGTTTAAATGAACTTTTTCGAGGGCTTTTATTTGAGATAAATCGGCGAACTCGCAGCTGATCCCGCGGGTGGGTAGCGCCGCAGCGCCCCGGGATCAATAAACCGACGCCGGCCGACTCCTTCTATTCCTTCCTCTGCCTTCCTGGCAAGCTTTCCCGTTGCACCGAGAGCCGCCGAAGTCGCGACCGCCCCTCTACCACACCACCTATCGCCCAGGCGCGATATCCCTTCTTTCCTCCCTGGCACACTCCTCGCGTGCGCCGTATACTCGCCCGCCATATCGACGAGCAGTTCTCGGGGATTTATACCAATCCAGGCAATAACGAGGAGGCAATCGCCATCACTCAACAGCTCCTTTCGCTTTCTCGGTATACACCGCCCTTGAGCGTGTTCTTTCTCTAATCGAATCTTGACAGACCTTTCGGCAACCCCATCCTCTCTTTTTTCAAACCAAACATTTTACAATAGCCCTCAGTCCCTGACGCTCGAATTTTTTATAAGCCACTAGATTCGTCCACTTAGTACCCATCCAAACATCATCTGCTGCTGCTGCTTCATCGTCTGGGAACTCTAGCACGCTGTTCTGAACAACATTTAGCACCAAAACATATTCGTCAGAGGATTTTTTCCATCGTCTCACGCTCGCTGACAAAGCCTTTTTTCTTATTATAGTCAAATAACAACGGACAATTTTTATTTTGAACATTCGAGCTGAGGTTCCGTGACTGATCCATTACCTTAACGGCACACTGGCGCTCTGCTTGAAAGTGGACACAAGCAAGCTACTTAGTCTCGATAGACTACGAGTCAAAGATCCAGCTGATTTCCGAATAAGAACGAGTTAAACTCTATAGAGAATCTACAAACCGATGTGGACGACGTTAGCGATCGATCGTAAATATTTTTTCACACTACCCCCTTAAATCCTCCAACTTTCAGTACAAAACGATTGCCCGTTTTGCTCGATAACTTCAACTTCAAAACTAGAACTTCTATAGTCGACTTTTATTTATAGATTTCCAGCAACCAAAGTGACCGCGATACCGTTTCTTGATCCACATAACCCCCGTTCACAACACTATGCACCAATCGAATTTCGTTGACTCTTGAAACAAAGTCGAGAACCAGATATTTCGCATCGCGTTTTCATTCCACTCTCATTCTCCCACGATCGTTATTTTATATCAAAGGAAAATCATGTTTCGATGCATCTTCGAGTCACTTACACTGAGGAAACAGTTTATTCATAATAAAGAAATATATTCAGTTGGTACTTTCACTCAAACATTTATCAACTGTTGGGAAATTTCGTTAATGCTCAAAGAATATCTTCGTTATCATTATCACATTTCATAGCCATAGCCATTTCCTTGGAGGTAATGATTTGTTCGATCGCTTCTATTTCCCTTGACTCAGTAGATATTTATGGTCATCAAATTCATTTGCTATCAACAAAGGTTACGTTTTATCGAATGATTCATTTATTAACTATTAACGAATGTTTATTTCAGAAAAAAACGGCGAGGCGCGAAAACAGGATTTTGTTAGCCATTAACACATCCTGGTACATATAAATAAATCGAGTTTTCTCAGTATACCTGCTGAAAACTCTCTGTACATTACTTTTGCATTATTATTCATTGAATTATTTACTCAACGTGCATGTTCGTTATACGATGGCAAAGAGGTCACTTCCAAAAGACTCTCCAGTATCGATCCCTCGATGAAATGACCGGACACGAAGATCAGCTCCATCGAACAAAAGCATGAGAAAAAAAAACTCTCGTTTATCAAATTTTCTTTTTATTATTTTACATCGTTGTGGTTTTTGGAAAAATGGCAAGTTAAGAAACAAAGTTGAAGTTAAAAAGGAATCATCGATTGATTGCTTTTGCTGCAAAATTTTCGTTGCTCGTGCAATGATCCAAAAATCTTTGGGCCAATATCCCCACTTTGTCTTTTCTCGTGGCAGCTATTTTATTTATGTTTTCCATCGACACGTACTTCAATATGTCGTCGAGAAGTTTTGGGTCTGTTAAGTTGTGCGTGATTGATAACAAAAGTTCGAAACCCAAAAGCTTCAGTATCTCGGGGTTAGACTCGTCTATACAATGAGCGACGACTTTTCCGATTTGTAGGTCGAAGAAATAGTTCAGTACGAATTTATTGACGGACATGTTCCATAGGATTACCATCAACAACCTGGAAAACAAAAACGTTTTTTCATCGATTCTTCGCTCCGATGGGTTTTTAATCGGAAGTTAGAGCAAGGGTTTCTTTCTTTGTCTACTATCATCGAAACGGTTGGATATAGAGCAAAGATTTATGAGACCAAACTTTTAGGGCATGAAATTTCCTACAAAAAAGTCCCCGGCGACATTTCTCCATCTTTGATAGTCACGTGCTCAGAGTGGATTGAAAACTTTCTAAAAATCGTTCCACCCAGGCAAGACCTTCGGAAATCAAGGATTTTCAATCTCGTCTGTGGACTGAACAACAGAAGATAAACAAGTGCCGGGGGCGATTCCCTGTAGGAAATTTCATGCGCTTCGAGATAAACTTCATGGAGTTTTAATCTTTGTAAGAAAAAACAATCACCAGATCATTTCCTGTTGATTCTAATTTCACTTACCTTTTCAAATAAACCCCCAAGGGCATAGGAATCCGGGGTAAAAAGAAAACAACATTTCTCAAAAGACTTTTGCTGTCCTTATTCTCAATTAGAAACTCCCTTCCCTCACAAATCGTCGACATGTTAACGACCGTGCCCAAGAGTGCCTTTACGAATTGGTATTCGTCGGTGCTGTACGGCGGAAGCCCTTCCTCGTACATTTTCAAAAAAGTCTCGATTATCCTATCAGCGATCGACACGAACTCTTCGACTGTTTTTTTATACTGCGTGAGCATCAAACATAATTTCAGCGATCTTTGAGAACAAATCGATCGGATGATCATAATTCAAGGCCTGCGGTGAGGGATCAGTCACTATTTCGCTGCTGTGAGAGCAAGAGAGATAGTTGCAATTATCGAAATTGGATATTTTCGACCCGCGGTTTGATCAATTAAAAAAACGCCCCGGTCACCGGATTTTTGTCATCGTCCTGCGTTCGATGACAGAGCCTTTTTCCCATTAGTCAAACGACATGAAAGAATTTTCATTTCGAAAATTGGGGGTGAGGTTCCGTGACTGATCCGACACCTCATAACCTCCAAATTCTTACCGATTCTTTTCTAAACCATTCGCTTATTACTTTCGGTTCGTACGAAGCTCTCCATACCAAGTTTCCCATAACAGCGCCAACGTTCAAAGTAAAAGCTGTCTGACTCTCTATCTATACGATACGAACATTGCATCACCGTGGCTATTTAAAAAACAGTTATTAAGGAATTCCATTGGCAAAGATTCGGGACATTCCCCAAGTGACGTGTGTGATGGTCGTTTGGAGGCCGAATTACTTCCCAATTTTCACCTTTTTATCTTATCAGTGTAATCACTCGAGTAAAAACTATCAGATTTCTAAATGTACTCCACGCGGTAAACATCGTTAAAGTTATACAATCCGATAAGCTGAGACTTCACGAACATTGAAACAAGGTGTGTCACATATGTACGATTAATTTTCACTCGTTATTTCGTCCTTGAGTGATTTTCACGTTTTTACTTTGTTGGGAATATTTCGGGATAAACGCAGAGGACAATAAACGACCTCTGACTCGTTCGACATTCCGGGGAATCTCGCAATGTCGTTTTTCAGGAGGATGGGAAAAAGATTTTGTTCGATCGAATGCCAGAATCTTTCGTCAAACGTTATGGAAATGAATATTTTACGTGACTGTTCAAACGGTCGATCTCGGCTTGATATCTCACACGCTGATCTTCCGCGAATTCTAATCTTTCTTGTAGCTCGTAATATTTACTCTCTAGCTCACAAATGGTTTTGGCTTTTCCTACGAAAAAAGCCTTCAACACTATATTGCTATGCTGGAATTTAATTTACAAATTATATTGTAATATCAATCTCATGATTTTCATGGCCAACCGATTGTCGATGCTGGTGTCTCGGGATTTAATTCCGAAACCATTGTGCACGAAGTATTTTTCAGCGTAACAGAATTTTGATCGTGTTTATGATTTAGTATCTCAAAATTATTCTCGGGCGAGTCTGAAACATCGGGCTGGAAATTGCATTTGATTTGCAACGCGTCCTGCAACGTTATTATATATTGATTTAAATTCTATATGAAACCATCAGGCAGTAAAGGACCTACGGAATCGTGAACGTTTCCATTCGGCACAACATCGCTAGGATCTTCGGTATTCTTCATTTCATAACCTTCGCGAATTTGACAACACTAATTCAAACTCATTTCTTTTATCAACGTGTTCGCGCAACGAATTTGAAATTGAATGTCATCGCCCATACTCGCGTACAGAGGCGTTGGTAACCGTTAGGTTCGTGTTTGTTTACATTCTTTCAAACGCGATGCGCGCGCACGCAAGCTTATGACGCGAAGCAACGCCCAAGCTCATAGCTACAGGAAAAAACGCTTTCCGATTGGTCGTTCGGTTCTGTACGGTGTAGATTTTGGTTCACAACGACTTTTGTTCGTATATTTTGTTCACTCTGTTTTCAACTATATTGAAATTTAGTTGATAAATTATAAGTTTCAGTTAGTTGCTTAATCGAGTAAAAGTTTTACGAAAAAACGTGAAAAACAAAATCTCGGTGTTCTCAAATGCACAGACATTGGCGTAGCTACGAAGTTGATGAAATCTGAGAAAATGACGGCGCCTACGCTAATGCGCGTGGCTTCGCATCGACGCGTCTAAGAACACGAGCAATTCGCGGCGTCTATACGATGCAACCTATGTATATAATGCAAAAAAAATAGTTAATTATAACCTCACGTGCCGCTCGAGTATTGTGCCTTAGTGCTAAATCGCTGGTTCAACTAGAAGAGTTCGTCTGTGCTTTGGGTAAGATAAATGCATTTCCCTTACATACCGTCTATTAGTTCATCGAAACTCGCAGAATATTTGAAAAAAAATTACTCGTTTACGTTGCGGTTCACATTAGTTTATCAAAACTTCCGAGGTATGGTTCAACGAACGCTCATTTTTCCATCTTATGCACTTTGTATCATAAAACATAGGAGAATCATAAAAAACGATGTTTAGTCGTGAACGATGTGTATTTATTTCGGTTATGAAACTGCAACTTCGAGTGCTTTTTTTTTTACGCGGGAATTTTCGCCCGCGCGTTATATACATCGAGATTTGTCGAATCGTTCAGTGTTTGTAAACGAAAAGTGACGCTAAGCTCGATCATAACGCGTTATATGATTACGCCGCATTTTTCAATTGTGGAATTCATTCTTTTCGATTAACAGAAAGTTTCCTATATTTTTTGTACGGACGAGACAACATAACCACCGAATACGATGCTTGGCTCATTCGAACGTTCACTGGTAAATCTTCCATTTTATTTAAAACTGTGGCTGCGTCTTGGAATTCGTACCAAATTTCGTGAAAATTGACTTTTTTTTTTCAAATATTTTCACATGCGTCAATGAATTTCAGTAAAATGCATTTTCTCTAAAGCATTCCTTTATTTTCCAACGTTGGTCCGTCTGCTAGCATTTTTCATCTATTCATTTCCTCCCATTCTTATGGGTCGTTTTATTATCACATTTTCACATTTTACAAAGTAATAATTTTTTTCAAAATTTTTCCTACCAATTTGTGAGGATCGCTTGCCGATTCCTTGGGCAGTTTGTGCACAAAACTGTTGCATAACACATTTTTGCTTGACGCGAGATTTACCATTCAATACATACTATGTGCCAAGATTATTTTGCTTCATTAAATCCATGCTAGAAATCATTCCACGTGTTTGTGTCAATCTATGTTGATGCTTTTTCACGAATTTTACCAAATTTGCATAAAGATCCTTGTGAGAACTCATTACGGATGAATATTGGTGTTGCGACGTTGGGGATAAAGTAGAATTGTGGGCGCAATGAGACGCAATAATGGAAATTCAGCATTTCCCTTGAATCTGGAACTTTTTTATATCGACGGTAATTGGAACCTCCATTCGATTGTTTTTTGTTTCTGACAACAGGAAATAGACATCGCCTGATAGAAAGTACAATCGGGACAAGAGAAAGTACCCTACGTCAATGTTATGGAGTCCACAAACATTGAGAATGTGCAGGTGCGTAAATTATGGCTTTAAAAAAAGTAGCAACAGTCCAAATAAAATTAAGAAAATGAAAATTGAAGCAATGCATGAACTTTACTCGAAACAGCAAAAGCCAGAAAGGACATCGAGATCTGTGACAAGGACACGAGGCCGACCAAAAAAAAGTGGGTCGCGTCCATCCCCAAATAGGAAACAGTCGCCGAGCAGACGTTCCCCGGCGAGGCGATCCCCGTCGAGAAGGTCTCCGGCAAGACGATCTCCAGGTCGCTCGCCGTCCTCTCGATCAAGGAAATTGACAACGCGAAATGTGAGAATTGCTCAGGTCTCAATAACTCGAACGGATATTTCCAAAAGACAAGCAAGCGAGGAGGCCAGCAAAAATGATGTCGACATCGCCAAAGAAACTGATGACGTTTCCGAGCTACCTTTGCAATCGCGTTTGCGCGAAACTTCACAAGTTACCAGAAGATCCACGAGAATTCTCTCAAATTTGATGAAAAACGAACGAGAACAAAGATTAATTTCCCTTACCAGGAGCGTCGATCGAGCTGTTTCATTGCCTAACGATAGACGAGCTTACATGTACGATTTCGTTGCTGAACAGAGAGAAAGAGGATTATCTATGCAGAGAGACAGGGTGAGTTTTTATTCCTTCTGCTTATTTATAAATCGATGAAAAAATGCCATTGAGTGGCTTGAATTTAATTGTAAATTACAAAAAACCGTATTCACAAAAAAAAACCATAAAAACACCGACCGCGTAAAAATACTGAAAATAAAAAGGACAAAGAAATGGCTTGTGACTTGAAATTTGATTTCGATCACCGTGTGGACGCGTTGATACAATTCTCGAGAAATTATTAACTTCTCCCTGTGTATTTTATTCCGCAGGATTTATCGAAAATCTTGCACTACGAGGAAGAAGCACTCCCGGACTCATCGACGATGACCGAGAAGAGTAAAAAAGAGATAGAACTCGTAAGCAAGCCCCAAGAATGGGGTGGTTGGGTCGGAGCTTTGTGCCTTATATTCGTGTTACCGATTGCGATTATTTTGCCTCAATTCGCTTGTTTCAACGGTCAATGTAGCAGCGCCCAATTCCGCGTCTCCACCAAATGGCAAACTTATATCAACGTCCACGCGTTTGCAATTTATCTTGGATTTTTGAGTATTCTCGGAGTTTTCTCCCTCCTACCGATCGGGACACTGATCGATGGGCAACAGAACAAAACCGGAAGACTGCAGTATCGAATGAATGGGATAATCAGTGCATTTTTCACAATCGCCTTACTCGCTGCTCTCGAATACAAATCTTACGGGCTCGGTGATTTCATCCTGAACTCATGTCTTCAATTATCCATCGCCGGCTGGACCCTCGGAAGTATCATCGCCGTTGGTCTTTACATAAAAGCTGGCAAAATTTCCGTCGCTGCACTTAATCTATACGGCTCGACGAATAACGTCGTTTACGATTTCTGGCAAGGCAGGGAAGTCAATCCCAGAATCGGGCCTCTCGATGTCAAACTCTTGCTCCTACGAGCCAACGTTATTGCAACGGTGAGACTCATTATTTACAATAATGCATGTAAAAAAATTTGGTCCTAGAAAGTCTGACTGAAAAATGTGTTTTTCCCTTTGGATTCGAACATTTTTTGCATTTGTCGTCCGCTAAGATCTCGAGACAATTTTTCTTCGATTTCGACAAAATAAATCGAAAGAGAAAATTCAACGATTTCCCGTATCGATGCAATGAAGTTTATTCTTTCTCTCACGCATTCATTGTAGAAATTCACTCAAGTTGTGCTTATAATATTTTACAGCTTATTCTCAATTCGGCCGTCATCGCAAAGTCAATAACCAGCGCAGATTCCCTGGCGTTCAAGGACCAGAACTACACGATCTTGACGGTTGCTTCGCTACACATTCTCTACTGTCTCGATTATTTGCTCTTCGAATCTGCGACATTGACCTCTTTCAAGATCCTCTACGAAGGCACCGGATACATGCTTTGCGTTGGCAACTTGTTGTATCCGTTTTTGGCCACGTTGGGAACGAGATACTTGCTGCATCAAAAGTGAGTCAAAAATCAGATGCAAATCTTTAAAACTCGTTTTGTTTGTTTTTTTTAATTAATTAATTCTCGATTCTGAATCAGACATCGTTAAATATGGAATATTTACGATATTCTATGGAATAATCGCCAAAAAGTTTAATGAAAATTCAATTTTCTTGTTCCAGGGTCGATCAATCTGTTTATATTCTGGGGCCTCTCGTCGTGTTTTTCTTTATGGGATATTCGATCTACAGAATGAGCAACTCCCAAAAAAATGAATTCAGGACGAATCCATTTTCGCCAGCTCTTTCTCGTAAGTTTTTGCTCGATCGTATATTAAAAAAAAAAAATCTTCGTCCGATCTGCCGTTCGGAAGCATGGAATTAATGATTTTTTTAAAATTTTCTTCAGATCTAGAAACAATTTCGACATCCAGAGGAAAAAGAATAATATGTTCGGGTCTGTGGGGCCACGTGCGACATCCGAATTATCTCGGGGACATAATAATGCGTTGGTCGTTAGCTTGTGGGGCTCTGACAAAAGATTTCCTGCCGTACTATCCGGCGCTGGTGTTCACATTGGCGCTAATGTATCGAGCGATAACAGACGGCGCGCGTTGCAGAAATCGTTACGGCTCAGCCTGGGAGCAATATTGCTTGCGTGTGAGATCGGCCATAATAAAACGTGTTTTTTAGATAATTCTCAATGCTCAATGATCTCTCAACGAGTTGATACAAAAAGAACAAGAAAAAGTAATAGTAATATTTAAAGAATGAAAATACTTGCGAACATTGAATCGTCGAGTTCAAGGCGGAGCCGATTCCGCGCTTTATTTATGGGGAAACTTTAATGCTCATTGACGATTGATGGACTTGAAATAATGCGACGAAACTATGTGAGATTTTAATGAAAATGTATTAATTAACTTTCGACGACTCTTAAATATTTCTCAGCCTGTCGAACGACCGGTTGAGAGAGCCCAAAAAAAAAATTAATATTGTAAGAAAATAAGCAACCAAGGTACTTCGTACCTTTGACGATAGTTTTATTTTTTTGTCATACCTGACGATGTTATTACCTGAAAGTTGAGGTAGATTATGTTGTGAAATGAATGAACAAAAAAAAACACTATTATATTTTTTAGCTAGTAAGTCCTAAGACACACATCTCATTACACTTATATTAAGCAAGAAATACAAATTTAAGTGGTTTTGTACTTTTTTACAATATATTTAGATAATGAATGATTATTGATCTTTGCAAATAAATAATTTCCGTAATAATGTGCTTTCTTTTTCTTATCCAACCGACGGCGCACGCCGGACTTCTTTTTAATATTAATGAATATTTCAATTTTGTGTAACTTATGGGTCCGCTTTCATTTGTTCATTTTGTGATTACTCGTTAATCTGCAATGAGTTCTTTTCAATTTTTATCCCCAGATTAGCTTCAACGGTGACGAGGGTTTTTATAAATAGCGTTGATTTCTAACTTTTTTTTTTGCCGTTTTTATTTCGCTAATGTTTTGGGCAACGCGTTGCTCATTTGAAACTTATATGTCGTGGGTTTACAAATATAATTTCAGTAATAAATGCAGATGATATTTTTCTACGCTATTTCCAAATTTCAGTTCTGGGAAAAGATGGATTTTTCGTTTAGCGTTTGATATGCGTGCGTTAGGCCCGAAGAATCCCTGAAATTTCGGACGCAAAAAACTCACATCTATCTCGTGACGAGAACGAAATTTGTATCTTACCGGTTTTAGAATATTTTGACCAGATGGCGCCACGTCATTGCGCCATCTGTAGTGTACACTCGGAATGAAGTTCAACCATTGGACTTGCGCGTTGTGAAGAAATAAAACAGTGAAGTTTGGTTCGATCAGCGGATCGGAGTTCGAGTTCGTAGGTTGAGTGCGGCGCTTGTAATAGCAGCAAAAAATTGTGTCTCTTATCATAAAAAAGTATCAACCCGTTTAAAAAGTTAGGCCGATACCGCATTTTTTCAAAGTGAATATTTCTCACATGCCTGTAATCCATGAATATCGACATTCCTTTCGTGTTTAAGAGCGGAACAACTCGATATAAAGTTAGTTCCGCCGATAGTTTAGCGAGCAAACAAAACGGCTTCCAAAAAGAAACCGTCGAAGAACATGGCGGAGACAGATGAGTTAGAGGTAAGTCCAAAATTTTCTGTTCGGTGAGAAGATGAAATGCTCCATGGGCGATCAAGACTGACCGCAGTGTTTCGAAAATAGAAACTATTACATTCGCCTAATTACTTTTTTTTGTCCCGGTTGTCAGTGACACATTGTCGAATAAATACCTCGACCTCTTTTGGATGCTTGTTAAAGCTTTGCGAAGTTTACTTGAGACCGCCGGGCAGTCGCGTATATATGCACATGAACAAACCGTTTCCGGAACTCGAACAAAATTTTTTTACTCTCACTCCTTCTCTGTTTGTTCGTGTTTGCGGTGAAATTGACGATCTCAAAATAAAAACAAACATGTTTAACTCGCGTTGCTGCAGGTACGCGAGTGGTAACGCTAGTTCCGTTTGTCATTAATTCTTAAATCTTCCCATCTCGCAAATTATGATCGGGATTGCGGTGTTGGCATCTTTGCTTTTATGATCAGGTTATGTTACGACGCACTAGAACGCCTGCCGAACGCACCTGACCATTTCTATCGCATTATAAACACTCCTGTGCTATCATAATAAATAACAATTCGTCACATTTCCAATTCTACTCTAAAATGATAACACCACGGAGCTTCGATAGATATTTACGTTCAATTATTCGTTGACAATGGTGCAACGAGATCGAATTAAACAGGTGGCTGCCATTTTCGCGTCTCGTACTCGATCGTGAAAAGTGACAATCTGTATAATTGTAGCCCCCAAAATCAAACATTTCTTACCTCACAGACTATCGATATTTCCTTCGTTTTTGTCGTCGCTCGAATATATTTCTCCTCCACATTTTATCATGAAAGCACTGATAATGTAAACAACTCCCTTTTCCCCCCGGAGGAACAGCAAGCTCGTTAACACAATGGAAAATTTTTGAATAAATCAGAAAAATCAATTCTATTTTTCAAAAGTTGAATTTTTATTATTTCTACATTCTCCCTTTTAGACTAGCACTCGAAAGTCGCTGATTGCACATTTTCATTTTCCAATAAAACTACAAAGATACTCTCCAAAGATTTAATAGACTAATTTGTTGAAATTCTGTTTTTCAATCAATATTGTTACGTCATCAGAGGAGAAAAATATCAAATAACCTGAAATTCATTTCTGATGCATATTAATTTCACTTTTCACGACTTATTCTGGCGCAAATCGGAAAATGTAATTTCAACATTTGAAGCATCCGCATACGTGGATATTAAATAAATGCAAAAATAGCGTCATCCCCACACAATAAGCCTGATATTTTATTATTTTGCTTCCAGAATATGGTCTTGAGTTTCCGAGTATCTGAGCTTCAGATGCTTTTAGGATTCGCCGGCAGAAACAAGTCTGGCAGAAAAAACGAATTACAAACTCGTGCATTGGAGCTTTTGCGTCTTCGTTCTCATCCGGTGCAACTGAAAATCCGTGAGCTCTACAAAACCATACAGTAAGTAAAGAAATTAGCGATTCAAATTTCAAGTGAGATTCAATGGCTGTTCGTAGAGCGAGCACTGGAAATGTCTTAGTGGAATTGTTTTGTTTGAAACGCTCAACTGAGCATGGATACAAAAAGAATAGCATTAAAATTCAAATAGAATTTCGCAGCATCTGAAAAAGAGTTATCATGCTCGAAGGAAATTCAATGATGGTTTTAATTGCAGAGCGGATCAATTAGTAGCCCATCAAATGTATGGACAAGGGAGCGGTGCAGGAGAGTCGCAAATGGACCAGCACCAACGAAATGAAGACTCTAGGTAAAGTTCAATTTTGCGATCATTCGGCTGTTTGATACAGAAAGTATTTCCTCAAATCTGCAACGTTCCAATAAAACAGCTCCGATTATTCTGGTCTGTGGGAAAAAAAAAATTCGGAACGAATGTCTTATCCAGAATTTTCATGGAAAAGTATTCTTCCGTATAATCAGAGCATAGAAAAAAAACAATTTTCAGTCTTATTGTACGAGCTTGATAATACTAACGAATTATCCACTTTTTGGACTCTGGTCGCAGACAGGGTCACGGGCAATCCTGTTTCAGGGTAATGCGACCGATGCGGCCTAACCCTTCCAGCCAATCGACAGTTTCACCCGGAAAGGATCTGCCGCCTGCCCATCAAGCCTCATTACCACAGTCTCAGGTAGCTCGTACAACTTCTGTCTACCAACCGCCAGGATACACGAGCGTTGCTCAACAGGTGAGGAATAATGTTTCTTGCTCGACATCAAAGGAAACTTGAATTGGTAGCATGTAAAAATATCACACGACAAAATATCACTCGACGAAATTACGTCCGCAATATTTTGTCGTGTGATCAAGCGACATCGAACCCTTGAATTATATCTATTAGTTATAATAATCCTATGAAGCTTGATATTCGGAGGATTAATTCGACTTGTCAACAGCGATCTGGGAGCACCGTGTATCCTTATCCATATCCGACCAAAGTTTTGGCTACGGCGATGCAGATACAGCAGCCAGCTCAGTATCCGGTGCATCCTGACGTGCGTTTGAAGAAATTACCATTTTTTGATTTGCTGGCGGAGTTGTTGAAACCGTCTAGTCTAATGCCGCAAGGATCGATAAGGCTGCAAGAAAATAATTTCGTGTTTCATTTGACACCGCAACAATCGACCGACATTGCAAGTTCGCGAGATTGTCGGTCCGGTAGTAAAATGGATTATACTGTACAGGTAACTATAAATTCTTAATCAACTCTGCATTCGCTGTTCAGTCTAAACAGTGCGTTTTTTTTTTGTAGGTACAAATGAGATTTTGTTTACAAGAAACTTCCTGTGAACAAGAAGATTATTTCCCTCCAAGCGTTACCGTCAAAGTCAACGGAAAATTGTGCCAGTTGCCCGTAGGTCTCAGTTTTTTTGCTATTTTAATTTTTTTTTTTTGTTTTCTGGGAGAATGCATCGACTCTGTTTTTTTTCTCACAATAGAGTTCACGCCCCTCGTAAAAAATTAAAGAGTTTGTCGTTTCTATTCCTATCGACTTTGTAGAATACCATACCGACGAACAAACCAGGAGTAGAACCGAAGAGACCACCGAGACCGGTAAATATAAGCCCATTCGTTAAATTATCGCCAACGGTTGGAAATAGCATCCTTGTCACATGGGCGGCAGACTACGGGCGAAGGTTTGCCATTGCTGTGTATCTTGTCAGAAAGCTAACCAGTTCGGAGTTACTCGGACGATTAAAAAGCAGAGGAGCTCGTCAGTCAGATTATACGAGAGGATTGAGTAAGTTTTTCTTTTCTTGTACTATTAGAAAATGAGTAAATTTTTCTCATTATAAAAAAAAAATAGTCTTTGCGAGGCAATTTCGTTTTTTTCTTGAATTTTCACTCAAAATTATCGTCAAAGATCAGATACAAACTAAAGTATAAAAAAAAGCAATTTCCGTTGCCTTCGGAATGTTTTCCGTACCGTTGATTAATTCCCTGTGCGGATGGTTACGTTTGAAAATTTGCAGTCAAAGAAAAACTGAACGAAGACGCGGACAGTGAAATTGCGACGACGTCGTTGCGGGTCTCACTGGCTTGTCCATTGGGAAAGATGCGGATGAGTACTCCTTGCCGAGCATCGACATGTTCGCATTTGCAGTGTTTCGATGCGTCCTTGTTCTTGCAAATGAATGAACGCAAGCCGACTTGGAGTTGTCCCGTTTGCGATAAGCCGGCTCTTTACGACCACTTAGTCATCGATGGCTACTTCCAAGAAGTCCTCAATTCGCACAAACTTTTGCCCGACGTCAATGAAATACAACTCCTTCAGGACGGTTCGTGGGAAAACTTGGTTCCCAAGAAGGAGAAAGAGAAAGAAAAAGAGAAGGAAAAATCCGAAACGAAATCAGAGTCGAAAAAACAGAGGAAAGTCAATGTGGACACCGTCGATTTAGGTGAGATTATATTTCTAGCACCAAATAAGAAGTTGCAAGCTCCAAGGACCCCGACATTGCCAACTGAATTTAATTTTCCGACCATTTTTTTCTTCTCTTCATTTTTTAAACAATTTTTATCGTCAAAAAATCGAAGACAACGATCTGAGCTCCATGTTCCGAGCCTCCTCAAGGATTGATGTAATTTTGTTGAAAATTCCAGACGAAACGAGTCCCCCGGAAGAAGCCATCCCAACTTCGGAGGAGAAGAAACGCGCAGTCGTAATAGATTTGATATCGGATACGGACGACGAAGAGGAGGATTCCAATCCCAAACAGAATTCGAGCAAGAAATCGTGTCAGGGCTCACCGAAGAAGACACAGAGTACACACGGAGACATAAGCAGCACCAGTGATTCTCCGGAACTAATGATTATTGATCTCGAGTAAAAGCACAGTTTAGATTCTCTAAATCACTGGGCTTATTCGACTTTTCGTGCCACGGCTGGACATGTGACTACGAACTTGGTTGATAAACAATAGTGAATCGATCCTTATGCAGAAATGTTGAAATCGTGGACGGTTCTTAACGCCGACGATATCAGCTCGGATTACTCTCATAATGGTGCGTCTCATCACTGACAATTTCGCTTCGAAACAATCGACGCTTTGCCTGCACGCCATTTCGAAGAGAACTTTACGAGAATACGATTTTCCGAAACTTAACCGAGTCCTACGAATACATCTCTCTATCATGTACCATTGTCAGTGCACAAAAAGGTAGTTTCGAGTGAAATAATCAGAAGTTACATATGTGTGAAACCCAAATGGACTATTTTTTTCGACTTATCAATTGTTTCACGTGTTTTCATATGTGTAATTGTTCTGTTCATCTACGCATTTACGAATACAGCGCATTGTCTAATTCTCTTTTGAATAAATCATTTATTTCTCGCTTTTTACTCCCCCCAATGCAATGAGCTACGTGGTACATGCGGTGAGAACATTTTCCTCCAGTGGTTTGCTCCATAGGTAAGTTAGAGACGACGGTTGGCAAACATGCGTTGAGGTAACCTCTGGTGGGCATTTCCTAACCTAGAGAAACGTTGAGAGACGATAAACATGAGCCGTGAAACATCTTGACAGTTTCTTCAGTCTTGGGCGTATTTACAGTTCCGCTTTGCTTGTGTATTTTCAAATTATCGCAACTCCTAACCTCTATTCGTTCCAACAATAATTAATAACATTACTCCGCAACAAAGTTAACCACTTTATTTGCAGTTTTTGAAATATTTAACCCTTTTCTTTTCTGACTGAATATGTCAGGGCCAATGATTTTGTGTCAGTTGTGGATGGGAGGCGTAAGTTAATTCACGATCAGCTTTTCCAAGCTTTCGTTCAACTAGATTCATCCTTCTATTTCCAAAGACGTGTTTCTTCAATTTCAACAATATATCTTCAAGTTATAAAGTTTCGGTATTTCCATCGCTCTTAAAATCGTGTCGCTATCCCATTTTAAACGGTAATTCTTAATCTTGTATTTGTCTACGTTGGAACCAACAATTGTTCCTTATTTCTGCTCCTTTCATTGGAAATCAAGAAAAATACCAATTGTTTCTTTCGTTACTTTTTATAACGAAAACTGGCAAAGAAACAAAAAAGGAGTAAACACGGCTTTCTTAGATTCATTTTCTATTCGCATTTTTCCTCACAGCTGTAAGAATGGAAGAAATTTTCTTAAATATCCGAATAATCACTTGAACTTTATGATGAGAAATTCCAAAAAATTTCATTTCTATTAGTTTCCTCCGTTCATTTATTTGTTTAATGGATTCGTGCATGGATCGCAATGTTTCTCACATATTTTTACGATTAATGAGAATGGGATGAGATATAGAAAACTATATTTTCTTGTAAGTAAATAATCCTCACAATTATCAACAGCTTGAACCATATATGACAGAAAGCTTCATAATGAATGCTTTCCACAAAATGGGGGAACAGCCGCAGACTGTCAAAGTTATGAGAAATCGATATACCGGCGAGCCAGCTGGATATTGTTTTGTTCATTTTCCGACCGATGAAATGGCGCTGGATGCTATGCACAAGTTAAATGGAAAATTTATACCAGGCTCTAGCCCGGTAAGTTATCTCATAGTTATAGAAATCAAAGGATACACGAAAACCATAAAAAAGGAGGAAATTCAAAAATCAGATGATTGGATTTCAAGGGATAAACATGTTGATAAAAAAAAAGATTTCACATTTTTTTTCTTGTCTTGCCATTCTCTTTATTTTGTCACGCGTTAATCCATGCAATTTATTAAACATTAAACAATTCGTTTGTTGGTATAAGCAACTTGGGCGACTCGATTGAAGGAAAATACGGAAACGTGTAAACAATATTGAAAAACATTGCTTGCCCTTTCCAAGCGACAAATTTTGAACGAAATAAATTGGAAAATAGATAAAAAAAAAAGGTTCCCTTCTCGATCGATTCGATTATTCGATTATCCTTATGAGTATATGGATCTTTTTGCAGGCCGTCCGATTTCGATTGAACCACGCAAGTACAACAGGGAAACCAGCAGCTGATCGCGAGTTCAGTATCTGGGTCGGTGATTTATCGACCGACGTAGATGATTACTCTTTGTACAGAGCTTTCGCCGCCAAATACAATTCAATCAGAACAGCTAAAGTGATTTTGGATACTTCGGGATTCAGTAAAGGATATGGATTCGTAAGATTCGCTAACGAAGATGAACAAAAAAACAGTTTGGTCACAATGAACGGGTACCGAGGACTTGGAACTAAATCTCTGAAAATCTGCAACGCGGTTCCACGACCTTGGAATAAAATGAGTTGGTGAGCTTTGTTTACTGATTCGGCGATTAATCATTCATTATCCTTGTCCGCATTATTGTTATTATTGTTATTATTATTGCCAACAGTACAACGCCCCCACAAGCATCGGACTATTCGTCTTCCAATATGAACACCGACGCCTACAATTATTACGACACGTCATCTTACTGGAGTAGTTACAGCGCGTGGCAACAAGGCTATTACGAAAATGAGCCGACATCGGATTCTTACAACAATTACATCATGGATCATAAAACTGAGGAGGACGAACTAGAACTTATTGGTAAGTGCAGATAATCCGGTAAATATACAGAAGTGTGGCTTATTCCAAAAATCATGGGAAATATTTTTTTTCGCCATGAATCCGTTCTTGGCATTAGAACAAATAATGGTCCATGGAGGGAGGTTGAAATTTCATTCCATAAATTCCATAAGTTATGGGGTTTTTCAAATTTTAATTCAAAAAACTGATTTTCAATTATGGATGGAATGGAATTCTTTCTGGAATTTGTATTCTTCATGATTATTGGAGATGCCTATTATGTGATGAAACAAAAAAAAAAAAATGTATCTCCATTTTTGGGAAAAGCCGCACTTCTGAATATTTACCGATAATCTAAAGAAATGAGTCACGCCGCGTAGTTACGCGCTCGAGATAGACGTTGGTAAATTCCAAGGGCTAGGTCTCGAGGGAAGGGAAATTAATAGTTTTTCTTTTTACAGAACATTCCGTTCCAGTGGACGTTGATAAATTGAACAGAGACGTTATCGAGCAGGATTATAATATGTGGGATGCCTTGGAGAGTTCCAAATGGATACCGTGTGTTACACTGGAATTATGCTATTGAACGAGCATCGGTACAACAAAAAAAAGCACATTTCCTCGACTTCGCGTGTTCAAATTTAGTGTAAGAATTTTTTTGTAATTACCGAAAAATCGACCAGATCGGATTTTCGGGAATTGAGAATAAATAGTTATCCGGTTTCTTTAAGTACTCATCGTCTCCGCCTAGTAGATTTTTGAATTACGAAAACTTAGACAGAAAAATGGAAGAGCAAGGGAGGTGCAAAAATTGCAGAATCGTTAAATTTTCAACTTATGGTATGTTTTTATTGTGATTTCAATACAAACATTTTTGTTCTATATTGTCAATGTACCGCCCGTAGATAATGGCGTTTGGGTTTGGCCTGAAATGTATCGGTAATTTGGCTGCAGCAGTACCCTGATAAAATACCCCATTATGCACCTTTGTGTGATATTCAGTGATTCCACGTGGGAACGATCTCCAGATTTAGGAGCTCACCAAGTGATAATAATTATTTTTTCAAAATATTAATTATCTTTTTGTTGTAGTTTCCATATCTAGCGCTGAAATGATAAAGAGAAAATATTATTAATGTCTCCTACATTCCGTGTATTTTTCAACATATGAGCCTGAAGTTTGCATCGACGCAATGCGACGAAATGAAAAATGGTGGATTTTACGAATAGATTCGCAAAATAAAAAATGACGAATCACTTCTTTTTTTTCGTTTTTTCATTCCGTGGCATTGCGTCGGTGCAAACTTCAGGCTCATCAAAACATCCAATACTCTGCATGAAAAATTGATTTCTCCTCATAGTCAGTGACAGTGTGAAAATCTCAATTTCTATGATGAAAAGCATTTAACGAGCGATAATACTTACTCTTTCCATCACAGGCCACTATCTTCACTTTGTCCACAATGGCGACTTCTTGCACTTCCCGAAATTCCACATCGTTCAACATGAATGTCCATACATTGTCACAAAATCTGTATGTGTTCAGCTTACCAGCCTGGGAAGGATAAAAAATAAAAAATGAAGAATAAAAACGAGAATTATGCAGTTTCACAAATTTGAATGGAACACACATCACATATATTTGCAAAGAAGCATATTCATGTCGGTAGATGGGCTGTAAATGAATTATTCAACGTAAAAGATAGATATGCTTTTTGCCTTTATTATTCGTTCAACATCATCGGAGTTTACCTTGAATGTGAGGCGTGACTTGACTCTCGTGGCTAAAGCTTGATTGATAGCTTTATCAAATTGCAATAAAACCTTGATTGCCAGTTGTGGGGTTATTTGACCATACTGAAACCAATAGAAATTCATAAGACATTGTGGCTACTGATCCTACAAAAACTAAACATAAAAATCAACCATTTCCTACTATTGACAGTCCGGATTGACCGAACGGCAGCTAAATAAAATTCCATCAATTGAAGCAGTGTGGACGTGATACGGAAGTTTGAAAACTTTTGTTCGCGTAGACCGGATGTTCTTTCGGTATGATGATTGTACGATTGCTCTGTTACTGTTCCAGTACGGATCCAAAACCGTTTTTAACAAATAAAAACGAGTGGTGCAAAAACAAATTGGAATAATTCCCTAATTAAAAACACGGGCATTGCCGATAATCTAATTCCAAAATATTTGCAAGGCTGGAGAGTGACCAGAGTAGCAGTTCCAGTGATAGTTAGTGGTCACAGGAACATCTTTATTCCAAAGGTATTTGTAGGGTTGATGGAGAAATTTGAAGGTTATGAGCCCCGCGATTGAAGGGCGAGGTTGATTTTTCGAGTTTGATAAACGAACGTGAGACTAGTTTAAGTTCCGAAACATGATGTGACATCGGAGAACGAGGCAAATCAAAGGTTAAACACACAAAGATAACCTCATAAAGTCAGTGTCAGTATTCTTGGTTAGCGTTACGCGAGACATTGTGTTACATGAAATGGTCGAAGCTTAATTATGGATATTTTTAATGGGTTGAATATTAGACAAGGAAGAATAGTGGCTTCGATTGATTTTATTCTTCTAGGAGTTGAAATCACTGAAAAATCGTTGTTCAAGCTCGTTAGTTTTCCTGTCGAACTTTAGAATCGCGTGTATCAGACGAAGCTTCGTGTTGCTGTAGTCGACAACTCGAATTCGTGATTGAAAATAGAAGAGTTGAATAAATCTCACGTACCTGAATTAATTCATCCAAACTTTCTTGTAATGTATTGCCTAATGTAGTATTTCTGTACAACTGATACGACATCACGATCACGATCAAGTTAAATAACGACTGCGCCGGTATATTTTTTTACTTATTATACATGGAAGAGT
The DNA here is from genome assembly GCA_030522525.1 of Campopleginae sp. 14b. Lineage (NCBI taxonomy): Eukaryota > Metazoa > Arthropoda > Insecta > Hymenoptera > Ichneumonidae > Campopleginae sp. 14b. The sequence continues at coordinate 517,719 of JAPYYS010000010.1, forward strand.
GAAGTGAACGCTTGTTGCTGTTCGACGTTGAAAGTTGAAAGCGAGCAAAGCTATCGTTCTTATGTTTATTAGGTTATCACTTCAGAAGGCGCCACCGGAACATTCTAATAAAAAGGTTTAATGTTTGCCGGGAAATGGGAATTCTCTTTTTCGAAGCAAAATGGAATAATAATAATTAATAGTTTCACTTGATATAACAAATACATAACAAAGTGATTTTTTTTAAATTATATAAGCGGATGGCTTACCGACTGAGTAATACCCGATCGGATATGCAATCTGCTTTTTCTATTGCACTTCAAGGTCATTTAGCTATTTCACGATATTTGCAAATACGTATCATCATTTGGAATCGTATCGGATAAACTGTTCTTCCCTTGGACAAGAGAGAAAGGAACATTATGCAGATTTTGTGATTCGCGAAATGTAATACGCCAACGCGATACTAGCGCTACGGCAACATTGTAATTACGCGTCCACATAGAACCCGACTAAATTTGTCCTACAATGGAAACTCTATTCATCCACTATTTTCGGCCATTTGTTTTTTTTCCTTCATCAAGCAGCAGTCCGCACTGATCCGCACACACTTCGAGCCAACCGACGATTCGGCGAGAACTCGGCTCGTTGTGTATTTCTATTTTTCGAATTTTTTTCTCACTGATTGACCCTAGTAAATGATTTTTATTGCGCCTGATAACGAAAAAATAAATTTTCAAACTCAACAGTCAATAATATGTTACGATAGTACACAGTCGCAGCAAAATGCAACTCTAGGTGAGTTTTCGTTTCTGCATCGAGTTTTATCGTGTCTACAACAAAACACGTTCTACTACGAAATTGAGTGATTATCGAAGTATATTAAGTGCCGCTTTGTCTGCGCTAAATTACCGCACTCTCCATTCGCGTGATTACTGTTTCTTCGGGGTGTCTCTGTAACTCTAGAACTCTATTTACACAACTTTAAACCTACGATTTCCTCCTGTTTCCAGCTGACCTAGTTTATCCTTTTCGTAGATACACAACATCCAATACTCTTTGCTATCAGTTTACTTCTCGAAAAAAAAAATCTTTCTGCCAATAACCTTTATCTTTCGGAAGTGGTATTTCGCATGTTATTGAATTGGCTGCCCTACAATTTGTCAGAATAAATTCACGATAAGAAACTGAAAACCAACCGTTCGATTGACCTCTGTAATCTTCAGCATTGAGAATAGCAATTAACTGTTGATGTTCCACCGGTCATGGGACAATTCATTAACTCACAAGTTATCACATCATTACCGAACCATCCTAATCGAGATTATGAGCTCTTGAAGTTGAAAACGAATTTGAATGTCCATGAAAAACGTTCTATTCCTGAATAGCATTTCTATTTCCATGGGAATTCTTAAGTCTCGTAAATCTATCGAAAATTAAAGCAATTTTAAAATTGCTTTTTTTTTTGAATCTTTTTCTGAAGTTTTTTCCTGCTTACATAACAAATTATCCTGTATCTTTTGATTGACAAAAGAAATTTGTTTGTCTATGACACCTGCAAAACTAAAATAACAAAAGAATCAACATACTCGTTTATTTGATGTGAGAATTGAAGATTCTTTGAAAGGGGTTAAAGTTCAGTTTCAACAGGTGCTTTATTATCTGGCTTTGTTGAGGCGTAGCTGCCTTCCAAAGGTCATTCACAACTTTTATCGCTATATAGATTTTTTTCTCTTTAGAACGAGCAAAGAATGTTAATTCTGCAGTGTAAACTGTTGAGTCAGCAAGTTTCAATGATTTACCATTAACTGGAACAGCTGAAAATCCATATTTACCAATCCTCCAATACCTCTGTGTCTAATACTTTCTAGAATAAAATACATTGCCGCTGCTTGAACAATTCAGCTATGAAACTCATTAGAAAAAAAACTTGCAAAATAAGGCTTGGACTTTTATCAGCACAGATTTGCAAAAAAAAAAATTAACTTTTAATATTCGCAGCTTATATCATTGCTTACCGTAGCTCAGACGCTGTGGGAAGCTGAAAAACGTTTATACAAAATATCTGCATCGATTTTGTTGAAAGTTTCAATCATGATTGCAAATTGATCGATGGTGCTAGAAAATGTTTGGATTATATTCAGAATCTTATCAATTTTCGAGAATCATATTACCTCAGGCACGAATTTTAATCTGTTTATCTCCACGGACTTTAGAACATTAAAAATACTTTGCTGAGAGTTTTTAGATTTTCCAATATCAAATCGTTCCTCATTTTTTTCTTAATGGAATAGTCCTGATAAGGTTCAACATGTACGGAAAATGTGGAGATAAAAACAAGTTTCTTCACAATTCTCTGTTTATTTTCAGGTTGGAAAGAAACGACGAAAAATAATCGTTTTTTTTTCAATTACGCACAAAGACAAAGATCTAAACAGACAAGATGGCGTTTCTAGAATCCATGAAACAGTCGGCTGTTTTTCACCTCATGTTTGCCATCACTTTCTTCACTTCGGGATTGATCATAAATTTGTTCCAGGCCATATTATTTGTGGCAGTTAAACCTTTCTCAAAGTACCTTTATCGCAAGATCAATTATTACTTGTGCTACTCATTCTACAGCCGTAAGTAGTTTTTGACTTTTCAATCATGGTTGTTTATTAGAACTAATAACTCTTTTTATTGTTGTTTTTAAAAAAAATTTCGAGTGTTTTTTAAGGGACTGGGTTGAACCGCGACCAGTGACTAGACAAATAAAAAAACTGCATCATTTACTCAACGCGAAAATGGTGGCTAATTCATTAATAAACTTTTCCAATTTGCAGAGCTAGTTTTTATGGCGGAATGGTGGTCAGGCACGGACGTTGTAGTTTACGCGCGCAAAGATGAATTTGACAAATACTACGGGAACGAGCACGGATATCTTTTGATGAATCATAGCTACGAAATCGATTGGTTGATGGGATGGCTTTTCTGCGACCGAATAAAAATGTTGGGGGTGAGAAAAGCAATAGAGTTGTTCATTGAAGGCGATGGTAAATTTCTCTGAAAACTCCTTGACGTTTTTAAATACACTTTAATTCACAGAATTGCAAAGCCTACGCGAAAAAATCGATAAAATATATCCCGACTCTCGGCTGGGCATGGAAATTCGCTGAAAGTGTATTTCTCGAGAGAAGTTGGGAAAAGGACAAGGAAATAATCGGCGAACAAATTCGGGAATTGGCTGAATATCCCGACACTATGTGGGTGAGTAAATCCTTTGCTTTTTTCCTTCAAATACTTGAAACTCACATTTAATCGGTTAAAAAAAAAACTCGTTCGGAATAAGAGATCGACTTTGCGATCCCGAACTGCAACGAGCTTGTAAAAGCTAAAAATATAATCGCATTTCGAATGCCGTTGTAAAAAGAGCTTTTGGTTTTTTGACAGCTATTACTGTACGCAGAGGGAACTCGATTCACGGCTGAGAAACACGAAGCTAGCCAAGAATTTGCAAAGAAAAAAGGTTTGCCTTTGCTGAAGCACCATCTGACGCCTCGCACAAAAGGTTTCACCGCTAGTATACCGCATATGAGAGGCAAAGTAGAAGCTATATACGACATACAAATCGCTTTCAAGCCGAGCGATCTTGTTAAACCAACAATGACAAGTTTACTCTACGGCAAAAAAGTCGAAGCGCACATGCTTTTCCGACGAATTCCACTTTCCGAGGTACCCGACGGGGAAGAAGCGGCAGCGGAATGGTTGCACCAAAAATATCAGGAAAAGGTATGGCCAGTCTTTTTCCTTTCTCTGCAAGTCCCCACCAAAGTCGCCGGCATTTTCGGGAATATCGAGACAAAAAATGATCTAAAATTACTATAATTTATCATTGCAGGACCGCTTGGCCGACAGCTTTATGCAAACTGGCGATTTCTTCGCGACGAGCGGCGTACCAAGAACTGACACATTTAAACTGCAGAGGCGATATTATTCCTTAATAAACACAATCTGTTGGGCTATTATTGTTCTCGTCCCGATGCTCTATTACATTGTAAAACTATTTCTGTCCGGGTCGACAGTTTATTTCTCGATCGGAGTGGGCATTATACTTTTATGTGAGTATTCAAATTTTTTTCATATCTTTTTCCAATGAAACGAAAAATTGAGCCAACGAAATGATTTCTCAACGGGAAATCTTTAAGGAGAGCACGAGACATAGCGATTCGCTATCGAGCTTGATTTATAATTGTTGAAACTTGTAAAATAATGATATTGTTGTTTTGCAGTTTTCCTCATGATGCACAAAACGATCGGTATGTCTGAAATCAGCAAGAGCTCATCGTACGGAGCTGCCGATGCGAAGAAAGACAAGTAAGTGGCAATCGTGAAACGAGCCGAGGGAATAAAATAAACGTACAAGAAACCAGAAATATTTGTGAATAAGAAAGGAGGAAGCGTCGACGTTTGACC